>JADRCH010000315.1:3836652-3996679 GCA_019843965.1 Rhynchomys soricoides | reverse complement strand
CAGCAGCAGCAGCAGCAGCAGCAGCAGCAGCAGCAGCAGCAGCAGCAGCAGCATCTGTGATACAGAATGGATAGTTCTGGCTTGGAAAAAGCGGGATGTATTTTCTGATTTCAGCTCTGTTGCTATCTTGTTTTATAATCAGAATGCATTAGCAAATAGCTTTTTTTCATGATTTCTCTCAGTAAAGAGTTTTTAGGGTGCTTACTTCACAGACTTCAAAGAGGTTAACAATCGAGCTGAAATCAGTCAGGTACAACTTAGTTGGAAAAACCCTTAATTGAGCTTAACATGATCAGTTATTTATAGACTGGTAGGCATACCAATTCAAATGATAAATCTAGAGTGATTTTAGATGATATATCATACTGTGTCATGCATGCCTCTCTGCTAAGGAAGGTGACAATGTGACTGTCTTCTGCTATATTCAAGACACACATGTTTTAAGTGCTGTTTATTCTGAAGGTTTTTAATTGTATCATGTGTAGAAGAATGCAGCCAAGATTAATGGTGTTGATATCTTTTTTTTTTTAAAAAAAAAATTATTTATTTATTTTATGTATATGAGTACACTGTAGGTGTCTTCAGACACCAGACATCAGATCCCATTATAGATGGTTTTAAGCTACCATGTGGCTGCTGGAAATTGAACTCAGGACCTCTGTGCTCTTAACCGCTGAGCCATCTCTCCAGCCCTGTTCACACCTTTTTAGGACCAGATGGGAATGGTGGTGCACACCTTCAATCCCAGGAATCTGGAGGCAGAGGTCTCTATGAGTTTGAGGCTAGCCTGGCCTAAAAAGAAAGGAAGGAAGGAAAGAAAGAAAAAAGGAAGGAGATCAAGAGTGAGAGCAAAAAAGAAAGAAGGAAGGAGGGAAAAAAGGAAGGAAGGAAGGGCTGTTGAGCTGAAAAGGCACAGGAAAGTGGTTATAGAACCAGGAAAGGTTTTTTTGGTTTGCTTTAATGTAATCATAAATATTTGAAGGTTTGGCATTGGGAATAAGATAAGGCTATGTCCATAGTTTTCACAGAGCTTAGGATTAGCTGCAATGTATTAAAGCTATAGGTAGGTACATTTTCGTTTCATTGTAAAATATATGTGTGTTTAGATAAGGTCTCACATATGTGTTTTAGACAGGCCAGCATCAAACTCATAGAGATGCCTCTGCCTCTGCCTTCAAAGTGTTAGGATTAAAGTTATGTGCTGGGCCCAGCTCAGCTATCTTTCTTATACATCCCAGACCAGAAAATTCTAGCTTTAGATTAATAAGACGCTTCCAGATATACTGTCTGGACTTCCTTGAGCCCTTGAGGAGGCTGTTTACTTGACACTGATGATAAAGACATGGTTGTATTAATACAGACTTGAAGCAGTTCAGAGTTTTTAGCCTTTAGTTAGTCCTAAGCCCTCTAGCCCTGGCAAAAAGGTATGATGGATGGATAAAGCAAGACTCTAGAACCGGCAAACTTACAATGTTACCCCTTAGTGGTATGATACATAGTGAGAGCCTAAGGCTTTATAGCTACAACCTCTGCTTTCTCCTCCTAGTGACAGGCTGAAGTAGGATTGAAATGGCACTGACACAAGCTTCTGGCATTTTTTCCTGAGTCTAGAATGGGTTCTTTTGTTTCTGCCACAGGGGCAAGCTGCACATCATTCATTTCTAACCCTAATAGCTGCACTTTATAGCTGAAGCCTGGAGAGGCTCTGTTCTAGCCTATGTCCATTTTCTCAGTCATGGGTCCTAACTCATACTTTAAATGGTACTCTTCAGTTGAAAACCCAGGACTGCTGTGCATGGTGGTGCACATCTTTAATTCCAACACTCAGGAGGGCAGAGTCAGGCAGATATCTGAGTTTGAGGCCAGGTTGGTCTGCAGAGTGACTTCTAGGACAGCCAGGGCTTTGTAGAGAAACCCTGTCTCAAAAATAAACAAACAGGTAACAAATGAAAAAACCCAGGGCCATGTTCTGAGCTATGGGCAACAAGATGCCCTAAGAAACACTGCTCCTTTACCGCCACACTATTCCGTCATTGACTCACCCTATCTGTTTGGCTTTCAGGGTCGAACATGCTCGAATGCATGCCAAACATCGTGGCCATGAAGCCATGCACGCTGAAATGGTCCTCATCCTCATTGCTACCTTGGTGGTGGCCCAGCTGCTCCTGGTACAGTGGAAACAGAGGCACCCCCGTTCTTACAATGTAAGCCACTCCTCACTTTTTAAAAATGTTTTTTGAGACAAAAATCTCATTTAACTCAGGAAGGCCTCGAACTCATTATGTAGATGAGGATGACTTTGAACTCATGATCATCCTGGTTTTTTCCTCCCAAGTACTAGGATTACTGGTGTGTACCACTGCATCTGGCACAACTCACTTTTTAGTTATCAAGAGACCTTTGTAGGTTTCCCAGAGTCCAGCCTGACCCAGGGGACATATAGGCAGATAGATAGATACAATAACAATAATTTTCCACATGCAATGATGAGTAGTTTGTGGGGTGTACATATGTGCGTCTCTAAGGGGCAAGTGATTTGGTATATGAAAACAAGAATAAAACAGGAGGCCACTTTTTTTTTTTTTTTGATTGCTTGAGACAGGGTCTCATCTTTTACTCTGGCTATCCTGGAACTCATTATGAAGACCAGGCTGACCTTGAATTTACAGAGATTTGCCTTCCTGCCTCTGCCTTCCAAGTGCTGGGATTAAAGGCATGTACCACCACTCCCAACCCAATATGAGACTTCCAGAAAAATATAGACAATTTCCTTTTAAACATTGTGAGACAGGTTCATGAAGGAAATATCAGAAACCATTCATTTGGAAGAGAGAAGATCACTTAACAGGGAAAGCCGACACTAGTCTTATGAGAAGGAGTAGATTTCATTAATCTGTATACCAAAAATCAATCAAGCAAACAAGCAGAAAGGCAATGGAAGAAGTGAAGAAAAAACATATAAGACATACAGAAAACAAATAGCTTAGTGGCATAAGTAGGTTCTTTCTTATTACTAATAAAACTTAATTCTAGATAGGTTAAGTTCACCCAGTTAAAGGTGGAGATTGGCAGATTGGAGTGAAAAAAAAAAATCCCACAATTCATCAGCATGTTGGGTGTGTAAGTCTCATTTTAGATGGCAAAGCACAAAAAATTGACAGCAAGAGGATGGGAAAAAATATTCCATGCAAATGAGAGCCAAAGAAGGGTGGGGGTATAAATTCAAGACCAGCCTATTCTGAATACTTGGGGGGCAGCAGGACTATTTAATGAGATGCTGCCTCATCAAAACAAAGAAAGAGGTCCTCTTGCAGAAGACCAGAATTTGGTTTATAGCATCCATCTTGGGTGGTTTAAAGCCGCCTATAACTCCAGCTCCATGTGATCTGACGCCTTCCTTTGGCCTCTTCAGGCACCTAAACATGTGTGCACATTCCTTTCCCCCAACCCCACATATACATGTAATTATAAATAAAATTTTGTTTTGTTTTGTTTTTTTGAGACTGTGTTTCTCTGTGTATCTCTGGCTTGTCCTAGATCTTTCTCTGTAGGTCAGGGTGGCCTTGAACTCAGATCCCTCTGCCTCTCCTTCCCAAGTCTTGGAATTACCAGGTATGTGCCGCCACCACCCAGCTAAAAACAAAATATTTTTAACATAAAAGAAAGGAAGGTGGGATGGTTATACTAATGCCGAATAACATAGGTGTAAATAAAGATGACCAGTGATACCGTACATTTATGTGATTGTATGTATTAGTGTAAGTACAGCATAGCTAGAAGCTGCAGTTCTAAATGTGTACATGACAGAAGGGCCACAGAATGGGAAGCAAAAATTGACAGGAGAGCAGGGAGCAATAGGCAGTTTTTAATAGTTGGAGAATTCAGTACTCCACTTTCAATGATGGACAGGAAAGTGACACAGAAGGTCACACATCAGGTAAGAACATGAAGAACAGTATAAACCAATGGGACTGGTCCAGACTATGAACTTGAGATATTCCTGCCCCAGTCTCCCCAGTGCTGGGATTACAAGTAGGCACCACCATACTTCACTGAATTCTTAGCATTTCCTCGAAGACTATGTATAGCGGTGGTGTGACATCAGAGGGTGGATCAGCCACTCCTCTGACTTTCCACTGAGCCTCAGTTCTTTTTATCTCTAAAGTGAGTTATCATATTCATTTCATGGATTGTAAGAATTTTGTAGACTTATATGACAAAGTGTAAACTCTAAAGCTGATGTTAATAACTACTGCCACTGGCCCCACTCTCCAGAAACTCAGAAACAAAAATTAGCCTCTGTCACAGGCACTGTTTTATGCAGAAGAGGAAGAGAGTTTTATTGAGCTAAATTTCCTATAACTTTTTCTCCCTCCCTCCTTCCTTCCTTCCTTCTTTCCTTCCTTCCTTCCTTTTTCTTTCTTTTTTTGAGATGGGGTCTCACTATGTAGCCCTGACTAATTTAGAACTGACTATATAGACCAGGCTCACCTCAGACTCACAGAGATTCCCTTGCCTCTGCCTTTAGAGGGCTAGCAATAAAGGCATACCTGCTGCTTCTGGAACACTTAA
Organism: Rhynchomys soricoides; assembly: GCA_019843965.1. Lineage (NCBI taxonomy): Eukaryota > Metazoa > Chordata > Mammalia > Rodentia > Muridae > Rhynchomys > Rhynchomys soricoides. The sequence continues at coordinate 3,992,107 of JADRCH010000315.1, read as the reverse complement.
CATTTTAAAATACATAGTTCAGTGGCTTTTTGGCCTGTCATAGTGCTATGCAGCCTGTGCCACTATCTGATGCCAGAACCATTTTATGATCTCAGAGGGGAGTCATGTCGCCACTAAGCAGCTGCTCTCTACCCACACCCTCCCTTCTCAGTCCTCTACTTTCTGTTGATCTGCCCAGTCTGTATATTTTATTAGTGTTGCTATTCAATGTAAGGCTTTTCGTGTCTAGCCTTTGTCACACGATGCAGTTTTTAAGTTTCAGCCATGTTGATTCAGTGCTCCATTCTTATGGTGAATGTATAATAGTCCACTGTTGTGGGTACACTGCATTTTGTTCATGTATTCCTTGGTTGATGAACATTTGGGGGTTGTTTTCATCTTTTGACTGTTGTGAATAGTGCTTGCTAACATGTTTTCAGGTATGTAGAAGTAGAATTGCTGAGCCATCTGGTAACCCAGGTTTAAATTTTAAGGAACCTTCTAAGTTTGTTTTGTTTTTTTGTTTTTTGTTTTTCGAGACAGGGTTTCTCTGTGTAGCTCTTGCTGTCCTGGAACTCACTCTGTAGACCAGGCTGGCCTCGAACTCAGAAATCCACCTGCCTCTGCCTCCCGAGTGCTGGGATTAAAGGCGTGCGCCACCACTGCCCTGCCCTCTAAGTTGTTTTTACAGTAGCAGCACCACTTTGTATTCCAGTCCACAGCAGATAGGCTCCAGCTTCTCTGTGGTCTCACTATACATCATATATCTTCATCCTTTGAGTGTGATGTGCCATCTCACTGTGGCTTCAATGGCACTCCTCTCATTAAATGAACCTGATGATACTTACTGGTTGTTTGTATATTTTATATAATTACTAATGTTTATATTTTGGGCTTTTTGAGACAGTGTGAGATAAAGCAGCCTGATCTCAAATTTGCTATTCATTGAGGCTGGCCTTGAACGTCCTGATCCTCCGGCCCTTACCTCCCTAGTGTTGGGATTACAGGTATGTCTCACCATGCCTGGATGTTTGGAGATATTCAGGTTCTTTCCACATAGTAAAATGTCTCTGTGTTGATGAACTGTATGAATAACTACATCTGAATTCCTGTCTGTCAGTGTATGTGGTCTGCATTTTCTGAGTTAGCCTGTCCCCTCGATAGCATCCCCTGATGTGCACACATTTATCGTTTTGATGAGGTCTCATTTTTTTCTTTTGTTGTTTGCACTTTTAGTGAAATACCAAAAACTCCATTGCCCACAGACAATCAGAAGATATTTATATATTTGTGTGTGTGTGTGTGTGTGTGTGAATACCTGTGAGTATTCATGTATTTATGTGTTGAGCCAGATGTCAGGAATCTTCCTCAGTTGTGTTCCACCTTATCTTTTGAGACCTGGTCTTTTTAGACTAACAGGTCAGCAAGCTCCAGAGATCCACCTGCCTCTACCTCTCAAGTGCTGGGATTCAGGTGTGTGCTACCACATTTGCATCCTTTATTTTCTTAGCTCATTTTGAATTTTTGTAAATGATGTGAGATTAGAGTCCTAGTTCATTCTTTGGTGTGATAGAGATCTAGTTAGTTGTCTCAGCCTCTTTCTTGAACAGAATTCTTTTACCATTACATGGTTGTGGAACTCTTGTCAAAAATCAGCTGAGCAGCTGGGAGTGGAGGCACACCTCTGTACTATCCCATCACTTGAACACATAAGGCAGGATTAATAGTGAATTTGAGGCCTGAAATACAGAACAAGATCCTGTCTTTAATAATAATTTTTTTTAAAAATGACCATAAATATAAAGATTTAGTGTGTGTGTGTGTGTGTGTGTCCCACACATTCCCAAACACACACATTCCCAAACACACAAATCTGGGTATTGTAATCCAGGTACTGGGAGGCAGAGATATATGGATCCTGTCTTAGTCAGGGTTTCTATTCCTGCACAAACATCATGATGAAGAAGCAAGTTGAGGAGGAAAGGGTTTATTCAGCTTACACTTCCACATTGCCATTCATCACGAAAGAAAGTCAGGACTAGAACTCAAGCAGGTCAGGAAGCAGGAGCTGATGCAGAGGCCATGGAGGAATGTAACTTACTGGCTTGCTTGCATCTCCTGGCTTGCTCAGCTGGCTTTCTTATAGAGCCCAAGACTACCAGCCCACAGATGGGGCCACCCACAAGGCCCTCCCCCCACCCCCCGCCCTTGATCACTAATTGAGAAAATGCCTTACAGCTGGATCTCATGGAGGCATTTTCTCAACTGAAGCTCCTTTCTCTGTGATAACTCCAGCTTGTATGCTGGTGAGATGAGTCAGTGAAAGCACTTGCCACACAAGCTTTTGATAAACCAGCGTTTGATTCCTGGAACCGACTGTTGAAGGAGAAACTGACTCCTGAAGGTTGTTCTTTAACTTACTCATACAAGCTGATAAATTACTTAAAATTCTCTGCACTACAATTGTATTTACTTTACTGAAGGATTCTTTAAGTATAGATTCCAGAAAGGAAAGATTTAGTGTTAATTTGAAGCTCTGTTCTAACCCACGTGTAGTGTGTACACCTTTAATCCAAGCACTTGGGAGGCAGAGACAGGCCAGCCTGGTCTACAAAGAGAGTTTCAGGACAGCCAGAGTTACACAGAGAAACTCTGTCTCAAAACAAAAACCTGCTGTATACAAATTTAATTCTGATCAGTATGAACACTGTTTTCATAGTTCTACTGCATATAAAACCTTTCCATCAAAGCATTAACAATGAATAAAGTAGCCTGATCAAATTTAAACAAAACTGGCCTTCAAGGCCATTTACACTGAGTGCTGGTGAGAGCCAAGAACCCAAGATAAACACAGAACACATCATCAACTGGCAACTTCATGTTTTGGGGGTTTTTTTGTTTTTTTTTTTTTTGGTTTTTCCAGACAGGGTTTCTCTGTGTAGCCCTGGCTGTCCTGGAACTCACTCTGTAGACCAAGCTGGCCTCGAACTCAGAAATCTGTCTGCCTCTGCCTCCCAAGTGCAGGGATTAAAGGCGTGCACCACCACTGCCCGGCCCAACTTCATGTTTTAAAAAGCTATATAAAATTATTGATAGAGTACTTGTCTGTATGCTACATGCCAATCTATATTTGCATTCTACTGTTAGATATTTTATGTCTTTATTAAATATAATCTATACAGCTTTATACTTTCATCCAGGAAAAAAATCTTCTAATTTTTTTTGCAGTTTTATATGAAATTAGCTCATGCTTTAGTGCTGTGCAAATTGCGTATTTATAACCTGTCAACCTTAAATTATTGGTAAGAGTAGTGCTGCTAACCATGTGTCTTAAAAACCAGCTCGTGATTCAGTGTCGCTACTGCAAGCACCAGTTCCTAACTGAAAGTACATGAACTAACAAAATTAATATCTAGGGACTTTTTTTTTTTAAAAGGGATGGCCTGGGTGGTGGTGCACACCTTTAATTCCAGCACGCAGAGGGTAGAGGCAGTTGAATCTTTGAGTTTAAGACCAGCCTGGTCTACAGAGTGAGCTCGAGGACAGCCAAGGCTACACAGAAAAACTCTGTCTTGAAAAACAAAAAAAAAAACCCAAAACAGTGGATGCTGCTTGAGTAATGACATCAAAAGTTGTCCTCTGCTGTGTATGTGTGTGTGTTGTGTGTGTGTGTGCGTGTGCACACATGTGCATGTGTGCGTATGTATATGTATGTGCATATATATACATATATATACATTATATTTATGTGTGTCTGTGTGTACACATTTTCACATGCATGTACTCATATTCACATCAAAGCAAGAATGATAAAAGTCAAGTTTCAGGATATTGGTAACAGTGTATGAGAGAGAGATGGGAGCGTAAGAAAAGAACACATAGTTAGTTGCTTTTAGTTGCTTCACTCTGTGTTGACTAGTAGTTTCAGTGTTGAATCCTGACTGTAAAGGGTAACATAACAAACAGAGATACGTGGCAAGTGCTAGCAAAAGTATGTATATAAATACATTACAGTGTCTTTGGCATGAAAGAGAATTGAAATGACTCCCCGGAGAAGGCTGTATTAAGGAACACACTGGGGCTATTGTTGAGTATGTAGTGTTTGAGGTCGCCATGGGAGCTTTAAAAAGTAGTGTTTATGATATGCTAGAACATGATGGAGTTGATAGATAAGACTTATGTTTCTCTCCAACTGAATACAATTTTGTTTTTCACGAATGCAGGTAAAGTGTCACATAGGCAGGCTAGCCTATGTGACCCCAAGTAGAAAAAAACTAGTCCTGTTCTCCTAAATGAGAATTTCATCAGGGACTGTTGGCATTTTAGGCCAGTTATTCTTTGTGTGCTGAGGAGGGCTGTGCTGTGCACCACAGAATGTCAGGTGTATTAGTCAGGGTTCTTTAGAGTACAGAACTTACAGAGTGAATCTCTCTCCAATATATAAAGGGGATTTATTAGAATGGTTTACAGGCTGTAGTTTAGCTAGTCTAACAATGGCTGCCTATGAACAAAGGTCCAAGAATCCAGTAGTTGTTCAGTCCGTGAGGCTGGGTGTCTCAGCTGGTCTTCAGTATACACTGGAATCCAGAAGAAGTTGGCTCTAGTACCAGTGAAGGAATGGACTTGCTATCAAGGGCAGGCGCAAGCAGGCAAAGAACAAAAGCTTCCTTCTTCCATGTCCTATATATAAGCTTCCAGCAGAAGGTGTGGCCTGGATTAGAGGTGGGGTTTCCCACCTCAAAGGGTCCAGATTAAAGATGAGTCTTCACGAGTCAAAGATCCAGATTAGAAGTGAATTATCCCAGTTCAAATTATTTAATTAAGCAAAACTCCTTAACAGGTTTACCCAGCCATTATGGGTTTTAGTTAATCCATATGTAATCAAGTTGCCAACCAAGAATCGTGTCACATCAGGTATACCAAGCCTCTCCACTCATACCAGCACCTTTCAGAAGATCTCCAAGTTTGTCTCCAGGTTTTGCAGTGTGCTCCGTCATGAGAAGCTCTGCTCTGGATGCAAGTAGCAGGGATGCCACCAACTTCCCGGAATCACTTGCTGTCTGTAGTTTAGGAGCACAAGTCTTGTTTTCCATGGTCAAAGAAGTGTTAGGTCAAATTAACTTACTTGGAACAGAATATCGCTGTTTCCTGTTTCTAAGTTTCAGATAATGTTATTTTCATTTCTAGCAACAATAAAAATACCTTAAGTTACTTGTAGTTTACACTTGATAATCATTACCCAGAAAGGCTTTTTTCTTGTCTAGACATGCAGTAGAGTACTTCCAGATGATAAGTAGGGTTGAACACTATGAAGCCAACGTGCTGTGAGAACAGGGACATGGCTCAGTGGAGGAGTGCCTAGCATGTACAAAGCTGTGGGTTTAATGTTTGGTACTGACACATAACAAGAGGATGGGCTGAGGAAGTGACTCTATGGGAGCAGAGGCCTGATGACCCAATATTGATCCCTATATCCAATGAGGTAGCTTCAGAGAACCCACTTCAGTTGCCCTCAGACCTCTACATATGCACACACAGCATGTACACACATGCATGCTTTCTCCCCCCCTTTCTCCTTCCCCTCTCTTTTACTCCCTTCCCCCCCCCTTCACTTTCCCTTCTTCCTCCGTTCCTCCACCCTATCTTGTACACACTAAATAAAAGTAATAGCATTCTAAAAAAAAACCAACCAACCAAATTATGTAAGATAGGGCAGGGATTTCTATCCATTTTCCAGACTACTAAATGATCAAGCAGAATTAGAAGTGATTTTTTTTTGGGAGAATATGATTGTTAAATTGCAAAACTAGAACCCAAACTAAAATCTAGCTGTTATTGTCATGATTGTTGTTGTTTGCATGCTTGTATGTTTGTTTGTTTTGATATATGGTCTCATATACTCCAGGCTGACCTTTAACTTTAACTCACTATATAGCTGCAGCTGACCTTAAATGCCCAGTGCTGGGATTACTTGTATGTGCCACTGTGTTCAGCTTTAAAACCTGATTCTTTTTTATATTTTATTTTCTTATGTGTATGGTTGACTTGCTTGCATGTGAGTCTGTACCTTTTTGCTGCAGAGGGCAGAAAAGGATGTCAGATCCCCTGGAACTGGAGTTCTTCACAGTAGCGAGCCACTGTGTTATGTGCTGGATATTGAACGTGGGTACTCTAGAAGAGTAGCCAGTGCTCTTAACAGCTGAACCATCTCTTCATCTCCTGTGTGTGTGTGTGGGGGGGGTGTCATGCACCTACACACATAATACAAATATTTTTTTAATTATTAATTTTTTTGTGTTTTATTAGTGTTTTACTTGCATGTATGTGTACCACATGCCCATGAAGGTCAGAAGAGGGCGCCAGATCCTCTGGAACTGGAGTTCCAGGCAGTTGTGAGTGGTTGGGGAACAGTTGTGGATGCTGGGAAACAAGCCTAGGTCATTTTAAAAAGTAGCAAGTGCTTTTAACTTTTAGGCCATATTTCCAAGCTCCAAACCTGATTCTTAATTAGTTTTTCCTCAAAAGCCTTAGGAAATTACTATCTCCTCCTGCCACAGTGGCTTCTACTTTAGCTCCCCTGAGCTTCCTTCCTTAAGGGCTGCCTGAGGCCTGTCCTTGGACCTCATGTCCTGTATAACACCCCTGTTGTTGGTCATTTCACCATTTAACCTCCCCTGCCTTTCAGGGTTCCTCCACAAACCGATGTCAGGGAGGCTGCTAGGGACATAGCAGGTCCAGACTGGAAGCCTGCTTCAGGTCAGACTGGCCTTCTGGCTTCTCTGTGGCTGTTTTCATCATCTGTTTAGACTCTGATATTACTTACTCCTTAGCTCCCTCAGGGATGTTAGGGGAAAGGAAAAGTGTATGCCTGGAAAAGTATCTATCCTATTTTTAAAGATCTCCAAGGAGAAGCTTTCATCATTTCTGTCTGTTACTAAATATAATTTGTTGTCAGGCCCCGCCCCCTAAACAGCTGCTACTTCCTGGGTGATGAGCAGCAGACTTTTCCACCTGGGACTCTGCAAAATAATGTAGTTTCCTCTCCCCTCCCCCTCCCTTAGACCTAGGCATTAAGAGGGTTACTTAAATCCCATTTCTATGAGAAAAGAAAATGTAATAAAACAGTCTTCCATTTGTGATATATATTGGCCTACTTTCAAACGGTCTTCCACCGTAGGCTCATTTCTTACCTTTTCCTCAAGGATCAACATGCCATGTTCCATGGGCCTGAAATACTCACGATCTCCTTTTGTTTCTCGACTTAAGAGGCCATTAGACAAAGATCAAATACTGCTTCCTTTGGGAAGCCCTTATTGGTTTGCCCCAGTGAATGAAGTGCCTCTCTCCTGTACTTTGTTGGCCACCAGGTCTTATGCCATCCTAGAATGTGGTTTGTTTTTTTTGTTTTGTTTTGTTTTGTTTTTGTATTTTTTGGTTATTTTATTTATTTACATTCAAATGTTGTCCCCCTTCCCGATTTCCCCTCCACAACCCCCTACTTCATCCCTCCTCCCACCTGCTTCTATGAGGGTGCTCCCCCACCCACCCACACACTAGAACTTATTTTGAATTAGTTAAGTTTTTGTTTTTCCTCAATAGACTTTAAGTCCTTGAAGAGGCTTTAGTATTCATGTCGAATTCCCCAGTCCTTAGCATGTGTCCAGTAAGTGTTTGTTACATGGCTGCTTGACTGACTCTTATTTGGAGAGGGGGCAGCTTGGGAATGAAGCGGTAGTTCTTAGTAAGATACCAGTCTTAGGACACTGTTAGTAAATTCAGAACTCCTCTAAAAGACAAGAATTGGACCCAGAAGTAGGAAGGACACAATAGCATATCTTATTCTTCTGTCTTTGAAGAGAAGATAGAGAAGATACTGGATGTCAGTCTCTGGCTTTTTACATGCTCATATCCCACATACAAGTATACCCTACACACATACACACACATTAAGGCAATAAGAACAAAGCTTTAATATGTATGAAACTGTATCAAGATGGGCAGGAACAGTTCCTAGCATGTACAACATCCAGGGTTCCATTCCCACATTCCATAGACCAGGCGTAGCAATCCCAGCACTAAGGAGTTGGAGACAAGAGGATTAGGGAATTCAAGATCAGCTTAGATAAATGAGACCCTGACTCAAAAAAAATTATAGTGAAGCCCATCACTTTGTATAATATATATAAATAAAATTCCCCACAAACAAAAAATACCTAGCTATTTTCTGACCACAGAAGACTGTATGTAAGGAGTAGCTATAGACTAGTTAACTCAAGCTCCATGCTTTACCCAGGTAGTATACTGTACATATGCTTCATGTACAGGACCCTGGGCTCACTACTTAGGACTAATGTGATAGTAACTGTAATATTTTGTGCATATTGAAATTTACATTAATATCATTTTCTTTTTAATGTGGAAATATTAGTCATTTGTTTGTCTATTTATTGAAACAGGATCTTACTATGTAGACCAGGCTGGCCTCAAACTCAAAACTCACAGAAATCTGCCTACCTCTGCCTCCCGAGTGCTGGGTTGTGAGAACTGTTTTGTGTATTTGTGCTCTGCAAGAAGGGAAAAGATAAGCAATGGGGTTGGAGGTGCTGAGGTACTGGGAATCAAACCTAGGCTCTCTCAAAAGTTCAACAGCACTCTACTGCTGAGCTACACTTGTCTCCTCAGACCTGTTTTTACTGTTTTGAGACAGGTTCGGACAATGTTGCCTAGGCTGGCCTTGAGCTCACTTTGTAGTTCAAACAAGCCTTGAACTAGCCATCCTCCTGTTTTAGCCTCCTAAGTAGTGTACACTACAGCCATTGTCACCAGGCTCTTACAGATGGACACTCCTAAAACAGAAATGTACCTCTCCAGGGGATTGTACTTAAATCTAGTCTTACTTTGCTTTTAATTTATTTGTCCAAATTTACTGATACCTTTTGGGTACCAGTTCCCTGGCACTGTATTGTATGCAGTAAGTAGATGAATATGGCCTAGTCACTACCCAAGAATAAATTCGAAGCCCATCTCATATAGATCAGAACTGAGGTGATGGTGGAAAAGAAAATGCTTTGGGGCATTAGGAATTATAACTAATTCTGATGGGAAGGGAGACCAAAGGCTTCAGATGTCCTAGAAGGAAGGCTATTGTAGCCAAGGAGAACAACTTGACTTAAAGCATAGGGAATGGTGCCACTTGGTCCTACCATAGGTATACTCTTCTGGTTTTCCTCATAGGTGCAGGGAAACTAGCAAAGAAGTTGGAAAAGCTGGTAAAAGATAGCAAGAACTCAATGAAAAGGAAAGACTATGTCTAGGATACAGCTTAATGAAGGGTAAAGTGGGAGAGGCAGGCATGGAGCCAGCTTTGTAAATGTTTTTTTTTTTTTTTTGGTTTTTTGAGACAGGGTTTCTCTGTGTAGCCCTGGCTGTCCTGGAGCTCACTCTGTAAACCAGGCTGGCCTCGAACTCAGAAATCCACCTGCCTCTGCCTCCAGAGTGCTGGGATTAAAGGCGTGCGCCACCACTGCCCAGCCAGCTTTGTAATTTTGATCACACTAGTTGAGTTATGTTTACACAAAATTGAAATGTGACTGGTTGTGGTGGCACGTGTCTTTAATCTCAGCACTTGGAAGGCATAGGCAGACAAATCCATGTGTGTTCCAAGCCAAGTAGGGCTACGTAGTTGAGACCTGTTTCAAAACAACAAAAACATTGTGAATGTGAGAGCAGATCAGGCTAAATGTGCAACTTTCTGGACAGGAGCTGCTGAGGGAGCTGCCTAGAGCTGAAGTGCTTGTGTTTGTGTTTCAGATGGTGACCCTCTTTCAGATGTGGGTTGTCCCCCTCTATTTCACAGTGAAGCTGCATTGGTGGAGGTTCTTGGTGATCTGGATCTTCTTCTCTGCTGTCACAGCCTTTGTCACCTTCCGAGCCACAAGGAAGCCTCTAGTACAGACAACCCCAAGGTGAGAATGCAGGAGAAGAGAAGAGCCTGGCTTTCTTTGTTCTTTTTTAAGATTTAATTTAAAAAATCTGATGTGTTTTGAGTGTTTTGTCTGAGTATGTAAGTGTACCGCTTGCGTGCATGTGCTACCCACAGAGGCCAGAGTGGGGCACTAGATCCCCTGGAACTGGAGTTACAGATTCTTATGAACGGTAATGTAGGAACCAAATTTGAGTCTCCTACAAGAGCAGCAGATGCTCTTAGTCTCTGAGCCTTCTCTCCAGCCCCCAAGTCTGGGTTTCTTGAAGCAAATGTGCTGGAAAGCATGGGAGGAAGATGAGTTTAGACTGAAAACAAGAAGCCTCATTTTTTGTCTGCCAGATGAGTTGGTGCAGGGCCTCTCTAAAACAAGCTGATTTGGGCACCCACTCCCCTAGACCCACAGGTTCAGAATAGCAGTATTTCCCTATCCTTCTCTTGATGGTCTACGTCGAGATCTGTTGGTGTTTAAACACACACACACACACACACACAGAGCGCGCGAGAGCGCACGACGGTCCCTTTTGAGTGCCCTTCTCTGAGCTCCGGATTAGGTTTCCTGTTATACTTCCTATTAAGACCCTGTAGTTTGCCTCGTAGAACCTACCACAATTACAACAAAATGTTACTTTGAATACCTGTCTCCTAACTAAACTATGAGATCAGGACCCACACCCCTGTGCTGGTCACTGTATACCCAGGCCTTGCCACAGGGTCTGGCACAGATTAGACTTTCTATTGAATGAATGACTATCGGTAAATTTGCAGTTTTGTGATGAGTACTACTTCCTTTTTATATAACAGGGCTACTATCTCTGTAATTCTGTGTTTTACCCAAATGTATTTCTTGTCTAATTCTCCCAACCAGCTTGGAGATCTTTTAAGATCCATACCTAACAGAAAAAGATATTTTTCTCTTTCATTCATTCATTCACTCATTCATTCATTCAACAAGCACCTACTATGTGCCGGGCCCTTTGCTGAGTGCTGGGGATACAGAGCTGGATAAGACATGGTCCCTGCCCTAAAGGGGTGCTCTGTTTAATGGAGGAGAGGGTCGAGAAAGCACCTGTTGGAGTGCATTTGGTAAGTGCCATGAGAGGTGGCATGGGCTTAAGCCTATGAGGTGAACTGGTTATCCTGACCCAAAGTCTCCCTGCTTGCAGACTGCTTTGTGTGCTTTGCATGCTCTATTTACTGCACCTTTTCTGACCTGTGAGTGTCACTGTAGGAGTGACGATGGTGATCCAAAAGCCTTTTCCTGGCACCTCTCTAGGCCACAAGAGTAGGCACAGGATCTAATGTCAAATAGATATGAGATTACTTGGCATTGTAACTTGTGAACAGTTAGACCTCACCTTTCCGAGCCTTGAATTTTTCATCCCTAAACATGTAATAAATGCTCAATTTCATATAAAGTGATTTTCCAAAATAAAAACCACACTATCACATGTAAGTGACCAAGTGCTGGGCATGGTGATATAGACCTGAACCTCAAGGAGACATGATTGTGAATTTGAGGTCAGCCTTGGGCTACAGTGAACAAGTTCAAGGACAGCTTGGGTTGCATATAGTGAGATAGTTTAGCCAGTAAAGATGCTTCTTGCTTAAGCCTAGTGACATGTTGATCCCCAGAACACAAATAAAGGTAGGAGAGCACCCACTCCACAGAGTTGCCCTCTGACCTCTACATATGTGCCAACACATGTACATAGTTACCAGTGGCAAACACTATTAACGTCTAGCTAAAAATGACTGAAATATTATTAGTAATAAGAAAGGTTGTCTTATGATATAGTAAATAACATTGATGGTAGTGCTTCTCAGTACTGTAAACGACTTCATTTACTCATGTTCCTTTAATGGATATATTGCAAGAAATAGACTTTATACACCTCACCACACTACACCACAGCACAGAGTGAAAGAAAGTTTGCTTTTCCATATGTGCAAAGAAATGAACTTATTTCAGAACTATGATTTGACTTATCTGAGTTTATTCAGCTAAAAGCTTACTAATCCAAGGTTAATATTAGAAGACCATTAGGAGACCAATAATTAAAATTCCATGTCCTTTCTACTGTCTCTTTTCCTTATGATGTGGAATCCACAGCTATGTGTGGTTTTGTATGCAATACTACAAGATGTCTAAGGCCTTTCCCCAGCCTGAGAAGTCTGGTTAGCCAGACAGAGCAGGAAAGCACAGGCTGGAACCTAAGTGTCCAACCTTGGGTCTAGCAGAGATGCAGTGAGTCAGCTCTCAGGAAGAAAGAAAGCTTGGCTTAGTTATCCAAGCAAATTACTAAACTGCTCATTTGTTATTATCTTAGGATGGTTAATGACAGTCTGAGTTAGGGTTTCTGTTGCTGCAATGAAACACCATGACCAAAGCAACTTGGGGAAGAAAGGGTTTATTTGGCTGGCACTTCCATATCATTGTTCATCATCAAAGGAAGTCAGAACAGGAACTTAAACAGGGCAGGAACCTGGAGACCGGAGCTGATGCAGAGGCCATGGAGGAGTGCTGACTACTGGCCTGTTCCCTATGGCTTGCTCAGCCTGCTTTTTTTTATAGAACCTAGAACTACCAGCCCAGGGATAGATCCAGAGAGACAGTATGCTGGTCTCTTCCCCTTTCAGTCACTAATTAGAAAATGCCAATGCCCTCCAGGCATTGCCTACAGCTGATCTTATGGAGGCGTTTTCTCTCTCTCTCTTTTTTTTTTTTTTTTTCGGTTTTTCGAGACAGGGTTTCTCTGTGTAGCCCTGGCTGTCCTGGAACTCACTCTGTAGACCAGGCTGGCCTCGAACCCAGAAATCTGCCTGCCTCTGCCTCCCAATTGCTGGGATTAAAGGTGTGCGCCACCACTGCCCGGCAAGGCGTTTTCTCAATTGAGGTTCCTTCCTCTCAGGTGACTGTAGGTTATGTCAGTTTGATATAATGCCATCCGGCTCAGTGACTCCTGATGTCAGGGTCCACCTGCAGTGTTTATAGAGGTCTGGTTCTTACAGAGACTCATCTCTCCTTCCTGACTCCAGCTGCAGTTCACCATTCAGATTCCACATTGCTCATCACTGAGCCTTGGAGTACACAGCTTACCTTCAACGATGTAAAAAGCCTTACTCTGCCCACCAACACAAAGCATACACATTAATTCAGGGATACTGTTTAAGTGCCTTCATTTCTTCTCTAAAGAAATATGTCATTTCAGAAGCAGATTCATGAGGTGTTGTTCCTGGTAGTATTTCCTATGGATAGGAGCAAAGCTATAGTCTGGTGAACCAGACCCAAGGACAAAGGCTACAGCCAGTTCTGTCTCTACTTCATCTCCCCTCGTCTCTGTGCTGACAAGAACAGCAAGCCTTTGCATGCTGTGTTCTGAAGGTTTTTAGGGTTTTTTTGTTTTGTTTTGTTTTTTGGTTTTTCGAGACAGGGTTTCTCTGTGTAGCCCTGGCTGTCCTGGAACTCACTCTGTAGACCAGGCTGGCCTCGAACTCAGAAATCTGCCTGCCTCTGCCTCCCAAGTGCTGGGATTAAAGGTGTGTGCCACCACTGCCTGGTGGTTTTTAGTTTTTTACTTCTTTAGCCAACTTAAATTTACCAGGGTGGAACTGGCTTAGGTCAGCTGTGTCTTATTTGCTTGAGACTAAAACTTATTTTTAGGGATTTTTTTTGGCCCAGGTCCAGGAAGATACAAAGCATTCTTAGGGATATGATGAGATGATTAAGGGGCATTTCTGCAATTGAGGGTGTGAGCAGCTTTGACAGTAACTGAAGTTGCCCAACAACCCTAAACATTGAGCCTGATACCCCATGGATGTGAGAAAGAAGGGCTTCTGGTGAGTTGAGTAGCCCTGAGGCCACCGTTCTGTGCCAGCTATACTAACGTTTTACTTCCTTCCTCCAGGTTGGTTTATAAATGGTTCCTGCTAATCTATAAAATCAGCTACGCCACTGGCATTGTTGGTTACATGGCTGTCATGTTTACCCTCTTTGGTCTTAACTTATTATTCAAGTGAGTACCCTTTGCTTTTACATTTTTCTTGTATTTGAGGAGGAATGGCTAGAAGTCCTGGGTACTAAGAAAGAGAACATGTACCAGGTGGCAGCCCTCTGTGCTGTTTTGCTGGCAGAAAACATGGAATGTCTGAATATCAACAAAGGCAAAAGTTCCAAATCATTGTTTTGTTTGTGTTTTCCAGCAGTTGGTCAGTGGAAAAGAGTAAGCATAAAAACCAGTTCCCCGTAATTCCATCCATACACTACTCTGCCTGACTAGACCAGGGACTAGCAACCTTTACCCTTTGCGTCAATCAGCCTATCAGTGTTATAATAAAACAACGCTTTTTTCCATTTGTAGTTCAGACAGACCTCAGACTTGGGCTCCTCCTGCCCAGCCTTCTTGATGCTGGGATCATAGGCTTGTACCAGCATACTTAGGACATAGTCATTCATATAATTTGTTAATTGTCTGAAACTGATTTTACACTCAAGCAACAGAGTTGAATAGTTGTAATAAAGACTAATTGGAGCCAGGCAGTGGCCAGCCTGGTCTACAGAGTGAGTTCCAGGACAGCCAGGGCTACACAGAGAAACCCTGTCTCGGGGGAAAAAAAAAAAAAAAGACTAATTGGGCCATAAAACCTAACATATTTATCTGCTCCTTAACAGAAAAGGTTTGCAAATTCTTAGGCTAGACAGCTCACCCTTGTGAGCTTAGCTGGCCACACTGGCAAGGATATATACAGATCCACTTAGAAGGGTACAAGAGAGAGCGCACTGCAGGACCATCATGTAGTCCGGCAGCCAGGGTGTGAAACTGAGTTCACACTGATGGGTGTGGGCAACACCCTGGCCTGGAAGCCCCACCCCTCCAGGAACATGTTCTGTTTCATGAGTATCTCGGTCCACAGGCAGAAGTACCTGTAGTGTGGTTGTCCTTCCATGCTTGCCAGACTTCAGGGAAGTAGTTCTAGAATGGTATCCTGTGGGCAGCTAAGAACTGCTCCATTGTTGGTCATATGGGTTCTTTCATTTAGTACTATTATGGTCAACGTGTCTTTTGTTCATAAGGACACAGCACTAGCAATGAGGGCTTGTTGCTTGTTGCTTCCTATTATCATAGGCTTTCTAGAAGATCTGTACCAGGTTTCAGGCCTCCTACCATAGATGAGCTGAAGTCAAGGAGTCCTGAGCAAGGTTAGAGACTGGAGAGTACAGTGATCCAGTAGGCCAGGAAAGGGTGAGGTAAGGTTACCTAAATGAAATAATTAATATTGACTGTGGGCTGTAGATCAAGAGGAGTCCAAGCCAGACCTGGTGATGTGTGCCTGTAATCCTAGTTACTCATAGGCTAAAGTAGAACTATTAATCCTGGCTCAAAATTAAAAATAAAAAATGGGCTGGGGATTCAGCTTTAGTGGTAGATGGCCTAGATGGGCAAAGTTTAAAAAAAAAAAAAAGGAGTCTTATGTCTGGGACAGTGACTAAAGATCAAGTCTTAATTTATGGCTGGAAAGACCATTGTTTTAGTTATTGTTCTAGTACTGTCAAAAGACACCATGACCAAGGCAACTCTTATAAAGCATTTAATTAAGAGCTCATTTACAGTTTTAGAGGGTAGTTCATTAATCATCATGACAGGAAGCAGACAGGTATGGTGTTAGACCAGTAGCTGAGACCATTACATTCCTGATGTGTCATCAGCAGGGCAGAGAGCAAGAGGTGGGGGGATACAACTAACTTTTGAAACCTCAGAGCCCACCTCCAGTGACACACCTCTTCCAACAAAGCCACACCTCCTCATCCTTCCCAAACAGTTTCACCAGCTGGGGACCAAGCATTCAAACATAGGAGCCTTTGGAGGCCAGTCTCATTCAAACCACCAGAGCCACTAACCTCTCAGTGCATCTAGACAGAATGTTTTAAAGTTTATTGTAGGACAGATAAACCTAAGTACTATGTTATAGAGTGAGTAGACACTCCTAGATTTCTTTCTTCCAGGAGGAAAATAAGATGAAAGAATAAACAGGCTTCAGAAAGGCTTAGGATTCATCCCTTTAGACTCTAATACATATCTTCAACAGAGCTATGTAAATGTATTTTTTTATTCTCCTGAAGTAATTGTCATCTGGAGGCTTCCTGTCTCCATCTGCTAACCTAGGCCTAATCCTGGAAGCTTCTAGCATCTGTATAATTTTCTCTAGGCTGAGAATGTTTTCAGCCTCTGAGATTTACTGCTGAGTAACCTCACTCACCCTTTCCTAGTTCTTTCTGATCTCTGGCTGACTGATTCAATCTTGCTTCTCTCTCAGCCTCTCCTGAATTTCTCTGCTTGGCTTCAAACCAACCCTGGCAAACTGTTCTAATCTTCCAGCTCCTTTTCATTCTCTGGCTTGTCCTATCTTCTGTATTTAGCTTGTTCTCTCTCTCTGTCTGCAACCTTTCACTATAACTGTTCCGTTAAACTGCCATTTTTCTTTTTCTTAACTGCCCCTTAAGTAGCTTCCCTTTCTCTCTCTCTCTGTGAGAATGGGCATATCCAATTCTGTCAAATCTTTCTCTGACTCTTCACTTTATCTGCCACTCAATTAGACATCACTTTCAAACATGGGTCCTTCTACAAACTAACTTTACCTTTGTTTGGGATTGTGCTCAGGGATGAGCCACACCACAACTAGCAACAGATTTTTTTCAGTAAATAACACAATCTCAGATTACACAGTACAATCAAATACCCTGCAACAAGAGGAAAAAAATTAAAGATATTGAGTAGTCATTTGAATGTTTATGAATGTTTTGCATGCATGTGTACATGCAGGAGCCTAGAGAAGCCAGAAAAGAGTGTTGAATTCCTTAGAACTGGCATTACAGTTCTAAGAAACTGAACCCCAGTGTTCTGAAAAACACTCATTGTTCTTAACTGCTGAGCACTGGACTTCTTGTGCTGCTGATTAGGTTGGTTGGGGTAAAATGAGCAATAACTAAATCAGGAAGTTAAGACTTCTAGGCCAATAAGCAAAGCCTTTCTGTGAGAATTATATCTTAGAGCTGTAAGTGAATACATAGAGGTCTTTGTAAAAATATGTTAGCAAAGATAGTTTCGACAATATTCATAGGCTCTAAGCTATACATTATTGGTGCTTGAAAATTTAAAACTGTTAACAAAACCTGTATATTCTTAGTAAATAGGCTTGACCCAAAATTTAACTTTGATGACATTATACATATATGTACTTATAGAACTATTTTATAGTAACAAGTATGTAAATATTTGCTAATTTTATACATCCCCCAAAACTATGTTTGATAAACTCTTTTTGTAAAAAGCCAAATGTGAATATAGTAAATTACATGGGAGAGTAGGGAAAACCTAAGCCATTATGCTCAGTCTTTACAGGTAAAGAGGGAAAACGTCTCTCCTGTTGGCCCTGTGTCCCTGGAGGCACATTTCTCATATGTGGGATACTTTATGTAATTGCTGCCAGTTCAGACATTCCTAAAAGAGATCTAGCAGGAGACAGAAGGTCATTTCAGTCTTTGCATCAGATCTAGCCAGGTCATAAATGTCCTGCCTGCCATTGGATGTTCAGCCATGTCAGTTTGGGTGGCAAGCTTGAGGTGAAGCCATTCTGTGAGTTGTTTTTTGCTTTTACTTCTTTTTTTTTTTTTTTTTAAATAAATAAAAAATAAAATAAAATCCCCATTACTTGGTTTCCAGCATTTACCAATAGTGGAATTGTTAACACATAGCTCCGAAACGTACTCCATGCAAGTACAAAGCCTGGCTTGCCTGTCATATCAGGCTGGAACTCCAGCCAGAGTTGAGACTAGGACCAGGCTTGTGGGGCAGTGATATACTAGCTTGGTTTTTGTAGCTCATAGTAATGGCTTTCTCAAGAGAGGTTGTGGACATAGAAAAACAGCAAAGTGTATTTGTTCAGAATTTACTGACACCTGTCTTAGCTTTTGAGCAATCCAACTAAATTTAGGTTTTGTTTTGAGTGTCCTTAGGTAGTAATCCAAAGCAGTTGTTTCTCAGGGCAGGCCTTACTACCATGCTGCTTCCTCCGCAGGATTAAACCAGAAGATGCAATGGACTTTGGTATTTCTCTTCTCTTCTATGGCCTCTACTATGGAGTTCTTGAGCGGGACTTTGCAGAAATGTGTGCAGACTATATGGCATCAACCATAGGGGTAAGCTCATCTGTGCTTGCTTGCTTTATTTATTTATTTTTGAGATAAGGTTTTACTGTGTGTGTAGCACTGACTGGCTCCCTGGACTCAGACTCTTGAGCACTAGGATTACCTGTTTATATCACCATACCCTGTTATCTCTGCTCTTAACACTGCCTGCTTGTTACCTCCAAATTGTTCAGACTAGCATCACATCCTTGATGTAAGGCACTCAGATGAGCTAAGCCACCTAAAAACTTTGAGTCAACATAGGGAAGAAACGTTTACTCAGTTGAAAGTTAATATTCACTTAACAAATGCTTTATATCTGCCTGGGCCCTGTGATGTGTGCTAGACTTACAAAGGTGGCTGAGAATAAAACATGTCCTCTGAAGAACTATTGGTAGTTCTCTCTGCCAGTGAAGAGGCGGTTATTTTACTCAGTGCTATAGCCACTGGGAACTTTTTCAAGTGTTGGTGACCCATACTTAAGCAAACAACACTAATTAAACTCAATGGGTCCTACACATAAAATCTGAATATAAAAATAAAGCGTGCCCTTGCCCCAAATAACTCCACTCACTAATGAGAAAGGCAAATATTAAAGCATACGCAAACATAAAGCATATTAAGTATTATGAAGGAAAGGTACACGACGCCATGCACACATGTGGTGCTGACACATTTGACCTCATTGAGCTTAAAGATGGCTTCCTCAAAACAGTTACTTTCAAGCTGGCTTTGACAGGAGCGAGTCATGAAGCGTGCACTGAACAGAGGAAATAGCACCATAAGAGTTCTGTCAGCCAGACTGAGTGTTGGCAGGATTTTTTCTTCTTTTTTTGTATCTGTGTATCTCTGTGTGTGTGCGCTCACACACACGCCTTTCAAAGCCAGAGGACCACCCTGAATGTTGTTCCTCAAAGCCATCCACTGTGTGTTTTGAGCAGGATCTGTCCTTGGCCTGGGCTTGCTGAATTGGCTAGACTAGCTTGCCAGCAGGGATCTTTCTTTTTGTTTGTTTGTTTTGTTCTGTTTTGTTTTTTTCGAGGCAGGGTTTCTCTGTGTAGCCCTGGCTGTCCTGGGACTCACTCTGTAGACCAGGCTGGCCTTGAACTCAGTAATCCACCTGCCTCTGCCTCCCAAGTGCTAGGATTAAAGGCATGCACCACCACTGCCCGGCAGCAGGGATCTTTCTCTACCACCCCAGTATGAGGATTATGAGGGTGTATCACATCTGGTTTGGTGTATAGTGAATATACCTGCTTGTGTGTATGTGTACACACAGACACATGAACATGCATGTGCACATGGGTGCAGAACCCAGAGGTCAACTTGAGTTGTCTTTCCTTGTCATTTTACATTCTATTGTTCTTTTTATTACTATTGCCATTGTTTTTTGAGACAGGGTCTCTCTATTCTATAACCCTGGCCGTCCTGAAACTCGATACTGTAGTTTTCTTCCTTCTCTTTTTGCATATGTGTATCTGTGTGTGTGTGTGTGTGTGTGTGTGTGTGTGTGTGTACATGTATAAGCACATGCCTTTGGAAGCCAGAGGATGACTCTGAATGTCTTTCTCAAGGACCATCCACCTTGGTTTTTGAGACAGCGTCTCTCATTGGCCTCTCTAGGCCAGCCTTAAACTCAGAGAGCCATCAGCTTTTGCATCCCAGGTGCATTATATTTATTCTTAATTATCATTGCCTGTGGGTGTGATGTGTGGGTCTAGGTCTGCGTGTGCCATGGTAGACCAAAGAACAAGTTTGTGGAGTTGTTTTTTTCCTGTGCCTTACACCTGTTCCTGGGATCTAATTCAGACTATCAGGCTTGCATAGCAAGTGCTTTACCTATGAGCCATCTTGACTGCCCTCTAATTTTTGCAAAACTATCTGTCAGCAAACCAGAAGCTCATCAGTTTACCTAGAATCACTGGCCAATGAGATCCAGGCATCCAGCTGTCTATGTCCCACCCCTCTCTTGCATTCAGTTCACAGACATATACATATGCCTGTAACTTTTTGTAATGTGGGTACTCAAGGTCAGGCTCAGATCTTTGTGGTCATGCAGACTCAGCTGTCTCCATGACACGAAAGGGTAGCTGCTTGTGAGGAACCAATGCTAATGTCTAGAGAAATAGTTAACACATGAGAATGAAAACAGGCTTTAAAAGAGGGGTCCGATTAGAATAGACCCTTTGAAGAGGCAGTTCCAGGGGTCTGGGAGAGATAAGGGCACTTCCTGTGAGAGGGGGGCTGGTGGGTGAGGAAGATGGGGATAAGTTCCATAGAGTTTGGTCTCTGAGACGGAAGAAACTGTGGGCATGATAGTGCTTTTCTAGTCCACCTTACCCAGAGACAGGAGGCGCTGTCAGAGGATTGGGTGCACACGGTGAAGAGACACTTCAAGCTTAAGATACAGGGATGTAATAACCAAACTGAAAGACCCAAGGAAGTAGGCCTGTTTTGTTTTGTTTTGTTTTTTCAAAATAGAAGCACATTTTTAGGATGTTTTTGTTTTAATGTGTATCAATGTTTTGTCTATGTGTATGTGCACCACTTGCATGCCTGATGCCTGCAGAGGTCAGAAGACTGTCAGATCCCTGAAACTAGAGTTTTGGATAATTGTGAGCTACCTATCAGTGCTGGCAACGGAACCCAGGTCCTCTGCAAGAGCAACAAGTACTCTTAACTGCTGAGCGTCTCTCCAGCCCGTTTGTGTGTGTGTGTGTGTGTGTATATATATATATTATGAATGAATCTGGTCAATGCTTTGAGGAAATCTGGATATTCCAGCCTTCTTGTATTCATCAGCCAATGCATTCTTTTATTTGTTCAAGCAAATTATCTTGTAAACTTTACAGGGCAAGCAGATACCTCTTTACAAACACACAATTACCTACTTCTAGTAAAATCTTAGTGTTTTTTGGTGGGGTGGCAGTGGTAAAACACACGAGATTCCCTCAGCCCTTTCCTGGCAGTCACCATTCTTATTCTGTGTCTAAATTCAACTTTGTAGCACCTCATGAGAGGAAGCCTGAGTGGTTTTGTGTTCACTTGGTATAAAATCTCCAAGATGTTTTCATATGCTAGAATTACTTTCCTTCAAAAGCAATCATTATTATTTTTTAATGTTTTCATGTGGGCGGGTGTTTTGCCTGCATGTATGGCTATGCACTACACTTAGGTCTAGTGACTTCAAGCTAGAAGAGTGCATTGGATTCCCAGGAATTGTAGCAGAAGGCTGTGGCCAGCATATGGGTGCTGGAAATCAAGCCTCAGTCACTGGGAGAGCAGCCAGTGTTATAAAGCACTGAACCATCACTCCAGCCCTAATTCCCTTCCTTGTAAAGGCTCCCTTCCTTGTAAAGGCTGAGTGATACTCTGTTGTATTGCACACATGCTAAGTGTGTCCCCAATTAGCCCTCAGAGCCAGAAACTTGACCCAATTTATCTCCTGTGGGTAATGCTTCGATCTGAGAGCATTATGGCTAATTGATTGCAGGGTTCCTAGACATCAACCGAGGTTTTATAACCATATTAACAAGCATTCCCAGTTCCTCCCCACTGGGCTGCAGTACCTTAGAACAATTTCCTTTCACTTCTGTGAAGATGTCTGCAGTCTGAACTAAAGTAACTTAAATTGTGTCAAGGGACCATGGATGGAGACTGCATTTTCCATAGGGCCATTTTGAAGTAATAAACTTGTCACAGCCAGTCACTGTAGTGTCTACTCATGCTAGAAGTCACGCTGGGGTAGAAAGATTGTGAAATGTTTTGTGGAACTTTTGTCCTATGAGGGAAGCCCCTGGGAAAGCTCTCTGGGTGGTACATTGGGACACTCTGACACTGATCCTGACACTCTTGAGAAAGCCCCTAACCCAGACTTCTCTCCCAGTTCCTCAGCTTTCCTAGCCAACACCACAACAGGAATGAGTGCTGCTGACATAGTGGAGGGAACTAGGGTTGGACTTTTTGCAGATCCTAACCTCCTTTCTGTTGTTGATTTTTTAAAACTTTATTTTGTGGGTTGTTAGTGTTTTGCCTGCATATATGTCTTTGTACCATGCACATGCCTAGGTGGTCTTGAACTCAAAGAGATCCACTTGCACCTGCCTCCTGAGTGCTGGACGTAGTGTGCCACCACACCTGGCCTGACCTGCTAAGTGAGCTGTGCTATTGTGCAGGTTACTTTTCCTTGTTTCTGCCAGCACTTTCTATGTACTTTTGAAGCATTATTCCTTTATTTATTTGGGTGTTTTTGAAATAGGTTCTCACTATGTAGCCTGGCCTGGCTTGGAACTCCGTTTATATACCTTGAATTCTTGGGATCCTCTGTCTCTGCTTCCCAAGGGCCAGGATTAGGTATGCACCATTACAGCCAAAATTATTTTTTTATTTAAAAAGAAAAGTCCTTTTCTTAGGCACGTTCTCTTCTGGCTACTGGCCTGTTTCTTGCTTCTTACAGGTAGAACTCCTGTTTACATGGATCACTGTCACTTAATATTTACTTACTTATGTATTTGGGGTTTTGGGGGACAGGTTTTGTGTATGTGTGTATGTAACAGCCCTGGCTGTCCTGGAACTTGCTTTGCAGACCAGACTGGCCTTGAACTCACAGAGATCTGCCTGCCCCTATCTCCGCAGTGGTGGGATTAAAGGCATGTGCCACTACTCCTGGCTATTTATTTATTTATGGCTGTCACTAACTCTTTAGCATGTTCGAACCTGGCTTCTGTTTGTGCCCTTCTGGAAACTTAGTGACTTCCGTCACTAAGAGCACTGGTGTTGTAGACATTCCTCAGTAGGTGTCAGCATAGTTGACTTAAGTACTCCTTCCTCGTCCCCAGACTCAAAACTGTAAATCTTCAGTCTGTTTTCTGTGTGTAGACTGGGCTGGAAAGGAGGCACCTATGGATTCAGAAAGACCTTAGGAGACTGTTGTAAATATTGTTAACTTGACAGGAGCTAGAATCATGTAGCCCCCCCCCCCCGTATGTGTGTGTGTGTGTGTGTGTGTGTGTGTGTGTGTGTGTGTAAGAGAGAGAGAGAGAGAGAGAGATCATCTTAACTGAGGTGGGAAAATCCACCTTAACTGTGGCACTGTCCCCTGGGGCAGGGTCCTAGACTAAGGAAAAAGTGAGCTGAGTGCCAACATTCAACTCTCTGCTTCCAGACTGCACGTGCACTATGACCCCATCCTTATCTTCCTAGGCAGACAGAGTCTCACAGCTTTTCTGGCCTTCCCTCCTGCTCTCTTCCTCTAGTTCTACAGTGAGTCGGGCATGCCTACCAAGCACCTCTCAGACAGCGTGTGTGCTGTGTGTGGGCAGCAGATCTTTGTGGATGTCAATGAAGAGGGCATCATCGAGAACACATACAGGCTTTCCTGCAATCACGTGTATCCTGCCTTGTGCTACATCCTGAGCCTACACTCCAGTCATGGTGGGAAGAGGGCGGTGGTTACTATGGCGTGTTGTCCAGAATTGGAGTGTAAGTGAAAAACTGCAGCTTTCCTCACCCTTTCCAGACTGGCACTCACCTCTTCAGTAAAAGGTAGCTATGGACTGCCAGGTCATAGAAAACCCACAGCTGCAGCTAGTGAGGTTGCTCAAGCTGATACATGTCTCAAGGAAGGAGACCCTCTAATGGAATAGTTGAGTGAATCAAATCCCCTACTGAGAATAGCATCGTTCATTTATTTGATCTTGTATTTACTAAGCCCCCATTCTGTGCCACATTGGGAATTGGGTATTATCTCTGTCTTAGCTCATACCAACCATATAAATAAGGATCACTGCCCTCCTCACCCCCTGTGAGGAAACATTCAGAGAAAAAGGGCCTGCCCTAGATCACACTGCTGTAGGAAGTAATGGCACAGTCTGAACTTTCTCTAGATCTGATGCTCTGGCACCTGGAGATCCAGGGTGAGGCCAAAGTGCCTGTCTGCCTTTCAATCACTTCCCTTGACCAATGGTGCTCAGATTCCATGAATTCTGTATCCGAGGCTGGTGCATCGTGGGAAAGAAGCAGACATGTCCCTACTGCAAGGAGAAGGTGGACCTGAAGAGGATGTTCAGCAACCCGTATCCTTTGGGTCCTTGTTGAGAGTGGGTGCTGGGAAGGAGGTACTGCTGCTTCTAGCAATCAGTCTGGTTTCTGTTCTGGGGAAGTGGGGTGTGAGATGAAGCAGTCCAGAGACTGAGCTTCCCATCCTAAATTGCTAGTGGAAGCAGCCACTGACGCTTATCATGTGTTTGCTTCCTCTCTATCAAGTTCTTCACCTGTGTCAGTTCACTTGACTCACTAGCAACTTTCAGAGGCTGAGCAATGCCCACAGTTATTTCACCAGTGAGTGATGCCTTTCCTATGCTGTGCAACTAGAGACCACCTTTACCTGTGCAGGCAGGGCCTGAGGAACTGGGGAACTGGCAGACACCCTTCTCCGTTCACTTCTAGTGAGGGACCTGTTTTACTTAGCACTGCACTTCCTACCCAGCCATTTCTCTGGCTTCACATTCACTTCCCTGTGGTGTCCAAGGATCCAGCTCTGTTTTACCTCTTGTCCTAGCTGCCCTCTGTATTCTGTGGTTTCCAGTTCCCTCTCCGTATATACGCCAGCAGGACTTTATTCAGTTAAGGGGACATTATGTCAGTAGTACACTGTCATAGTCTCTGAACAAGGGACTCTGGCCATTCCCATTTCAGGTTTCCTACATGGTTCTTCTAGGGCTGGTCATCTGGCCTTGCAGGGGTTTGTGGCTGCCCTTAGCTCTTAGAGACCCAGGCCAAGCTGATATTTCTGATGCCTTTAGAGGAGTACTACACCCATTTCAACAGCTTCTCCTTATACTTTGCTCCCAGCAGGCTTTGCAGGCATTCTCTCTCTTCAGACCCTACCTTTCCCCTCATTTAGATATAAAAGAAAAGGAAACTCCACAAAAGACCTTTTGGCCTCAGTAGGCCCTGCTTCGAGTCTCTGTCAGGGGTGGGCTCCTTATGAGTAACCTGTTGGCTGCTTTTCTCTCTGACTCTGTCTTGTTCTGTGACATTATTCCTGGGAAGAAACATTTATTCACCCCAGATAGGTAACCAGTGACAGACCACCCAAGTTCAACTTAGTGAACCAGTGAGTTTTATTGGTGTTACTTATCTGTGAAGAGTTATTTGTAGGGGCAGAAATGACTCAAAGATAGCTGTACCACCAAAAGCTACCATAGACGATGGCTGCTCAAAGTCACAAACCATGAACTCCCTGCAGGCCTGACTTGGCCTGAGCTCCTTCTGGGCAGTTCAGCTGGTCTTATTCCAGGCTGCTCAACTTAACTCAGAGCCTGCTAGGAAACTCATCAGCAATTTTCACTGCTTATATACTTTTGAGGAAAGAGTGGCCTAGTGTATTTGGTTGGTTTCAGGGACTTCCTGAAGCTTTTGAATTGTTTACTTTCTGGGTTTAAGGAGCTTCCCTGCTGGGTGGGATGTTTTTACTTCTTTAGAATAGTTTACTTCTTAACAAGCTTCCTGCCAAGATGAAAGGAAGTTTTTATCTGGAAGGAAATTGGTATTGTCAATAGACTGAATCTTTTTCTTGATGGAGAAAACCTTAAATTTTGTACATTGCAAGAATCTACTGGGGGCCAGGTATATAGCTGGCTCAGTGGCAAAGTACTTAGTAGGAGACTACAGGTTAGCTGGGGTGGGGGCTGAACACCTGTAATCCTAGGACTTGGGAGGCAGAGGCAGGTAGATCTCTGAGTTTGAGCCAGACTGGTCCCCAGAGTGAGTTCCAGGATAGCCTTAACTATACAAAGAAACCCTGTCTGGAAAAGGCAAAAAAAAAAAAGGGGGGGGGGGGACGGACTGTAACCTATTCCCAGCCTCTTCTGACATGGGTTTGTCTGTAGTATGTCATGTCTGTCAGACTCAGGCTGTCATTTCTGAGAGGTGGTGCATTTGTTTTATCTCTCTACTTCTCATGTCTGTCTCCAGTCCCCTCTGCTCTCTTCCTTTGATTTTATGGGTTCAGCCTTTCATTCCAACTTAGATAGCTGAAGAGAATCTGGGTAGCTTTATTTTTATTGGGCTATGGAGCAACTTAAAACTCTGGGCAGACCCAAGGAAGGCCTTCCTACCACACTGGATAAACCTACTATCTATTGAATATCGAATGTGATCCTTAACCTTCTAACAGCTGGGAAAGGCCTCATGTCATGTATGGACAGCTGCTAGACTGGCTTCGATACTTGGTAGCCTGGCAGCCTGTCATCATTGGCCTGGTACAAGGCATCAGCTACATCCTGGGCCTGGAATAATCAGAAATCACATCATTGGAGAACCCACCCCACCCACCATGGACCTCAGGGCACTCTCTTTGCTGCCCACAAACACTTGGGTGGAAAAGACTCAAAGGCACTTGGGCCATTCAGGACCTCCCCAGCTGTGTCTGGGTTGGAGGGGAAATGATGGAGAACCAGCCAGTGGGGCTGTCAGCAATGGGGGCTTTTTAAAAGAAAATTATTTTGATGAATATATTTAAATTTTTTTATTGTCGAGTATAGGAATTGTCCCCCACACCCAGGCCTTACCTTACCTGAACAGGGTAGGGCAAAGCTGCCGTATTATTGGTTGGGAGGAGTCTTCTCACTTCTGGCTGAGAGCACTGGTGGGTTTTCAGGAGACAAGAGTGCTTCAGCCTACCCTTTCCCTTTCCTTCCCTTCCCTTCCCTCTGCAAGGCTCAAGCCTGGTTTGCACTCAGTATAGAAGAGCTCATAGACTCGTGCCAGATTAGCATTGAGTGGTAAAGGGTCTCTTCATCTCTGGACATAAGATAGGTGTTGTGTATGACTCTTGCCTTTTGTCTGGAAACTAAAGGCTGGATGTGGCAAAATCAGTGACTTTCCAACTAGGGAAGCCCTGTGGCCTCAAAATTCAATGACATGTTTTGGAACAACCAGAAATATGAGCAGCATGGATAACCTGCCCCTGAGCAGGGCTGTTGCCAGGCAGAGTATAAAAGCAATCCATATGTCATCGGGCTGTAGAAGCTACTTTGGCAGCAGCGAATGTTGCAGCTTCTTGTGCAAGTTCACCCTTCAGTCTGGAAGTGTTGTCATGTGCCAAAGGCTACTCTGCACATCACTTCCTTCCTGAAAGCCTAAGAGTGTGTATGTTTGTGTATGCACATAGCAGACAGACTAATGGATCTCTGTTTTCTACCAGTCATCAGTGTGCCCTTGAAGCTAAGCGGGGATTCCCAGCCCAGGAAACATCCTTATGTAGGCTTGGTCATTTGTGGGCTTTTCCCGGGCCTGACATTAAGAATGGTGAGTGCCTAGGAAGAATAAGGCCTGAATAAACATGGGCTCTAAAAAGGGGCTTCTGAGCAGGCCTAACTGTACTCCTGGAAGTTTGAAGAAAGTGGGAAGGCATCATGGGTCAGTAGCACTGGGTTTCTAGAGAAATTTGGCCTGGCCCATTTGAAGGCAACAAGAACCAAACAGGATCTTGTCATTACATCTGAATAAAGCTCCATGAGCTGGGCTCGAAAGCTGGACATCCATTTGCTTTTCTTTTTTGTCACCTCTTCCCCGTAACCCCTGGGTTATCTTGGCCTCTAGTATCCCAACAGAGCTGGGACCTGGAGTCATTGGTACTACATTTCCACCCATCCCCTCCCTCACTGTGTGTGGTTCCTGTCCAGTGGCATTAGGGGCCCTGAGGCCTCACTGTACTCCTTTCAGACTGACTGGCCCTCCACCCTCAGTCTGGGACTAGTACCTTGCTATCCCCTACTACTCAGCCTGTTCTCTTGCTCAGCTGTGGTTTCCTCTTTCCCTCCATCCTCAGAGGAATGGGAGCTGAGCAAAAGGCCCAGACAGGCTACTCTTCCTTTGGTATTTGCCCTCCCTCTCCTTAAGGTGAAGGCTGCTTCCATGTTTACCTTTAGTCTTGGTAGTTCATACAGCTTAGTTCCTCTTCTTGTACCCTACCCACATCCCAGTGCACTGAGAAATCCCCCTCTGGGTGTGTGGGGGTGCACAACTCCTGGACCTAACTCCTGGAGATCCTGGATTCTGGGGGAGGTTCCCCTGAATTCTGCAGCCTAGGTGGTAGAGGGTAGGTGGAGTTGCTCAGAAGAGAAGACATGGGAATGTGTCACATAAAGACAGCTTTCAGCCTCTTGCATCTGAACCAGGTATGAATCTTCCCACCGGGTCCTTCCAAACTGATCTGTCCCACTTGTCACCAGCTCCACCCCTGATCACAGGATCACAAACATAAGACCACAGCACTTTGCCACAAGTGCATGCATTGGTCTTTCTGCCCCAAGAGGTTCTGGCACGACATTCAAGGAGCATGGCTTCAAGATTTTGTCTGATTCTAATCTTGTTCCTTCAAGTCCCAGCCTCTGAGCTACTGGAGCCAGTGCTGCGGAAGTGCCTTCCTGACTGTTTGTGGTCAGCTCTCATCTTGGCTGGGAGTTTTGTACACTAGCCAGGCAGGGAAGTTGCTCTTTCCTGTGGTGAGATTTTTTTTGGGTCCAGGCAGCTACACTGAGCCTTGGAGCTCCCAGAAGCTATTCAGGGCTAAAGAACCAGGTAGGAAGATCTAAACTTGCTGTGAGTGAACCTGCACAAATGTCTGTGGCTGTGTATGAAGGCTGGTGTTAAGTGGTGCACCTGACTTTGGGGTGAGGGATGGGGGCGGGGGAGCCTGAGAGAAGCTAGGATGTCAATGGGCCAGTGAGGCACTGAATGTAAAAAGGTCACTGATTCAATTTGGGGGTCACAGTACCAATATTGTCTCCTTGGAGTTTTTTCTGGACAAAGTAAAGGCTTGGTTGGCCCTATAGAAAGTTGGCTGTGCAGAGTGGAAGGGGCAAGACAGGATTGACCTGTGAAACTGATCTGTCTCACCCCTTAGCTGACCTTAGTGGGGGTGGGGTACACAGAGGATCCCGGTGAGTTTGGAGAGGGGCCCTGGGAATTGTCTAATGTGAGCATTGGGTCAAGCCTGCCTGGGATTGGTATTCCTGGTTAAGAGAGAAAGTGAAAGTGAAAACAGGAGCTTTTCTAGAAGCTGACTGTTGCCTGCCCTTCCCAGAACGAGGGCTAGCTGACAAACGGAGTGTTGCTTCCCAGGTAAGTCCCTGGCTCTTAAGGGTAAGACTGGATTGGGGACTGTTACAGAAGTGCTGTTTGGAGCTGGTTAACACCAGCCATGCCTTAAGTGCCCAGCTAGTGGCTAGAGGCCTGCCTCGCTAAACTACCCGGTAACACTGCCAGAGGGAAAGAACCTGAGATGTAGTGGCTAGCTGACTTTTACTTATTTTTTCCAGAGGAAGTCACAGATACCAGACTTGCTTGTTCCTGACACATCATGACCATGAGACACTGCTGGACAGCAGGTGGGACACTGGGCTTTGTGGTCCCTAAAGGAGTGGAGCTATGAGGCTAACTTTGCTATCACACCCCCCCACCCCCACCCCCCGGAAGTTCCATCCAACTCTACCATTGCTCTAAGCTTCTATGTAGCTACTTTGGCTCTGACTCCATTTCAAGTCTCCTTTGCACTATATTCAGCAGAGCCAAAGGGTGGGGGCTGGAGGGTCTTCACCCACTCTGATTCCTGATGAGAACCTAGTGTCTGGGTCGAGATCTGTCCCAACCCAAGTAGCAGCTTGTCCCCAATTAAGGTAGGTGCCAGGATGTTGAGTTTAACTTTATTTACATCTGTAACTATTTGTTCCTTAGTCCCCGGTTCTTGGTGGGTCCTGCTTCTGTATGTCCATGTTGTCATTCTGGCCAGAGCCACAACAGCACCTCAGACAACTGCCACTATCTTAACTGGAAGCTCAAAGGACCCATGCTCTTCCTGGTCTCCAACAGTCCCAACTAAGCGGTACCCAGCACTGGATGTGATCTGGCCAGAGAAAGAAGTGCCACTGAGTAAGGAACAAGTATCATGGGAGCCTAAGAGGATACAGTTGTCAGAGGCAGGCTGTGAACACAGGGTTGGGGGGTTGGGTTGACTTGGGAGTGAGTGTACCTCCAACCTTCCAAGAAGGACCAGCAGGCCAACCTGGCTCTGTGTTCACCGTTCTATAACGGTTCTATAGGAACCAGATGGTTCCTATAGAAGAGAACTCAGACAGAGGCAATGTAGAACCTCCCAGGGCCTTGGTTGCAAGGTACTCCCAGGCATAGCCCCTTAACATTTTCCTATGTAGGTGGGACACAGGTTTCTGACTTATGCCTAAGTGGAGCCTGACAGGGTAGAGGCCTCTGTTCTACAGAATAACTAACAGTCAAATGTGCTCCTAGATGGAACGCTGACCTTGTCCTGTACTGCCTGCAGCCATTTCCCCTACTTCAGCATCCTCTACTGGCTGGGCAATGGTTCCTTTATTGAGCACCTCCCAGGCCGGCTAAGGGAGAGTCACACAAGGTAAGAGTCATTACAGTCAGGCTAGGAGAAGAAAGACCTTCCTCCTCCCCAGCCCCTGCAACCCTCTCATGATTTCCTTCTGCTCCTCTAGTCGGGAGCACAGGAATACAAGCACCCGGCTGCACAGGGCCTTGGTGCTGGAGGAACTGAGCCCCACCCTACGAAGTACCAACTTCTCCTGTTTGTTTGTGGATCCTGGACAGGTGGTCCAGTATCACATCATTCTGGCCCAGCTCTGGGTAAGGAACCTGAAAGAAGGCATCCAGGGATGGGAGGAATGCTACTACCGGGGAAGGAGGAGGAGGATTGGCTTTTCCAGTGCAACCTGTGAGCTAGGGACTGTTTTGAGATCAGCCAGAGGTGGAAGCAGGGAGAAGTTGAGACTGCAGTGACAGGAGCAGCAAGAACTCTTCCTTAGCTCTGACCGTGTGTGCATTTACTTCTCCAGGATGGGCTGAAGACAGCCCCATCCCCTTCTCAAGAAACCCTCTCCAGCCACAGCCCAGGGCCCAGATCAGCAAGCCCAGGGATCGTATGAAGCCAACCACATCATGTCTTTGACCTGAGCCTGGCATACCTGGAGGGTGAAGTCTACACCACAGGCTGGGATTGCCTCTCTGCAGCTGGACCTCAAGCTTCATTTCTACCTAGATTATCATAGTAATTAAGTCCTCAGAGTTCTTCCTGCTTGTCCTTCTGTCTATCCATTCTATCAACCTTTTCTAATGTCTCCTTCATCCCACTGGTGTTTTGGAACCTGAGACCTGATGATGCCTTAGCCAAGTGACAGCTCTGCTTACACTCAACATAAATTTGAGATGCCTGCCTGGCAGGTTTCCCAGATTAGCCCTGAAGCCTAGTTGAGATGTACCTTTGTCATCTGTACATTGACTTCAGTCTTTACAGGTGGTTGTTTTCCCCCAGTGTGCTGTTCCCAAGGAATGGATGGGACAATGGCTGCTTCAGATCACAATTGTACCTGTCAATCTGTGTCTCAGCAGGGCCCACAGTGAGTCTTCATAAAGTTGCAGCATCTCAAGGTCTGATTTTTTTTTTTTTTTTTTTTTTTAAGGCCCTGGTACTGTCCTCAGGAGCTCTGCCCAACTCTGGAGGGAGGACAGGAAGGACACTGCCTCTTTCCAAATAGAAATTCAGAATAACATGAATCCCTAAAATATAAAACAGCCCATAATACTATTTAGGAACAGAGGCCATAAATAGAATGTGGAAGGACCAAACACAGACTCCAGAGACCTGTAATTTCCCTCTTTTTCCTCACACTGATCCAAAGAGCTTATCACTCAAGGGAGAAAAATAGACTTTATTTACAAGTAATAACATTTAGAAAAGATCCATCCTGGCCCTTAAAAACCTTCCCATCGTTCCTCACCCCAGTGCAAGTCTGGGGAAGGGGAAGTATGAGCTGCCACTGAAGGCTGCCCCTATCCCACCCCTGAGACCCAGGACCTATCTGTCCTGGAAACAAAAAAAAAAAGCATCCTCCAGGCAGCTGTATATGGAAGTAGGTAAGAGCAGAGGCTCCTACAAGGTCATGCCCAATCCTGGGCTTCAAGAGCAAAGACCCCTGCTAGGCCTAGCCACCAGGAATAGCAGGAAAGCAGAGCCTGCTTCTCCAATGGTCCCTTCTAGGTCCAGAGACTAAGGAAGACTGGGCTCAAGAATCCAGTCTCAAATCTAGTTATGATGGAAAAGTAGACTTTTTTCCAGAACAAGGGGGAAAAAAAAAAAAGGGAGGCAAGATAGGGAGAAGACCACACACTGTCCAAGCTCCAAGCCTCCTGGGCCAGCTCTGAAAGATGCCTAGAAGGCACCAATGACAGTTCAGGTACCAGGCCAGGTTGCAGGCAAACATCATCGTCTCTGGGAGGGCTGGCCGCCATTGGCCTGGGAGCTGAGAGAAGGCACTGAGGGACAGTAGAAGGAAAAGGACCAGGCAAGGTCAGTGCTGACAATGCAGGTGGGCCACGCGTGCACTGGTATTGACTCTTTAATGCTTTGCCTGAAAAAGAAAGACAGTCACTTGGCCAGATTAAGTCTTGTGTTGCCAGCCTCTACTGACTAGTTCAGAAACCCCCTGGCTGGACCTCTCCCTTTGTGGGGTCCCATAAATACCTACCTTTAAGTTAACAGTTGTCAGCCACACCTAAGAAATGTGGGGTCCTCAATTATGAATGTCTAGCCAAGACAGAGGGTACCTCTTGTGCCCCCACCCTCCTCCAGTGGTTTGGCTTGGCCTTGCCTTGAACACTGCCCTATAGAGTTGTTTAGGGGATGGCCTTCCTTTTACTGAGAGTTACCTTGCCCTTGGCCCGAGGAGTGGCAGCAACAGTAGCAGGGCCAGCTGTGGTGGTGGCAATTCGTGGAGAGCGGCGGGTTCCACTGCGAGGATTGGGGGAGACCTTTGCTGGGGTCTTCTTTGAAGCTCCTCGCCTTAGAAGACTATTTCCCAGCTTCTTGGGTGTGTTAAGGATGCTGAAAGCCATTGACTGGCGCCGGTCCGCCTGTGGGGGAGGGTCCATCAGCCTGCTACTCTGGGGCTCTGCCAGCAAGGCTTCGCTTGGCCTTCCTTCTTTCCCTTCAGTCCTGGACTAACCTGTTTAAGAACTGGAGCTGCTTTCTTCTGGGCATCAGCAGTGCTGCTCTGCTTACGTCCTTCATGCCGGTCCCTGGGAGTCATGGGGCGTGGAAAGCAGCTGGTGGCTTTCTTGGACTATGAGGCAGAGGACAATTGGGCAGATAATGGCAAAAGGACACATGCCTTCCCCAACTCTGACAGAGGCCATTCCAACAGCCTGTACATCTGTCCTCGGAAAGAGACTTCCCTCCAAGTCACTACTAAGATTTGGTGAGCTGGTTCATGCCTGGGTGCAGTGCTAAAGAGAACAAAGCCGATGCATACATCACCTACCTCAGGAGTGCCAGGGCCCTGGTGGGTCTCTGAGGAAACCCGTTTGCGCTGCTGCCGGGTAGTGATGCCAGCACTCTCAGCGATCTGAGTTGGCTGCATGCTGGCTCTGCGCAAGGTTTCCCGGGGGTCTCCAGTTTTCATCTCCTCATCAGTGATGGTAGCCAGGCTCAGGGCAGGCTGCACGGGATAAGAGGCAACAGTCAATGGGCCCTATCTGTACAGAGCAAGAACTAGGGCTAAAGCTGGATCCTTAAAACGCCTTCCTTCCTGTTGTTCATGTCTACCTATACCTTGATGAATAGCTAACAGTCCCAAGCACAGTCATATCTGACTTTACACCTGAGTGACAGTTGTGGAAGCATGAGAGTGACTTTCTCAGTAGACCTAAAACCCAGGCTAGATATTCAGGCTAGCCACTAAAGTCGGTGTGGGAGTGTTGAGGTAACCTCACATCTCACCCTGGACTCCAGAGGGTAGCAGGTCTTCAGGTGTGGCGGGCATACTCGGTTGCGCTGCTGCAACTCTGCGATGCGGTTCCAATCATCCAGTTGCTCAGGCTCATCCTGGCAAGTGCCCATATAGAAGCTATTCCTTCCTATGGAGGGCAGAAAGAGCAAACACGGCTGCTGGTACACTGTCTACTAATCTGGCCAAGCTTTTGTTGTCTGTTCCCTCCCACCTTCCTGAGGGGCTATAGGCTGGATACACAAGTTCTGTCCTGTATTGATATTCCACAGCAAAAGTGGCACACCAAACCATTTGTCTCATGTCCTCTCTTGGGGGAGATCAGAAGAGTTCATGACCAGAGGCATGTATAGCATCTTATTCACCTGCCAAGTCTTGGTGCCCCACACCAAGAGAAACTGAGCATCATGAATTGATAACCAGGGAGAGTCCCTACATCCTAAGGGCAACTTCCAAGAAATTGTTGGGCAGCCTGACTTTCCCAAGCCCACTGTTTCCCAGAAAGCGGCCTGGAGGCCTCCTACAAGTAACAACCACACTGGGAACCGTGTGGGAATCTTAACAAACTGGTGAACATCCCTGGTTCAGACTGTTCCACTGTAGTCCTAGGATAGGCAAGGGCCAGAGATAGCACAGGTGAGTGAGGGGTAGCAGTTCTGGCATAGGAAGGCAGCAAGGAGGCCTGCCTTGAGCTTTTGGAAGCTTGCCTCTTCCCCACACCAAAATCTGCTTCTAGTCTAGCTTGGGATTCTGGTAAATTCCTGCTGTCTCCTCACCTTGGGGAGCCCCACTGGACATCCTGGCCTGGGATCGACGGGCAGAGCTTCGAGTGGTAGGCCGGTAGCCAGGCAGGCTAAGCAGAGTGGAGTTGCCATCTTCAGGAGATCCCAAGCGGGCCAGAGACTGAGTGGAGGAAGTGGCTCGCAGGTTGGCCTGGGAAGCAGGGGCAGACTGAGTGCTGTAGAAGGATGAGTTGGCGCTATCTGGCTCTTCCAATTCTAGTTTCTGGAAGGACAAATCATTGCAGTAACACTATAAAGCAGCACCACCTCCCTCTGCCCCAAAGCTCTCAGATACCACACTGCTTTAAAAAGTCTTTACACTGCAGGCCATACAACCAGAAACATCTTGAAAGATGCTGAGGTTAGCCCGGCAGTGGTGGCGCACACCTTTAATCCCAGCACTCGGGAGGCAGAGGCAGGCAGATTTCTGAGTTCGAGGCCAGCCTGGTCTACAGAGTGAGTTCTAAGACAGCCAGTGCTATACAGAGAAACCCTGTCTCGAAAAACCAACCAACCAAACAACAACAACAAAAAAGATGCTGAGGTTGCCAAGAGTCTTGTACCCACCAACATTTTGAAGGAGGCATTATGGGCCTATTTCAGAGATAACAGCAAGATGAGTAGTACCCTCTAGTCACACAGCTAGGAAGTAGCTAGGTTAAGAGCCAGTACCCCTATCTCCTAAGCTATCTAGGCGGACTCAGCCCACAACCTCTGCTGTCCCTGGACCCAAGGAAGGTTCCCGGGGTCTGAACATCTACATTATCCCCAAATTCTCAGTAGTAGAGGGCATAAAAGCATCTTTCCACCTGTTCCCCAGCCCACTAGAGACAGGGGGAAAGGGAGGGAGGGAGGGAGAGAGAGAGGGAGAGAGAGAGAATATAAGTCTTTATAAGTATCAGACCATTGAGAGCCACATCAAGCTACACCCTGGCTGCATGGGGGTGCCAGAGGCTCAGGATTTGCTGCTATTTCCTGTATTCTGCTCTGTCTTCCTGTCAGGCAGGAGAGACTAGGGCTGGAGAGATGGCTCAGCAGTTAAGAGCACTGGCTGCTCTTCCAAAGGTCCTGAGTTCAATTCCTATAGCAACCACATGGTGGCTGACAACCATCTGTAAAAGGATCTGACTGTCTTCTGGTATGCATGAAAACTGAGCAATTGTATATATAAAATAAATCTAAGAAGAAAAGAGACTCTAAACAAATCTATGCCCTTTTAAAAGATGTTGGTCACCTGTGAGTGTTCCTGATTAATGACCCTGGATAGGAACTGGAGTTAATATCCAATGGTCATATATGCCCAGTAACCTAACCTTGGTCATGGTAATGTTGATGATCTGTGTGGTACGCCGGCGAGCAGATCGGGTCTTACGGCCGGAGTCAGGGAAGGCATCCCCCAGAGAGTCCAGGCTGGTCTCCAAGGGGGCCTGACCCCGAGCAGGAATGGGGGTGAAGTAGAGACTCTCCAGGGATTCCACTTTGGGGGGCAGGCGCTGGGAGATGGGTGAGGCTGGCTCTCCAGGGACACTGGTACCATCTGGTTGGGTACGAGGCAGCTTGCTGTAGAAAAAGCAATTTGCTGAGATGCAGATCCTGAGCCAGAAGGCATTATGTCTGTCTCCTTGCCCCAAACTGCCTGTTACTCTTATTACAGGTAAATGTGGCAAAGCACACTACCACATCTGGTCTTTCAGATACAAAAGGGGCCTTGATTGGGACTTTTCTTTCAGTCCCCTCTTGGCTGCTCCTAAGCCTTCCATACAGGCAGCTCTCAGACCTCTCTACCTTAGCCCGAACCCTGCTCTTCAGTCAGGTCAGACAGCTATGGCCCAGACCTCCCCCAGATGCCACAACTGCTATACAATTAGCAGGGCCTACTCTAAACCTCTCTGCCTGTTCATCCTCCTGCATCTCCTATTTTACTAAGCAGGGACACCTTCACAGGTTGCCAGGCCATGAACGTGGGTGTAATTTAACCTCTTCTACCATACACAATCACAGTCAACATTCTAAGAAGCTCTCCTAGCTGCACACTCCGTTCCCTCAGCCTCAGCTCATCTCACCTAGACTTACACTGCCATGAGAGACACTGCAGAGTAGTGACAAGCAAGAACTCAGGATAGGCTGCCAGGTTCCAACCTGGTTCTATCACTGTGGATCCATCCCTCTAAAGCCCAGTTCTATCTGTGTAAGGAGACATAATGAATAGAGCCTAAGATGGTTGCTAGGGGAGAAATGAAATTGTAACTGTCCAAGAACTCAAAACACTGGCACACAGTGCAGTACATGTCTGATAGAAACAGCAACTGTACTGCTAACCTTGACTTCAATCCTGTCAGGAAGCTAGCTCTAAGATGCAAAGCCAACCTGTAGTCCTCAATTTCAGCACTTGGGAAGTTCATCAGTCTTTATTTCAGTCAGCCTCTAGGCTCTCAGGCCTACTAGGCCTCACATTACAGGCTGCTCACCCACCTCTGCACACTCCCATGGAGTTTATCAAAACTCAAAAGCTTCCTCCAAGGTTTTCCTAACTGTTGCACCTCTTTTTCACTTCTACTGTGCCCTAAGCAGGCATCTGTCATCACAGAAGAACCAACCACAGGCTACAAACAACACACACTGAGTGAACAGGCACAGGACAGAGAGGCATGTCTCCTGACCTAGCAACACTGCATGGGGTTCCCTCCTCCAAGCTCAGATCCAGGCTGTCAATACTTAAGTCCAGCTGGGGTTTCACTTGAGGCTCACGGCTCTTTAAGGCATCAGTTGCCACCTGGAATTTGCCCAAGTCTCGAAGCTGCTGGTCTGCATGGGCAACCTAGGAAGTAAAGAGAAGCCTAGAGTAGGGGTGGCCTTGGAGAGGACGTATAAAGTGCAACAGTACAGGGATGAGGCGATTCTTTATAAAGTAGATGCTTACCTGAGCCTCCAGGCTGCGCACCTGGGCTGTAAGGTGCCGGCAGGCCTGTTCAGCTTCCTTGGTCTTCAGCCCTGCCTGCTGCAGCTCACGGCCGAGACGTTCAGCTTCAGACCGCAGCTCCTTGTTCTCCTTCTGCAATTGCTCCAAGTCTCGAAGCTGTTCCTGCAGCTCTTGGTTCTGCTGCTTCTTGGCATCATAATGGGTCTTGGCTTTCTCCATCTATGTGGACAGATGGGGGAGGTGGTGTGGGTGTGTGTCTCACAGAGCCTAGAAATGGTCAGGAAGAAGGGCAGTGCTGGGCTGGAGAGATGGCTCAGCGGTTAAGAGCACTGACTGCTCTTCCAGAGGTCCGAGTTCAATTCCCAGCAACCACATGGTGGCTCACAACCATCTGTAATAGGGATCCGATGCCCTCTTTTGGTGTGTCTGTGACAGCGACAGTGGACTCACATATATGAAATAAATGTTAAAAAAAAAAAAAAGGGCAGAGCAGCACAGCTCCTGGCCCCTCACCTGCAGCTTGTAATGCTCAGCTGCTTGCTCCTTCTGGCTCAGCTGGGCTTGCAGCTCATTCAGTTGGGTCTGGAGACGCTGGACCTCCTGCTGGCTTTCACCTCCCTGGGCCTGGAAAGCCTGAGAAATGGATCAAAACAAGGAAACTGATTACTCTACCCTAACCTACTGGCCTGCTCTTGCTGCTCGGTCTCCACAGGCACTGCAGAGTCCTTCTCGAGTATATTCTCAGGACACTTAGGACACCTCAGCCCAATACACACATTCCCCAATCTGCAACCTACAAAACAATTACATCCCCCACCTCCACCTTCCTGTGGACACTCTGCTGACCACCTGCTGGGTCTAATACTTCTCACAGTTCTGCCTGCTATATATGAGGCCAAGCACCAAGTATCTCACCCCTGTACAAGTACATTATCTCCCAAGGGAACAGAAACTGATCTTCAGAGAATACCCTGGTATAGAGCATAGCGGGACAACTGCATGTGCGCATCAGTGACAGGAACTCACTTCTCCAAACCACTCTAAGAAACAACTCTTATCCTTGTTTTAGAGAAAAAAAGATGGGAGATTTAGGCAAACTGATCAAGGTCATACTGAGTACAGTACAGTAAGACCTGAACTTCATCCACCTACTCCAAAACCTTGGAGGCTGGCTCATTTACGATGCTTGCACTGCTTCCTAGGGGGACCATAACTCAAGAACAGGCCAGCAGCTAATCTGTTACCTGCAACATCAGCTTGGTTTACGACAGGTACTGGGTGGATGCATCACACCAATACTGTCCTACATCTGCTAGCTCATAACAACCCCTAAAAAGGAACATGATGAACCTACTTATTGTTCACAACAGACCATAGGCAAGGAAGCCAAGAAGGAAAACTGAAACTCAGAGCTGCTCTACCTGGGATCCACTATGTGCTACAGAAGTCCCAGTGGAACTGGTGCCTAATCCTTTGCTCCTAACTAAGTAATGGGAAGCTTAGAGCTACAAAAAGCAAACACTGAAACAAAGAAGGTAACAGAATTAGAAGCATTAAACGTGTTAACTGTGCTGGTCATTATGGCACATGCCAAGTAATCGCAGTACTCTGGACTGCACAATTAGACCCTGTCTCCCATCCCAAGAGGGAGAAAATGCATTCTAAGACTAAGAACTGTTGACACTCTCAGCTCTTGAACCCCAACTACTTAGAACAGGGCTTTTCCACAGAACTTTCCCGGATGGAGGAATTTGTCCTAGTCTGTCTTGTCGTTAGCCATTCACCTACTGAATGGGAAAATGTAGCTAGGGTAAACCAAGAACTAAAAAACTTTCCCCTCTGTTTTGAGGTGCTGGAAACCGAACCTAGGGTTTTCTATGCACCAAGCAGTGCTCTACCACTCAACTACACCTATGGCTTGGTTGATTTATTTTTTAACTGAAAAGCATAGTGGCTGTAATAGAGAGCTCCCTGAAGCTCTCTCTGTGAGAGATCCCTGAAGACAAAGCCAAGGTTTCTGAGGATGGGTTCCTGGGCAACCAGGCCCCCCAGGGAGTTCCTGCTCTGGCCACACACTAACATGACCCAAAGGCTTAGGGAAGATGTTCCTCCACCCTGTCATTCCGAGGCAGTCAGAGGACAGGCCTGTCACACATCTGTCCCACCTTTAGTTTCTGTTGCTGCACCTTGCTGACTTGGTCATACTCTGTCAGCTTCTTACTCAGTTCTTCCACCTGAGGAACAGAAAAGAACAAACAAGAAGATGAAGATATAATGGCTAACCTTGGTTTTCAACTAGACCACATCTACAGATGAGGGATTTTTCTTGATTGGATCACTTGAGTTGGGAAAACCCAGCTTAAATCTGAGCCACATCTTCTGGTGGCAGCCCACATAAAAGGATATAGAAGGAAGTTTGTGTTCTTTGCCTGCATGCCCTCACTTTCTTGTTCTCGATATGCATAACCAGTCTATAAAGATTTCTAAGTGAGCTTTGGAAGAATTAAAACCAAATTTCAAGTCCTAGCCTCAGAAGGTGTCAACAGTTAAATTAAAGGTATTTATTGGTTAAGGACTGTAATCTTGTAATTTGGGATGGAAAGACGACAGTGCTGTTTCTCAGGGCCCACCAATAATTGATAACCAAACTTAAATTAAGCAGGCTCCTACAGGGTCAATAAGGAAGTATACAACACTACTAAGGAGCTAAATGGCTTTGGTAATTCATTCAAGTATTAAGTCTGAAGAATGTGTGTGGGGATGGATTCTAGGGGTGTGGGAAATGGTGGAAGGACACTACAATAGATCAAATGAGTTTACTGACTGATTTTCTGGATTTAATATGAAAGCATGCAGTTTTTTAAAAAGGTGTCAAAAGTTTGATGAAGTATTTGTCAAAAGATGACCTACTGAAAAGGAGCCGTAGATGCCTTACCTCCCTTGGATTCATGCCTATGGATATTTTGAAACTCAGGGAAACTGTAATGCTTGAATGGTGTGGTGTGTAAAACTAAGCCCTCCACAATGGAAAGGCCCAGAAGACATCCCCTCATTAATCCTCAGACAAATGAAGAAAGCCTAAACTAGATTGTGGCAAGAGGGAATCTTGGCCAGTGAATCAGACTTGGCCTGTTTACGGACAAAGAACACCTTGAGTGAAGGGATGGCCAGATCCCCTGGAAGAACAACTTTGATAAAACACATAAAAGTCCAGTCCCTCCCCAGTGAGACCTACAGCCTTTTACAAGGGTAACTGTACACCAGAGAAAGTAAACAATCCAATTTTCTGGGTCTACTGGATACTGGTTCTGAATTAATGCTGATTCCAGGAGATCCCAAGAACAGTGTGGCCCTCCAGTTAAAGTAGCGGCTTATGGAG
Organism: Rhynchomys soricoides; assembly: GCA_019843965.1. Lineage (NCBI taxonomy): Eukaryota > Metazoa > Chordata > Mammalia > Rodentia > Muridae > Rhynchomys > Rhynchomys soricoides. The sequence goes on along the minus strand of JADRCH010000315.1, from coordinate 3,951,050 downwards.
GTCAGGTGATTAATGGGAGTTTGGGCTGAAGTCCAACTCATAGTGGGTCCAGTATTTCTCCAAACTCATCCTGTGGTTGTTTTTCTAATTTCAGAATGTATAATTGGGTCAGATATACTTAGAAGTTGGCAAATTTTCCACAGTGCTTCCCTCACCTGTGGAGCGAGCGCTATGATAGTTGAGAAGGCCAAATAGAAGCCATTAAGAGTTGCCTCTACCAGGGAAAGATGCAGAGGTGATGATTCCCACCACATCTCCCTTTAATTCTTTTCTGGCCAGTACAGAAGACAGACAGATCATGGAGAATGACAGTTTGACTACTGCAAATTTAAGTAGTGACTCCAAATGTAGCTGCTGTACCAGATATGGTATCCTCACTTGAGCGATTAACACATCTCCTGGTACATGGTATGTAGCTATTGATCCAGCAAATGCCTTTTCCTCAATACCTGTCCATAAACACCACCAGAAACAATTTGCTTTCAATTGACAAGCACAGCAGTATATCTTTAAAGTTTTACCTCAAGGATATATTAACCAGCCCTGCATAACTTAGTTTGAAGGGATCTTAATCATCTGTCTCTTCCACAAAACCTCATACTGGTCCTCTATATTGACAACACTATGCTGATTGGACCAAGTGAGCAGGAAGTAGCAACTACTTTGGATTTGTTGGTAACACATATCAGAGGATAGGGAATAAATCCAATCAAAATTAAAGGGCCTTCTACCTCAGTGAAATTCTTAGGAGTCCAGTGGTGGGGCATGCAGAGATATTCCTTCTAAGGTGAAGGAAAAGTTATTGTACTTGGCCCCTCACACCACCAAGAAAGCAGCAAAAATATCCAGTGTCCCTATCTGAATTCTGGAGACAGCACATTCGTTACTCTAGCCCATATGCCAAGTGACTCGGAAAGCTGCTAGCTTTGTGTGGGGCCTGGAACAGAAGAAGGCTCTTCAAAAGGTCCAGGCTTCTGTGCAGGCTGCTCTGTCTACCACTTGGACCAGCAAACCCAATGGTACTCAAGGGATTTTGGAGCAAGGTTCTACCATTATCTACAGACAAATACCCTCCCTTTGAGAATGCCTACTGTCTCTATTACCGTTACAATGCCTTCTGCTCCCAAGCTTGCACCTGCAGCCTCACAGGGTGTGTCCTATGATCGACTGAGTAAGAGAAGACTAGGGCCTGGTTTACTGATGGTTCTGTACATTATGTCAGCAGCATCCAGAAATGGACAACTGCAGCATTACAACCCTTCTTGGGACAAGCCTGAAAAACAGCAGGTAAAGAAAAATATTCACACTGCGAAGAACTTTAAGCAGTACATATGGTTATCCATTTTGTTTAGAAGGAAAACTGGCCAGATGTGCAATTGTTCAAATTCATGGGCTATAGCAGACTGACTGGCTGTATAGTTTAAGAGACTTGGAAAAAGCAAGAAGAAAGACATCTAGAAAGTATGTGGATAGATCTCTCTGAACAGGAAAAGATGTGAAGATACATGAGTCCTATGTAAATGCTAATCAAAGGGTGACTTTAGCTGAGGAGTTCAGTAATCAAATAGATATAATGACTGAACAATGCCTCTTTTCCCCAGCCATTCCTGTCATTGCCTAAAAGCTCGGTGAACAAAGTGGCCACAGTGCAGAGATGGAGGTTATACATGGGCTCAACAATACAGACTTCCATCACCAAGGCTGATTGGCTACAGATGATGCTGAGTGCCATCTCTGTCAGCAGCAGAGATCGACACTAAGCTTTGTCCTTACTGGAGTAGATAATTATTCTGGTTATGGATTTGCCTTTCCTGCACAAAATGCTTCTTCCAAAACTACCACCATGGATTTACAGAATGCCCTAGATCCAGTTCAATGCCTGGAGGGTTGGGGTAGAGATCTCCAGAATGCTTTCAATCGGTGTGCAATATAGTAATATTGATATTATGAAAACCAGCTAAGGCAGTGCTCTCAACCCTCCTAATGCTGTGACACTTTAATACAGTTCCTCATGTTGTGGTGACCCCTGACCATAACACTATTTTTGCTGATACTTCATAACTGTAATTTTCTTATTATGAACCACAATGCCAATATCAGATATGCAAGATATCTGATATGCAACCCCATAAAAGGGTCATCCAACTCCCAAAGGGGTCTCAATCTACAGGTTGAGAGCCACTGAGCTAAAGCCAAGGGACCAGCTACAGAAACAAGAATTAGAACTGACAGAAGTGGGTTTTTTTTTCATATTTTGTTAAAATTATGTTTGTGTATATATAGACATTTTAAATAAGAGATTTGTCTTTTCATTCCTTTATCATGTGATGCAACATACAAAAAGATAATATCAGTGGTTATTTTTAAGTTGTGAGACACTACAGGAATGTCCCTCAGGATCAGTGCTATCTACTCTAAAATATATAATACACTTGCAGTTGTACACGGGATAGTTACTGCCTGTTAGGCATAATTATGACCTACTTATTTTCATTTGGAAATTAAACATAGCATAAGGAGATATGATCATGGGTCAAGCTGACAAGAGGTGGACTTGTACATAATGGCTAATTATGGCTTTGAACTCGATGACATCTGCAGTCAAATAAAACCCAAGCAGCTGGGCATATCTACAAGGGTTTTCTTGACTGGACCATCTGTAGTGGGAGGAACCACTCTAAATCTGGGCCACACCTTCTGGTGGCACCCCATATAAAAGGACACAGAAGAAAGCTTTGCTTTTTGCCTCTTGCCCTCGATTTTGCTGGCAAGTTTATCCATCCTGCTGCTGAGACATCCTCTGTTGGTATTAGAACCTACTTCTCTGGGACTCCAATACAGACCAAAGACCAGCTGAAGCATCAGCTTTAAGGACTGAACTACCACCAGATTATTTTCTCTTCCATCCAAAGACAGCTATTGTTGAAACAGCCAGACCACAGCATGTAAGCTACTGTAATACATCTCCTTTTAGCAAATATAGATTCAATCAGTTCTGTTCCTCTGACTAAAACACTGGATGTGTAGACTAACCAGAGGGTTTCTCCCAACCATTATTATCCTCGGGCCCTTTCTCTACATAGGTGACACCCTGCTGGCTGTCCAAAGGTTGTCAGGGCCTGAGGTGACCCCAAATAGATGTTATCAAGGTCACCTGACCAAACTCATTCCAGCTCTAAGTTCCACCACCAAAATAAATATCTGACTCTTCAGAGTCGCCATCTATACATCTCTATTGTGTCCTACTCCCCAAGTCCAACCTAGAAATGTTGGGGCAAGAACAGAGCACCGTCACCCTGCTCTACAGAGTGAGTTCCAGGACAGCCAGGGCTACACAGAGAAACCCTGCCTCAAAAAACCAAAAAAAAAAAAAAAGGAACAGAGCACCTATGGGGTTGGAGAGATGACTAAGTGGTTATAAGTTCTACAAGTTCTTGTAGAAGACTCAGGCTTGGTTCCCAACTCCCACATGCCAGCTCAAAATGAACTGTCACTCCAGTTCCAGGGGATCTAACATCATCATCTTGTCCCTGCAGGCAACAGGCATGCATATAATGCATATACACCTATGTAGGTAAACACGCATACACAAAGAATTAAAACTAAAACAGAAGAGAACAGGATGCCTACTCTGGTGTTGACAGACATTGTCAAAGTACATTCATTTTCCCTCCTCCCCCAAAATAGCCAAAGCAAAGCTCCCAGACCTCTTTCCAATCTCCAAGGGCTGTTAGAGATGCTAGCAGCATGGCCACTGTGGTTAGCACTGGGAGAAAAGAATGCTGGAGACAAGAGCGGGGCAGCACATACTCCCAAGCCCCTCCCACAACTACCACAAAGAGCAAAGGGATCATAACAGCCACAAGCACCCATTTCCTCCAGGCATTATGGGAGCTTAGGCATGAACAGGCAGCAGAGGAAGAGGCAAAAGAAAGGCTCCATTGCTAACTGCTTGCTTTCCAATTTGATTATCCCATTTTCTTAGAATGTCTTTAGAGACTAGGAAGGAGAGTGGATAAAGTGTTCTGGGGCTGGAGAGATGGCTCAGAGGTTAAGGGTACTGTCTGCTCTTTCAGAGGTCCTGAGTTCAATTCCCAGCAACCACACAGTGGCTCACAACCATCTGTAATGAGATCTAGTGTCCTCTTCTGGCCTGCAAGCAGATCACTGTATACATAATAAATAAATCTTGGGGGGGGGGGGGAAGAGTTCTCACTAAATATCAGCTCTATAGCCTACTAACTAGGGAGGACAGAGAGGATTGGTGGCAGACAGACCACATGGCTATCTGGGGAAGACCCTTTCTACTTCTCCTGTTCCAGAAAGCTCTATGTGAGTGAGGCTCTGGGATAGGGCTCCAGAGTGTACTGGCTGAGTCTTCTAAGCTGGTCAAGTTCCCTATCCTTCAAGGGCTGTCTCATCTGTCACCTCCATACCTTGGAGAGAAGAAAGGCAATAATGTAAACAAAGCCATATAAATCTGTGCTTCCTCTTGGATTAGTCTCAACTCAAAACAGGACTTGGGAGGTTTTGGTTTTACAAGGGTTGAATCTGTCACCAGGAAAGATGAAGCTATGCTACCCCTTGTCTCTGATAGGTGAAAGAAAGAACAGAAGGGGAGAGGCCGACCTGGGATGGGTAGGATGAGGCCCCAGAGAGGGCCTAGAACACTGTACTCCTGGGCAGCCTGGGCCTGGACTCCATGGCTTGACCCTGCCTTTCACAAACAGTTCACAACAGGAGCTGGCGGAGCAAGCTGCAGCCGGGGTCATGCACCGAGACTGGTCACCGCTTAAGCAGCCAGCATTTATCGAGAACCCCAGGCATTACCTGCTTAGTCTGCTCTCTTTGAAATACCTCTAGTTGCTCCACCTGTGCATGGGGGAGAAGCAATGGAGACAGTGAGATGCAGCCACTGCCAGACTGACCTCACCTGGGCTCTGACACTTCACCCACAGAATGGGAGTTGGGTGTGTGTGTGTGTGTGTGTGTGTGTGTGTGTGTGTGAGAGAGAGAGAAACGGGGGTAGGCCAGCTGGAATCAGGTAACAGGACATATTAGGCCTGTGATCACAACACTTGGGAGGTGAAGGCAGGAAGATCAAGAGTACAAGGCTATCTTTACTTATACAGACTAGCCTGAGTTACATTAGATCCTGTTTTAAAACCCCAAAGAAACAAAAAGCTAGTCAACTTGACTCTTCAGAATCAGCATTCAAAGAAAAGGAGGCCATAGATGTTGTCCTTATTGGAGGGTAGGGGGTGACTGTGGAAGTTCAAACAGGGTCTAACTATGCAACCCCTATGTGGCCTCAAATTCAAGATCCTCCTCCTGACTTAGCCTCCTAAGTGCTGGGATTTCAGGCATGCACCACCACTGACTATCATGAACATCCTCTTTCAGACAAACTTGGAATTCTACTGGTTACTTTTCTTTTTCTGCTACTCAGTGAACAAAGGCAGGCGGGCTCCTGCGGTATAAATCTGGGATGGGAGGCAAGGGAAGGGCTACAGAATGCAGAGCACATAGCATGGACACCTTACCTGGGCAGTGAGTTTCTGCCTCTCTTCTTGGAACCTCTGCCTTTCCTCTAGGACCTTCACCTTGGCACCTTCGTACTTGGCAGTCATCACCTCCAGCTCCCGGGTAGTACTCTGTGCTTCTTGCCGCATTTCAGCCAGGTGGGTCTCAGCATCAGTACGCACAGCAGCCAACTCCTGGACATACTTCTCCCGGGCTTGATCTAACTCTACTTCCAGAAACTGCCGGCCAAGGTCGGCCCGCTCTCCCAGCCCCCGGTTCTCCTCTGCCAGCAGGCCATGGGCCTTCTTCAGCATGCTCAGCTGCTCTGCATAGCTGGCCTTCTCTGCCCGCAGCTGTTGGGCTGCTCGCTCTTGCTCAACAATCTTCTGCCGCAAAGATCCTAGCTCTCCAAGTTCCCGTTGGGCCCGCATTAGCTCTGCCTGCAGCCCACCAGCTGCCTGCTTGCTCTGCTCTATCTCCTCCCGGAAACGCTTCTCAGCAGCTGCCTGCTCAGCTTGCAGCTGCTGACAAAGGTGCTTGGCAGGCAGCAGCTCGCTTACCAGGGCCTGTGTGCTGGTATGCTCCAGCTGCAGGGTAGAGAGAGCTTGCTCCTTTTGGAAAAACTTCTCCTGCCAGGCCTTCAATTCTTGGCCCAATTCCTCGGCTCGTTCTGCTTGTGAGGCCAGCTCCTGCCGCAAGTTCTCCGAAACTACACGCTGTTTCTCCACCTCTTCCCGGAGGCTCTGTACCTCCTCTCGTAGAGCCGAGCTGCGTTCTGCTGCTCTGGCACTATTGCTGGCTGTTTCTACTTGAAGCAGGCGCAGCCTCTCTTCCAACTTCTGGCTCTTCTCAGATTCAGCTACAACCAAGCGCTTCAACTCCTTGCTTTCCCCCTCCTTCTCTAGGACTTGGCGATTCAGGATGGATACCTCCTCTTCCAAGCTGCTGATAAGACTGCTTTTTCTCTCAGTTTCCTGTTGGCCACGGGCTACCTGGGCCTTCCACTCTTCCTCAGCTTTGCTATGGTCCTGGGCTTTGGCACGGAGGGCCTGTAACTCTCTCTGAGCTGAAGCTGAGGCAGCCTGATTATGCCCTAGCTCTCGAGCCTTCTCTTCTAACTGGCCCTGCAGTGTCTCCAGGGCTTTGTCTTGCTCAGCCCGGCAAGCACGCTCAGACTCCAGGCTGTGTGTCAGGCCTTCAACCTGCTGCTGCTGCTGCTGACACTGCTGCTCTAGCTTACTGATCTCTGCCCGAAGTGCCTCCAACTCAGGGCCTGGTGCCTCTGTCTTTCCACCTGTCTCCAACTGGGTTCCTGGGCCAGAAGCATCTTCTCCACTGGCACCCCCTGGAGGGTGCTCCTTTTCTTTCTCGACTAACTGTATTTTCAGCTGTTCCAAAGTCTGCTGAAGCTCCTTCAGCTCTGTTCTTTGAGCTGCCTCTTGACCACGAAGTTTGGCAAGCTCTTGGTCTTTCCCTTCCTTTTCTGTCAGGGCATGGGCCAGTGCTTCTTGTAGGGCAGCAAACTCCACACGCTGCTCATTGAGGGTGTTCTGCAGCCGCATCTCAAGCTCTGCCTTGGCTGCCTTCTCCTGAGCCAGGTCAGCCTGAGCCTGCCCCCGCTCCTGGGTCAGCCGTGCTACCTCCCTCTCCTGCTGCCCACGCTCCTCTTGCTGCTGGCCCTGGCTCTTCATCAGTGCTGCCCGCAGCCTCTCCAGTTCACTGCCCATTTGCTCAGCTTCATGCTCCATAGCCTTTAGTGCTGCTTGTGTACTAGAGAATGGCCGTCCCTGCTGTTCTCCTAGCCAGACAGACTCTCTGTTTGCAGCCCTTGGGGGCTCTTTGAGCAGCTCCAGTGAGGCTGCTTCCTGCTGCTCACCTGCCTTGAGCACCACGGCCTTCAAGCAGGCCACCTCCTTGTTAGTGGCGGCCATCTTCTCCTGCAAAGCTGAGAGATCATCTACCAGCTTCTGTGCTCTAACTTCTTTCTCCTGGACCTGCTGGAGGGCTTTGGCCAGACTGGCATGAAGTTGGGCTAACTGACTCTGCTGCTGGCCTGTCTGGCCCTCACTGTGGATCTCTACTACTTCCTCCTGTACCTCTTGGCCAATCTTCTCCCCTTTCAAAGCCATCAACTGTTCCTGGAACATGGCACCGTACCTTGCCTCCTCTTGCTGTCTAGCTTCAAACCGCTTCTGCCAGCTCTCGACTTCCCTGATGAGCTGCTCACACTCACTCTCAGCTCTGTGCTGGGAAGCTGTGGCCTCTGCCAGCTCATGCCGCAAGGCTTCAGCCTCAGCCTGATGAGCCTCTCCCAGCTGCTGTACCCGGGCCTCCAGCCCCTTTCGCCCAGCCCTCTCTTGCTCTAACTCCTTCTGTTCCTGTTTCCGCTGCTCCATCAGGCTTCGAGACTCTGCCTCCATCTCAGTGACACGGCGCTGCTGCTCCTTCAGGGCATCTACAGTCCTGCGTTTCTCTTCTTCAAGGCTGCCCTTGGTAATCTTCAAAGTTTCCTCAAGGGCCTGGAGCTGCTCCTGGAGCTGGACCTTCTCCTGAACCACTTTTTCTCTCTCAGTTGTTTTTTGCTGCTCAGCCTTCAGCTGGGCCTCTAGCTCTGTCACATGAGCTTGGGCCTGACGCTGTTCCTGGTGGGCAGCTTCAATGCAGGCATGGAGTTCTCCTATCTTTTGGCTTAGCTCTGCCTTTTCCCGCTGGGCCTGGGTGACCAAGGTCTGTGCACTGTCCCTAGCTTCATTAGCAGCCTGAAGTTGCTGCTGCAGACTCTCTAGCTTGGCATCCTTCTCCTTCTCCAATATTTCTAGCTGCTGGCGAGCAATATCCCTCTCCCTTAGAGAGGCCTCTCGGGCCTCAACAACTATGGCCAGTTGCTGGGCGTGATCCTGTCTAGTTGCCTCCTGCTCCTTGGCTGCCTCTTCCAATTGCTGCTCCTTCAGCTTCAGGCTGCTGCTCAGCTGCTCCACCTGCTGGCGGAGGTCCTGAGCAGCCTGTTCTTGCTCTTGCATGGTCTGTAACATCTGAGCCTGTTCCTTTTTGGCCTGTTCTTTCAGGCTGGCCAGCTCTTGATCTTGCTGCTGCAGGGTGGCATTGAGTGCTGTTATAGAGGTCAACTGTGCAGTGAGCTGAGCTCCCTGAGCCTGGGAGGCTTGCTCTAGCTCCTCTTTGGCCTGGCTGAGGCTAGAGACAGAGCTCTGCAGGTCAGCAATCAAGCTGGCCAGCTGCTGCTTTTCTTCTTCAAAGTGGCTCCGCTCAGCAAGCAGCTGGGCTTCCTGTTTGCCACATTCACACTCCAGAGTCTCTACCCGGGCTTGGAGCTGGGTGTTGTCTGTGGCAAGTTTGGCTGCCTCTTGCTTCAGGGTGTCCAGCTGTTGGGATAAAGAGACAAAATGGTGATCAACCCTATCAAAGAACACCAAGAATCAACCCTTACCTTACTGACTGCTTCTGTCCATTCCTACCTGCAAGGCGTCACCTAGCACCTCACCCTTCTCCGGGGCTGGGCTCTCCCGAAGCCGAGTTGCTTGATCTTCTAGCTGGGAAAGCTTTCCCTGAAGGATTTCATTCTTCTCTTCAAGACATTTCTTGGAGTAAGCAAGAGACCCATGTAAACAGAGAAGTAGAAGAGTCACCCAATTACCAGAGACTTGATCATCTTGTCCCCTAGATTTCCCTTTACCCTGGCTCAGGAGAAAATCCTCAGAAACCACAGGTCTGAGCTGGGAGTAATGGCTCCCTAAAATTTAAGAGACTGAGACATGAAAATGAAGAGTTCAAAAACCAACCTGTGCCCCCAGACCCTGCATATCAACAGAAACCACAGGTCTGGACTTCCTGAGAACCTGACTTTCTACTCCCATTTACATTTATAAATTTAAGTCAAAATGTTCAAAGCCTACTTACCACGTAGCCTTCCTCAGACAAGCTTTGACTCAAACACTACCTGAATGCTTAAAAAATAACCCTGGGCAACTACACCAGCCTAGCCTCATCTGCCCCAGCCTGACATCTACTCTCCCTCAACTGTGGGCACAAAGCAGCATGAGGGATATGCTTCTGACCTTCTGACCCACCCATGGGGCTCACGGTGAGTCTCTATTGTCCCTTTTACAAAACCACTCATGATCCCAGATTTTAAGTGCTATGCCCAAGAGCTACTAGGTTAGAAAGTGGCAGAGCTGGGCTCTTAGTAACAACAGTAACGCAGATTGGGCAGCCCTAGTCTGAAATCTGGAATCCAACAATCCCAAAGCCCAAACTTTCTGAGCTCCAAACAAGAGTTTTAAATCTTTAACAAATCATTGTGGCAGAATCTTATAACTGTCACACAGGAGACAAGGACTAGAGGGGAGGGTCCAAAGCTTGGACTACAGAGCTAGGCTACTAAAAAAAAGTTCAGTGATTTAGATTTAGGTAAAGAGAGAGCAACGTATGATGTCATGCAAATATTCCTGACTGGAAAAAACCTATCTCTGATATCAAACACTTCAGCAAAGAAAACCAACCCGAAATCACAACTAACTCACTAAGAGCTTATAAGAGCCCTTCAATCACACAATAGTTAACAAAGCACTAGTCCCCTAAGAGACTAACTTTTCTAAGATCCACACTTTGCACATCAGAGTTCACAGGTATACTGTACTCAACCTATTACATACACTACCAAACCCTGAGAAGGCAGCTCATCACTCCCAGACCCAGCAGACCACATGTAGGAAACATGACCAGCTCCAGAGCAGAGGGTTACCTTATCCTGGAGGGCTGTGCTGAGCTCATTTTCCAGATGAGCCTGCTTCTCTGCCCATTCCTGAGAAGCCTTGCTGTGCTCCTCTATCAGGTCGTTGAATGCACCCTGCAGTTGTTGCAAGTGGTTTGCAAACTCTCGAACCTGAGATATAAGCAGGGTGAAAAGTTGATACCTCTCTCCAGCAATTCCTTGAAACCCAGACCTTGGGGCCTCCAATAATTCTTCCTCCCCTTCAATCTAATCATAGCCAATTACATCTCTCATACAGAAATACACATCATCACTTAGAGCTGCCTGAGGGCCCTTGCAGGAACAAGGAAAGTGACTAAAGCCCAAAGCCAGGTTCTAGACAGTCTTCTCAACCTTCTTGGAGACACTTCCAGAGCACCTCATCCCTGAGAGGCCTCTCTGCACACCCAGCCCCACTCACCTTAAAGGAAAGGTCCCCATTCTCCTCAGAAAGCTGGCTAATCTTTCGATCCATCTGGCTCTTCTCGGTCTTCAGGTTCTGACACTGCTTCAAAGTCTCATGCAGCCGCACAGTGAGGCTGCCAGGAGAGGAACTGTGAGAATGGTGTGGTCTCCACCTTGCCAGCAGGGATTGGATACTGGAAGGATGGCAGGGAGAATCATACCTCTCATTCTTGCCTCGGAGCTCCTCAAGCTCACTGGGCTCCTGAGAGCTGGCTGCCTGCTTCTCATTCAGCAGAGCCAGGTGATCAATGCGCTGCTGCATCATGGCAATCTGCGCATCTGCCCAGGACGGGGAGGAGACAGAGTCAGCAAAGAGCCAGGGGACAGAAGAGAGCAAAGAAGGTACAGTATCTCTGCCACAGAAAAGAAACATGGGACAGGAACTGAACCCAGTGTCTAGCAGGTCAGACTGACATTTGTGCCAGCGATGAGCTTGAAACTCCACTCTCAACAGAAGGTACACCATGGCAGACAAAGCTGTCACCAGTGCTTCCCTGAGTGTAAATCCCAAAAGCTCCCCATCACCAGTCCCCACACATTCTGTCAGGTACTTACCCTTCTCAGTGAGGAGCTTGAGGCTCTCAGACAGCTCCAGCTCCAGCTCATCTCTGTTGTTCCTCTCATCTGCCAGCTGCTTCTTCAGCCGTCTCATCTGGAACTGTGGGGTCTGCAGGATGTCACCCATAGGGGAGGATGGAGAACCTGAGAGGAAGCTAAGGAAGGAGGAGATAGCAAAGATGCCAGGGTAAGAGTCTAAGGTCTGAGGTAACCAGCAGCAGCTAGGGATGGGGCAGCACCAGTGACCATAACGAACACTGGTTTAGGAAGCCAATGTGCCTGGGTTCTCTATCTACCAGGCTATCTCAGGTCTCATGAGATGACCTGGAGAGCCTTTTCTTCTCCCTCCTCCATGCCTTAATTTCCTGGCTTAAGAATGCAAACATGTATTTTGTAAGGAAGAAGGGATTTCCATAAACAGGGAACTGCTCTTGAGGGAGGGCTAACTTATGACAGATCCTACTGGTGTAAAAGGCTGGTTAACAGCTTAGCCTCCAGTATCCAAGGACCAACTAGAAGGATGTGAAGCCACCAACCTAGGGAGACAGGCTCAGGACATACTTGTTCTCACTGGAAGATGAAGCAATCCTCTGAATTTCTAGGAAGCGAATCTTCCTTTTGGCCTGGTGGCTGGGTGGAGAAAGCTCTTCCGAGAGGGTACTGGGATAGGTGTAAGGAACTACAGGTAAGAAGCAGACAAACAAACCGAGTACAATTAGTAAGGGGGTGAACAGCTCTTCACCTTCTTATTACAGACATGCTGCCTTAGTAAGTGTGACTCTACAAAAGTAACTTACATGGAAGCTGAAGAGGCAATTCCTAGGCAGACCCTGATCCATGAGATCAAGGTCTTTAACTAAAATCAAGGTGCAGAGCTTCCACTTCCTCAGAGAAAGGTATTCAAATGAGCATGTTGGAGTGAGGACACAGACACTGGAACGAGTCCTATGGTCAATGCTGCAGAGGCCATAAGAGCCCCACACCAAGTCTGCCACAGACCCTCAGAACCTGTATTGGTGCTCCAGCTTCTGTGGAACACTGTTCCACTCCTAGCTCTCATATCACCAAGGTACAAAATAAGCTCTTCTCTTGGTTCCCATGACTACTTTCTCAGGACTTTACTACCTCTAACCACCGCTCTTCTCTCCTGTCCCAGAGATGTGATGGGCCTTCTTTGCTCTGCCCACTGTGCCGTGCCTGCAGATTCAATGGCTGACAAGCTGACCTGCAAATCTGCATCTGACTCAGAGAACTTAACATCCTAGACTCCCATTCTTAATGTCTTCACCTCATGAACCTGAACATGAAGAATCCCAAGTTCAACAACCAAAAGAGAACTTGCCCCAAACTATGGCTCAGAGTCCCAGTAGCAGCAGCTGACCTGCTCATGAGACACTGGAGACCTCTCAGTCTGTGAGATACTTGACATGTCTATGCTTAGCCCCTGTACTTAGGCTCACTTGTTTATGTACCTGACTCGCACCTAGAGCACGCACTGCATGAAGGGAAACCTTTTTCAGGGTTTCCAAAAGATGTTTAACTTCAACTTCTAAGCCTACAGTTTAAAAGACAAAAAATACAGGTATGGAGAGATGGCTAAGCAGTTCAAGCAGACCCAAGTTCAATTCCCATCATCCACACAATGGCTTACAACTGTAAGTTGTTACTCCAGTTCCAGGGGATCCAGTGCCCTCTTCTGGCCTCTGTGGGTACCAGGAACACACTTGGTGTCTAGACACACATGCAGTCAAAACACCCATACATATGAGATAAAGTAAAATACAAACAAGTAAAAGGCACATTGAGCAATGTGAGAAGTGGGAGTCAATGTCACCCAAATGCAGATGAGATCACTTACAAGCATCCTGTGAGTTATTGTCAGGCAGCATGGAGCCATTTCAGGTGGTCTAAGGTGTTAGCACATGGCTCAGAAATCACCTTCCATCACATGTGACTCCTGCATACCAACTCTGTGACACGTTGTGGTCAGAGGATCCCAGTAGTCCTTTGCTCAGAGAAAGGGTAGATAGATCTTCACAAGTGGCCCCTACTCACCTTTCTCCAAGAAATTCTCTAAGTCCTCAGTAAGGTTTAGTGAATCCTCATGATCCAGCATAAACTTCAGAATGATAGCTAACTCAGCCTGTGCCACAGGGAGAGAAAGGGAGCATCACTGTGGTGCTGGGGAAGGCTCTGAAGAGAGGGCTCAGGACCTATCCCAGCAGTGCTAACCCCCAGAGCCTGCTGGGTCCTTTTTAACCCATAAAGCTGAAGCTCCACGGCCTGCCCATAACACACTGGCTCTACTTGCTCTTCCCCTACCGGAAAGCTTTTATACATCACTTTGCTGACTTCTTGTAAATAACTCTTGGCAGAGGAAAAAATAAGTGGAGTGGCAAGAACGCACATAAGTACACACACATAAAAAGGCTGTAAATCCTACACCATCTCCAAATACAGGACAAGTCAAAACATGTACACTAAACAGTCTGGGAATGACATTACCAGCAGTATCATTTCCTTCTTTGTACTTAAACATTTTCTGCTTTTTGTTTTTTAAATAATGAATGGCTGTCAATATGACAATATGACAATATGTCAATATGAGAATACTAATTTTTATTTAAACAGAAGCATTTGGGTGAGGGAAGCCCAGGCTGGGCTGGCAAGTGGGACAGAAGGACGAAAAGGACGAAAGCCTACCTGAATCCCATATTCAAACTGCTCCCAGTCCCGCAGGTTTCTGGAGCTCATGGTGGACTGATACAAAAACAGCATTACCATCTAGAAGCCAAACAAAGGTACAGTGACTGAGTGAGACAGATCTGTCTAGTGTTCCCACTCAAAAGCTGTTTTGAGTTAGTCTCTTTCAGAAGTTCTATTAGCAGTCCCAAGTCACCGTCCTTAATAGTTCCAGGTGGAGAGATGGCTGAAAGATTAAGAGCACTGGCTACTCTTCTAGAGGACCTGGGTTCAATTCCCAGCAGCCACATGACAGCTCCTGTCTGTTACTCCTGTTCCAGAGGATCCTCATCTTCACCCTCACACAGACATACATGCAGGCAAAACACCAATGCACATAAAAATAAATCTTTAAAAAAAGGAGATACCTTTTTTCCAAAAAAATGCAAGGGCTCACCAAGCAGTGGGAAGCAAAGGCAGTGGATCTCTGAGTTTGAAGTCAGCCTGGTCTATAAAATGAGTTCTAGGACTGCCAGGGATACACAGAAAAACCCTGTTTCAGGGACGACGATAACAATAACAATAATAAAATAAATAAATAAATTCAAGGGCTTGATGCTCATAATGCAAAAAAACAGGTGTCATAATTTCTACACAGCTGAATTCCTCAACTTATAAGGGACTATTCTCTATAGACCAGCACCCAGCAGAGGAAATGAAGTCAATTAAGCTTGAAAGAAGAATACAATGACCACTGAGCAAGAACCAACCCTTCATCGTGTTGGTCAAATAAAGTTGTTTGTCAAAGTTTATGGGCTTACAGAATCCTTAGACAAAAATGGCTTCTGACTCAGCCAACTGGTTGGCCTTGCCTCTACATGTGAAGAGCCCCAGAAAGAAAGCACTCAGTACTCCTTCACGTTCTCTGCCACCCAAGTCTGGAATCCCACAGGTACCTTGGCCAGTTCCATCTCGGATCCCTCCATCACTTTCTGCACAGACACCAGGCATTGTGTAGATGAAGGATGTTTCCGGTTTTCTGCAATGACAACCATGTAACAAACACTAAACTCTCAAAACTCAACTTCAGAAACAGAAGCAGAGTCTCCAAGAAGACTACCAGACAAGGGGCCCTTATTGCTAAAGCTCTCTCTCTCTCACCTGCCTCATATTTCCACCTGAAGTCAGTTCTACTTTGGGGCAACTCAAGTGCTCCATGGACAGTATTAGAAAAAAGCTGCTAGGACATTAGCAATAATAACTCTAGGTCGAGACCCTACACTTACTTGTCAGCTCATCAGCTCCCTCCCTTAGCTCCAAGGAGCCAGAGATATGAGATCATTCTAGAGTCCTGTCTCAACTAAGACTGAAGAGAACATCTACAAGTGAGTCCAGTAAGAGCAACTGAGGACACTGTGCCTTTATGCTGCCAGAACCGTTTCACAGTAGGGACAAAATTTCACCTGCCCTATAATTCTCTTGAGGTAGAAATGACAGGCAAGTAGCTCCATGTTAAAGATGACAATTCTGTGATACAAAAATGACCAGGGAATGGAGATGACATGCTCTGTGCCCTAAGTTTCACAAACATCCTTATTTAATCCTTCTGCTAACCTGAAGAGCAATTCTTATTTCTACAACACAGAGACAGAGAACCTATGTCTAAAAAAAAACTGGCCTCTGCCTCTTTACTTCCTATGTAAGCTATTACCTAAGAATACTATTTTTCTTTCAAGGGAAAGGAGTTTTCTTACAAGGGTAACATGAATCCTTTTCTTCCTTTTCTCTTCAAAATACGGAGAACTTTGATCACCAAAGTGGTATCAACCCTCTGATCTATGTGGACCTGACATGGACTCTAGGACTGAAGAGACATTTTTCTTAAAACTAAACTAGTGGTCAAGGCATTTCTAGATGCATGGAGGCTGATGCAGCTGTTTGCCTTTCTGCTAGAGTTGGGGACCCTAAACCTTTTCGAAGCCAGACACCCATGGCTGAGTTCCTAAGTCCCAGGAGCTTGAGCTGTCCAGCTAGTTAAGATACTTACTGTGTAGAAAACTGCAAACAAAGTCCAGTCTTTCTGGTAGTGGCTGCTGTAGGATTTGCTGCCCCTCTTTAGTGTCATGGCTAAAGCAAACAAGATGTAATCATTAGGACAAGAGTGCTCAGCCTTCTGCGCCTCGCTGTTTCCCTACAGTCTTCTCGCCCCTGCAGGCCCAGTCTGTTCTAGCCTGGAGGCAGGGGAGAAGATTCAAGAAGAGTACTTTACTCTGATGAAAATGTGTGGTGGGTAAGAAACGCAGACTTGGAGCATGAGGTCTTTCAATAAAACATGGCACTCTGCTAAGCCATTTGCAATACAACAAAGATTTGTGAGAAAGAGCTGGGAGGAAATGGCAAAATGATCAGGAAGCTATGTTAAACAGCCTAGAGTGACACAACTCTAACATGTCAGAAAAATGGGAAACATGGCTAAAGTAGAGTGGGAGAGGCCCATGGGAAGAGAAAACAGGGCCAAAATCTGAAATAAACTGGGTGAAGTCAAGGCTCTGAAGTGACAGGACAAAGTTCCCACATTCCACAGTAGGAACAGGAAGAAACGGCTGAAGACTCTAAGAGGTGGTGCTAAGGAGCAATCATTCTTTTTTTTTTCTTTTTTCTTTTCTTTTTTTTTTAATAGATTTATTTTATTTACACTGTATCTGTCTTCAGACATCCCATTACAGATGGTTGTGAGCCACCATGTGGTTGCTGGGAATTGAACTCAGGACCTCTGGAAGAGCAGTCAGTGCTTTTAACCACTGAGCCATCTCTCCAGCCCCCTGGAGCAATCATTCTTGATGAGCGGCCTTCCCTTCCTCAAACTGTCTAACAGCCAACACATAGAAGAGAGAAACAAGGGAGAGAGTGATTGATTGTATTTGTTTGGCCCAGAGAATGGCCATTCTCTAATGGCTATTAGGTGTGCCCTTGTTGGAATATGTGTGTCACTGTGGGCAAAGGCTTTAAGAACCTCTTCCTAGTTGCCTGGAAGCAAGTCTTCTTCTAGCTGCCTTCAGAACAAGAAGTGTTAACTCAGCTCCTCCAGCCCCACATCAGCCTAGACACTGCCATCCTCTTGTCTTGTGATAATGGACTGAACCTCTCAACCTATAAGCCAGCCCCAATTAAATGTATCTTGGTCATGGTGTCTGTTCACAGCAGTAAAACCTTAACTAAGACAGAAGCTGGTACCAGGGACTAGGGGTATTGCTATGATAGGTCAGACCATGCTTTTATTTGAAAGAATGTGGATTTTGGGACTTTGGATTTGGAAAGCAGTATTATCCTTTAAGTGGGGTTAATGAGCTACCCTAGTAGGTATATGGAAGACTTTGTTGCTGAGAGTGATTTGATAAGTGCAGACCTGGCCCAAGAGGTTTCAGTGAAGAAGAATTTAGGTATATAGTGTAGAAACTGGTTTTTTTTTTTTTTTTTGGTATTTTGGTAAAGAATGTGGTTGATTTTGCCACTGTCTAAAGGGTCTGCCTGGGGCTAAGGTGAAGAGATTTAGATTAATTGCTTTGGGGGCTGGAGTGATGGCTCAGTGGTTAAAAGCACTGACTGCTCTTCCAGAGGTCCTGAGTTCAATTTCCAGCAACCACATGGTGGCTCACAACCATCTGTAATGGGATCCGATGCAGTCTTCTGGTGTGTCTGAAGACAGCAAGAGTGTACTCGTATAAATAAAAAGAAATAAATCTTAAAAAAAAAAAAAAAATTAATTGCTTTGAAAAAGGAAGTCTCAAAAGAGCCTGGTATAAATTCTGTTGTGTAGTTACTAAAGTTCACTCTTATGAAGAGTGTTTTAATGAAAAGGAGCAAGCTGAGAAAAGATAAATATAAAATATATGCTTCGAGTATTAAAGGGGCACCAGGAAGTAAAATGGAGCTGAATTCTGTGTTCAAGGATAGTAAATTGAATTAAGGGAGTAGTGACCTTGGGGCAAGATTCGACCCAGCTAAGTTTAAGTCCAGGCGTGGTAATACAGCCCTTATTCCCAGAAGACAAAGTCAAATAGATCTCTGAGTTAGACCAGCCTAGAACAGAGCAAGTTCTAGGTGAAGAAAAACTTAAGTCCAGGCTTGATGGACCACACATTTAATCCCAGTGCTTAGGAGACAGGCATGCAGATCTCTGAGTTAAAAGTCAGTCTACACAGCAAGTTCCAGGACAGCCAAGCTTAGCATTAAAGGAGTTGGAAAATAGAAAGCTGGTGATAATGGACTATAACAAGGAGACCATGTTCTGGCCCCAGGAAGCAGCAGAATTTGGAAGCTTCACCATGTGGCTCTGGCTTTAGAGCCCAGAATAGAAGGGACTACTGGGACAATTGATCCTGGTTGGCTGGAGCTGGGAGATTAGCAGTGATTAAGAAGAGACCAGCAGCCGGGCAGTGGTGGCGCACGCCTTTAATCCCAGTACTTGGGAGGCAGAGACAGGTGGATTTCTGAGTTCAAGGCCAGCCTGGTCTACAGAGTGAGTGCCAGAACAGCCAGGGCTACACAGAGAAACCCTGTCTCGAAAAACCGAAAAAAAAAAAAAAGAAAGAGAGAGAGAGAGAGAGAGAGAGAGAGACCAGCATCACTAAGGCGAAATCTGGGAAGTATTTCCTGAAAGCTGTGTTCTAAAGGTAGCCAAGGTTGTACCTCATGCAGCAGCTGACTTGCCTTGGTCATGGTATCTGTTCACAGCAGTAAAACCATAACTAAGGCCTTAAAACTCTTAATACTGCCCCTGGCATAAGTAAATCAGCATGGAACAGTCCTAGAGCCATGGCTCAACCTTCCTGATGCTGTGTCCCCATAATACAGTTCCTCATGTTGTGGTGACCTCCATCCAAAAACTATTTTCATTGCAACTTCATAACTACAATTTTGCTACAATTATGAATTGTGATATAAATATCTAAGATATAAGACATCTCATATGCAACTCCTGTGAAAGGGTAGTTCAACATCCCCAAAGTGGTCATAACCCACAGACTGAGAACCACTTTCCTAGAGAAATACAGCCCATCCCAGACTGCTCAAATCTCTAAACTATCAGGAAGTTGTCTAGAATGACAGCTATCTAACTTCCATCACCCTCTCAAGTATTCTACAGAGCTCAGATAACCACACAACTGTACTACTTACAGCCACTGCCCACTGCCCACTGCCCACTCTAGCTACTGACAGGAAGCAAGGCGTCTAGCATGTATTCGGGATATCCAGGACGACTTAGTACTTCAGGGATGCTTTTAACTGAAGAGAGAGGTCAACATCAATAAAACAAATATCATGCCCTTAAGGGAGGAAAAAAAAGTCAAGGGGAGTGTTGCCGCAAACATCTTTTCTCCCCGAACTTGGGTGGCAGAGGCAGGTAGATAAATCTCCACGATGGTCTACATAGTTACAGGCCAGAAAAGGCTACAATAGTGAGACCCTGTCTCAAAAAAAAAAGAAGAGGAGGAGGAGAAGGAGGAAGAGGAGGAAAAGGGGCAAGAAGAGAAAGGAAGGAAGAAAAAGAAAGAGAAAAAAGGAGAAAGTGAAGAAATAATAATAATAACCAGGCTTTTTACTAAATTTTGCTGCTCAAGTCTCAAAGCTATCAGTGAGAGAACAATCTTTTCACTTTAGACTGTGAACATAAAGAAGAACAAAAGAGAAAATCCTCGAGAGCCAATGCCAATGCATTTTCCCATTAAATGAACAAACATAAAAAATGCCCAGTGGCCTGCCAATTTGCATTCCTTCCCTCAAGAACAAGCCTTCTGATTTAGAGCAGCACCAGGAGGACTATCAGAAAGGCAACAGTCACAGCATCCTAACTAAGGATGTCTGTCTCCCCAAAGGCAACTGCTCTGTGTCATCTCGTACCTGACACGGAGGTACAAGTACTAATATGAGATCTTAGTATCTGGTAATCTAAGGCAAATCAGGCAGCACTGTGCAATAAAAAATGGGTACTGAATTTCTCTTTGGAAAAAATGTCCTCCAGGAATAAACCTAGAGTAGCTAAAGCAAGGACAAATACATATCCTTACTTTTGGACTGTGGAGTAGGAGCTTCTCCACAAACATTCTTCTGGACGAGAGGAGGGATGCTAATGACGCTTAGGGAATTCAGAAGAAACTCGGGAAGCTCACCAACAAGACACTTCCTACCAGCTATATAAACAGCAAACAACTGCCAGAGTGGAGAAGAGACACTTTCCTGAAGGTGCTGGCCAACTAACTGTACATGGATTGACTTTTGCCAAGTTGTCTGTCACCCTTGAATTCTTGGTGGTGCAACTGCCTGGGTCCCTTGTGCTCCTGTAAGTAACTAATAAACTCATGGATTCACTACAGTAGACTGGGGAGAATTTTTTGGGGGGGTGGGGGGGTGGGGGGGGTGTTGCCAGCACCCTATCTGAGGTACTTGGCCATTTCTGTGCATCTTCCCAGGAAAAGTTATACAACATGGACCACCTATTGCTTTTGCAAACAAGGCAAGAAAATTTATCTTTCCTTTTTCAAAAAAAAGCTTTTTTTCTGTGTGGGTGTTTTGCCTGCATGTATGCCTATGCACCTTGAGTGACCAGTGCCAATTGAGGTCAGAAAAAAAAATCATCAAATCCCCTGGAAGTGGAGTTATAGGACACGTGAGCCACCATGTGGGTGTTGGGAATTGAAAACAGTTTCTCTGGAAAAGCAACCAACAAAGCTCTTAGCTGCTAAGATGTCTCCAACCAGAAATTAAGTTTCTCAAAAGCAAAACATTCCTTATCTATTCTGAATTCAAAAAAAGCACACATTCACCCTAAAGTACCCTATTACAACACAGAGGATATTATATCTGGTTGCTTGTCTTTTAGTGATAGTAAAATTAAATAGTAAGCTAGGTATCACCAGTCTAATAGATGATGACAGATGTTCAACTACTTTATTACTGCTTGAAAAAAATAGTACTTTAAGTGTGTGTGTGTGTGTGTGTATATATATATACACACACACACAGAGAGAGAGAGAGAGAGAGAGAGAGAGAGGGAGGGAGGGGAGAGAGAGAGAGAGAGAATGAGAATAGCTTGGAACTTATCATGCAGACCAAGTTGTCCTAGAACTTACAGATCTGCCTGCCTCTGCTTCATGAGTGCTGGGAAAATACTTTTTTTAAAGATTCATTTATTTTTAAGTGCATTAATGTTTTACCTGCATGCACGTCTGTGTAAGATCCCCTGGAATTGGAGTTACAGATAGCTGTAAGCTGTCATGTGATGAACCCCTGTCCTCGGGAAGAGCAACTAGAGCTCTTAACCTCTGAGTCATCTCTCCAGCCCAAAAATAAAATTTTTAAAGACTTAGTTTATGTGAATTATATGTGTGTGTGTAAGTATATGAACAAATGTGTGTAAGAACGTGTACCTGTGTGCAAGCAGAAGTTAGAAGCAGCCTTGGATTCCACAAAACTGAAGTTAAAGTCATTTGTGGGTGCCTGGGTTACATGAGTGCTGGGATCTGAATTCCGGTGCTCATGATTGTTCAACAAGTACTCTTACTGCTGAACTACCTCTCCGGCCCTCTGAATCTAACAATATTTTTTAAGGAGCTACAAACTGTTACTTTACAGGTGGTATGTAACCTTACAAAAGGAAAAGAACCTCTAATTATCACTGTATAGGCAACAAGAAGAGCAATAAACTAAAGCAGCACCAAGACAATACAATGAACAAGTCCAGGATTTAGTGCTTTCTCCAGGATCCAAATAATGGGATGAGAAAAGAAGGAAACAGGAGAAAAAAATTAGCTAGGCTACTGACAAAAGCTGGGGGGCTGGGAGGAGATGGGGGTCTCTCTCTACATAGCTACCTGTCCTGGAACTATGCACACCAGGCTGGCCTTGATCTCAGAGTTCCACCTGCCTCTGTCTCCTGAGCACTGGGATTAAAGGTGTGAGCCACCATGCCCTGCTTTTCTCTGGTGTTACTCACCAGCAATTATCCTGCTTCAGCTTCTCGAGCAACTGGAATAACAGAGCATGTCACCATGCCTAGCTTAATAAATAATTTTTACCATTACAATAAAGATTTTAGTCAGGTATGATGACAAATGTCTATAATCCTAGCACCTGGGAGACAAGTTCAAGATCATACATAGTCAGTTTGAGGTTAGAGCTACAAGAGACCCTGTCTAAGGGGGGAAAAGGTAAGAGAAAGAAAGAAAGGAAGGAAGGAAGGGAGAGGGGAAGGGGGGAGGGGGAGGGGGGGGGGGGGGGAGGGGAGGGGGAGGGGGGGGGGGGGGGGGGGGGGGGGGGGGGGGGGGAGGGGGGGGGGGGGGGGGGGGGGGGGGGGGGGGGGGGGGGGGGGGGGGGAGAGGGAGTAAGCTAGCTAGCTAGCTAGAGAGATGGCTCAGTGGTTAAGAGCACAGACTGCTCTTCCAGAGGTCCTGAGTTCAATTCCCAGCAACCACATGGTGGCTCACAACCATCTGTAATGGGATCCGATACCCTCTTCTGGTGTGTCTGAAGACAGCTACAGTGTACTCACATACATAAACAAATCTATAAAGGAAGGAAGGAAGGAAGGAGAGAAGAATGAACAAAAACCAAACATACAAACCCTCCATCATTTTTTAGATTTCAATCTGCTAGCAATGGAGAATCACTGAAGCACTACAAGCAAATGAAGTGTTTTGTTGTTTTTGTTTTGTTTTGTTTTAAAAAAAAAAAAGGGGGTGGTGGTGGCACATGTCTTTAACCAGCACTCTGGAGGCACAGTCAGGCAGAACTCTGAGTCTGAGGACAGACTGATCTACAGAGCAAGTTTTAGGACAGCCAGGGAACACAGGAAAACCCTGTCTCAAAAAACCAAAGGAAGGAGGAGAAAGGGGAAGGAAGGAAGGGAGGGAGGGAGGGAGGGAGGGAGGGAGGAGGAAGAGGAGGAGGAGGAGGAGGAGGAGGAGGAGGAGGAGGAGGAGGCAGCAGCGGCAGCAGTGGCAGGGAAGGTAGTGACCCAACATAAATCAGTACCAATGAGAAAAAGGAATTCAATGCGTTGCTGAAATGTCCTGCCTGAGTAGCTGGGTAAGGAAGTGGGAGTGTGTGGGCCACAGGGGTTTTCCTTCAAAGGAACAAAAGCAGGTACTAGTCAGAACCAGAAGTTGTTTAAAACTCTGTAAAAAACACCCCTACTCCTAACACCAAATTTCAAAGGATAACATAAAACCACTCTAGTGGATTATCTGTACTGGGCCTTGGCCTTGTCCACACCTGGCTGGGCCGGTGAGAAAACTCAGTGGGTGGAAAGCAGTAGACAAACAAGCCTGAGTTTAATCCCTACCACCCTTAGTGCTAGGAGAGAACCCACTCCTGGAAGTTATCCTCTGACCACCTCCACATTCATTCATTCATTCATTCATTCTCTCTCTCTCTCTCTCTCTCTCTCTCTCTCTCTAAGGATAATGAGATAGGAAGGCAAAAGTGAATTGTGAAAAGAGGATTACAGAAGACTACTTTTGAGACAGGAAGATTGGAAGTCCCTGGGAGTGATCGCTTGGAATTGTGCCTTGAAGCACATGGGGCCTCTGGGTAGGTCAAGACTGAACCTCTCCCATTAAGAGGCCTAGAGACTAGAAAGGTAAGGCCAAGGCAGGTCTTTGAGACGACTTACTTTTCTAATATCCCAATCCCACCTGGTTTACTGGCCAGTCCTCACCCCTAGCTGAAGTGTGGAGAGCACATACTCACATGGTGTTAATGATCTTGATGAAGACGCTGCAGTCCTGGAGCTGCAGCACTGTCTCCACTGGGTCAGCAACATGCAGACTGTTCACCTACAACCCAAAAGGAAGAGTCTGGTGAGACTACTTAAAATGCCAGAAGCATGCAGTTCACAGCATCTCTCAGGTGCTGGCACCATCTAATTCTCTAGCTTACTTCCCCAGTGCTGGGGTTACAATTATACACTACAGCAGACTGCCGAGATTCTTAATCTATACTCATTCAGCCAATGAGTGTACCCATACAGTCTGAGTATCAGGCTTCGCTAGGGTCCTGGAGCACACTCAACACAATGGAAAGACCTAGTTCTAGCAACAAGACTCAGCAGGTAACTGCATCCACAGGGTGAAAGAGACCAGACCTCTGCTTTGTACTGACCTCCATTTGTGCATGTATGTACACACTAAACTAATAAACAAGTGTAAAAACAATATTTGTTTGCAAACATATGCTTTAGTCTGGAGGGAAGAGGAAGAAACAATGAAAGAACAAAATAAGTTGACTTTTAAGAGAGAAAGCAGGAAAGGGAAAAGCTCTCAATTATGATCCAACTGCCTGTTTGTTTTAACACTACAAAATTTATTGCAGGTCACACACAAATATTTCAAGTACACAAGATATTCAACAGCATTTACAGCTAACTTCTATAGGAGAGTTCATAAATTAATTCCACAGGCACTTGGGCTCAAATTTACCACTACCCCTGCTAATTAACTACATTCGTAGCACAAAGAGGGGAAGAAGACAAGGACCACTTAGGAATGAGGCTGTCTCTAACAATTTCAGAAAGTGGTTATGTGAAATCAACTAGGATCTGTTTATATATGTGGTCTTTAAAGAACCATAGACTGAGATCCAGTGGGACGGCTCAGTAGGTAAAGGTGCTTGCTGCTAAACCTGACAACCTGAGTTCAATCTCTAGGTCCAACAGAGAAGAAAAAGAACCAACTACTGAAAGCTGTCTTCTGACTCTACACACACAGGTACTCACATACAAATAAATGTCTAAAAAAAGTCTGAAGCAGTAGGTTAAGTCAGAATAGTAGTACAGGCCTATAATCTCAGCCCCTGGAAAACTGAGAAAGAAGGATCACTGGCAGTTCAGGATAGCAAGGGCTACGGAGCAAGATCCTAGCTCTCAAGGGGATGGATGAGCAATTAAGAGTGCTGGCTGCTCTTGCAGAGGACCTGGGTTCAATTCCATCACCCACATGGCAGTTCACAACCATCTATAAACTCCAGTCCTAAATGACCCAACATCCTATTCTGTCCTCCTCAGGCACCAGGCAAGCCTGTGGTGCACAGACATACATACAGGCAAAAAAAAAACCCCAAAAACAAACAAACAAAAACAACAACAACAAGCCAGGCAATGGTGGTGCATGCCTTTAATCCCAACACTTGGGAGGCAGAGGCAGGTGGATGTCGAAGTTCGAGGCCAGCCTGGTCTACAGAGTGAGCTGCAGGACAGCCAGGGCTACTCAGAGAAACCCTGTCTCAAAAAAACAAACAAACAACAACAACAAAAACAACCCGGGCTAGAGAGATGGCTCAGCGGTTAAGAGCACTGACTGCTCTTCTGGAGGTGCTGAGTTCAATTCCCAGCAACCACATGGTGGCTCACAACCATCTGTAATGGGATCCGATGTCCTCTTCTGGTGTGTCTGAAGACAGCTACAGTGTACTCGTCATATATATAAAATAAATAAAAATTTTTTTTTAAAAATCCTATACATATAAAAATGAACTAATTAAATTTTAAAAACTTAAAATAGGGGACTGGAAAAGATGGCTCAAGGGTGACTCTTCTGGAGGACCTGAGTCAATTCCCAGCACCCACATCAGGCAGCTGTCAGGTCCAAAAGCCCCGCATCACCCCCACCTCTGCCAACCCTAAACAGAAAGATTATTATTGTGTAAACAAGCTCAAAGGTTCCTGCTTACTACAAAAAAGGATCTTTTAAGATATTTCTGTAGATCAGAAACCACCATTAATTTTCCAGGAACTTCCCTTAACTTTCCCCCAAAAGTCAACTACCTTTGGTAAGGGTGCCTACCTCTGGAAAGCCTTATCAGTTCAGAACTCTACCCTGATGAATGCCTTATAAAATCTGTTGGTTTATCTGCCATTTGGTCTTCTCTCTGCTCCCACCCTTACAGATGGCTGTGATGGTCTGAATAAAAATGGCCCCTTTAGGACCATAGGGAATTGCACTATTAAGAGGTGTGGCCTTTCTCGAGGAGGTGTGCCCTTGTTGGAGGAAGTATGTTCTGGTTCTTCTTTTGCTGTTGCCTGTGGATCAAGATGCAGAACTCTCAGCTCCTACTCCAGAACCCTGTCTGCCTGCATGACACCATTCTCCATGTTAACAATAGAATAAATCTCTGAACTGCAATCCAGCCCCAAAGAAATGCTTTCCTTTTAAGAGTTGCTGTAGTCATAGTGTCTCTTCACAGCAGTAGAAACCCTAATGACCTTGGCAGTTTGGTGCCCAATAAATCTTTCTTTCTGCCCAGAGTGGTCTGGTTTCGTAGTTTCTCTGTGCCATCACTTACATTTGGTACCTGAAACCTGGGAGGGACACTTAACCCTCCAACAGGTCCTGTCCCTCCTAGCTGAATCAAACTGCTGATTTTTGACCAGGGTCAAGTCACTTTCGCTAGCTCCTGCCATCTACCATATTCAACTCCAGATTTCAAAGTACACCTCTTCAGCTGCTTCTCCTTCACCTACTGTAACCATTTGCCTCTTCTGACTCAGTAGAGCTGCCTGCTCTGTCTCTCAGCTCATGCAGACTATCACAAGATTGTGCTAGTATCAGGCAACCTCCCTACATCAGTTTGGGTGTCCCATCTTGTGGAGGAGGGACATCCCTCCACTGATCCTGAGCATCCCTGAGGTCCACCCGGGGACACAAAGAATTGAAATTCCTGTCAACACAGCACTCAACCCTCTGAGTCCCTCCCATTTCCTTGCTCCACCCCTGACTCCCCCCCACCCCCCACCTGTCTCTTAGCTCCCTCCTGGAGCTTGCTCTGTTCTTAACCTTGACTTATGTCTCTGCTAACTATATTCAACAACAAGCTTCTAAAAAGATTTTTTTTCAGATAACGTTTATGAATTCCTAAGGTCCATTCAGGCTAGCAGAAACTAACTTGAAGATGTGTGCCTCTTTGTCTTACCAACTTGCTAAGCTCCAGCTATTTGGATAAACTGAGGAGAAACTGATATTCGCTAATGGTGCACTATGGAAAAAAAAAAAAATCAGAAAAGTAAGGTTCCTAGTCTCTCTGTCAATTGTATTTATGGTTTAAAGTTTTATTTTGATGTTAAGGAATCTTCAATTGAAAAAATTTTTTAAAAGATTTATTTATGTATATGAGTGCACTGTCACTGTCTTCAGACACACAAGAAGAGGGCATCGGATTCCATTACAGATGGTTGTGAGCCACCATGTGGTTGCTGGGAATTGAACTCAGGACCTCTGGAAGAGCAGTCAGTGTTCTTAACCGCTGAGCTATCTCTCCAGCCCTTCAATTGAAATTGTTAAGGCTCAAACTTAATAGGAATAGAAATGTAAAATCCTAATTTTATAAAAGGTACTAACTTGTTATAAACTGTTAAAGATAATTAAGACATGCAAGTTAATGGTAAGCAAGTTAATGTTGTCAGGTAAACCTAAAACAATTAAAAGGAAATAAAGAAATGCCTGTTTCTGATGGAAGCTCTAAGGTCTTCTCCAAAAGATGGGGCAGTGGACTTCACCTGGAACTTGCTTCCATGTGGCTGCAATCAGTTTGGGCTGATTACTGGGTAAAGAATTCCCTTCACCTCACCCACCACCAGGAACCTGCCCAAACCGTGGACACACGGGACAAATGTAAAAATATACTGCCCGTCCTTGCCTCGCCAAGGTGGGTCATTTCCCCAAGTCCCTCTGCTGGAAAAATCTTGCATCTTCTGAACCTGGAAGCCCAAGACTGACACAGTCCTGAGACCTCCACCCCCAACAAAGCCATCGAGATCACCACGGAGGATTCTAGGTCGGCTGCCTGAGTAGCCAATAAGTCTCTGTCATTCTAAATTGATACAGAGGAAATTTGGTCTATACATCGTACTCAAATGTATCCTCAGATTTCTGTGATGGAGTTGATGGTGGGCTCCAGCTTTATCACTACTGCCAACCTCAATCAGCACTTCCCCGTAGGCTGCACCTGCCAGACTATAATAGCTAGAAAGTCATAAAAAACATTTTGCTTTACAGTAACTTTAAGTGCAAAAGATGTACACATTGCTTGCTAATGATATCAATTTGAGAACTTTAAAAGGAAGTTTAAATTATGAGTCTCTCAAATGGAAAGGCTCTAAAACTGAGGCCAACTACTGATGCCAATTACTGAAATGGTTTCATACGTAAAAATCAGGCTTCTACCCCCTGCAATGGGAAAACAGACACCCTGTTGATGGTGGCGTTCTTATATGAGTCAGGGGCAGAGCAGATGACAGTCCTTTGTTCATCCTAGCTTGATGGCTGGCTTGGTGGCCAAAGCTGTTCTATGCCTAGGACTCATGAAAATCAAATTAAATCCAGGTAACACAGCACAGGAGGAGGAAGGCAGACAGAGACCTGTGAACAGACCTGCCCTCCAGTGCATGACACAGGCAGGCCATAGACACTGCACCTGCTTGCCAACAGCCACATAGCAGGGACAGAGGCTGTCATCCAGGTGCCTGCCATCCATGAGGCCACCACAATGTGTGAGTGTGTGGTGGTCAGATAGGAGAGAAAGAGAGTGGAGCAGCTTGAGCATTATGAAGAAAGATAGAACTAGAGACTCAAGAGTGGTGAGGAGTAGCCTGTTATGAGTGGCCAGTGCTGACACCTGGGCTCATGGTGAGGTCCCAGCCAGAGCTGCTGCTGAGGGCCATGTCTGAGTCTGTGGCTCCAAAGAGGCAGGGGTCATTGTCAATGTCTATGGCTCATATTACCAAAAGAGAACAAGGGGCTATCCCTGGTCCAGGCAGCCATGACGGACCACTGAATGTCTAGGGCTGTGCAGAATTGCCCCTGCCCCTCACTGGATGTGCTGCTATGGAGAGCTGGCCCCGTCTCTAACCACTAGCAGCACTGTAGAGGGAGAGTAAGTACTGTGCCTCCAGCAGGCAGCACAGTGGAGCTGACCCTGCTGGCCCTGATGAGTGTGCCCTGAAGACATGAGTGTGGGAGAGCTGCCACTGCCACTCATCTGCTGTGGGATGGCATGGGTGCATAGGTGATGGATGCCCCCTACCCCTTGACACCTTTGGCAGTTGGGAGAGCTTGGAAGAGCTAGTCCTGAACCTCATCTGGAGAGCACAGCAGAGATGACTCTGGTGGTGAGGGTTCAGGTAAGCCAGACTCAAGGGCAAGAGCATGAGAGAGCTGGCCCCTCACTCATCACTCATCTGGTGTGAGGTGACATAGGTACCCTTTGCTACCTGTGGCAGTTGGGACAGCTGGCCCTGGGGTCATGAGAGCAAGAATGCTAGCCTGGTCAAGGGATGCGGGTGAGCCAGCTCTGAGGTAGAAAGCTCAGGAGAGCTAGCCTGCACCCATCTGGCATGAGATAGCAAGGGTACAGGGGTGAGGCCCTCCTCTCCCTTTTCCCCTTGATACCTGCAGAAGCTGGGAGAACTGGCCCTAGGGTCATGAGAGCAGGAGAGCTAGCTAGCCCTGCTCCTTCAGTGGCTGTAGCAATCAGAAGAGTGGTCTTGAATCTCACCTGGGCAACACAGTGAAGCTGGCTCTGAAGGCATGGGTGCAGGTGAGGTGGCCCTCCAGGGCATGAAAGCAAGAGAGCTGACCCTACCTCCTGCTGATGGTGGCATTGGGTTGCCAAGCAAGAGCAGTGCTGGAGAGCTCACTCTGGTAGTGTAGAGAAGAGAAAGCCAGTAGGCTGACCAGCTCTGCTACCGCTCAGACCCAGATCCAAAAACTCTCTATCATCTGTGAATGGTTGGGATGTGTCAAAGGGCCAGGCCCGCTGTTCCAAAACTGCAGGATCTCCATGACACAGGGCTACAACAGGACAACCAGGAGTTCTGATGAGGATCCAGTATCAGTGGTGTCACAGAAGCCAAAGATCTTGAACCAGACCAATGACTCGTCACAATGAACATGTGCAAAGATGTGGGGGGAAAGGATGCACTGTGGGGCACACCGTGGGTGACACACTGCAGCTTCCACGACAAGATGTTTTCTACACTATTTGTTATTTTTGTTTTGTTTTGTGTGTTCTTATTTGGAGAGCGGTTACAAGGGCGAAGGATGGAGATGAAGAAACAGGGAAATGAGTGGGACTCGGGTGCTTGATGTGAAACTCACAAAAAAATCAATAAAAAAGTAAAAAAAAAAAAGTAGGCCTTTTTCCTAGAGCTAAATGTCCTGCTGAGAGGGGCAAACTCATTGACAGGTTGACCTTGATGACAAGCTTCATGTAGAGAAAGGTAAACTCAAAAAACCGATTTCAATGCAAAAATTTTGCTTTAATATTCTAGAAACAGTTTCATTTATAAATATGAGAATTTTTATTCTAGTGTTATTTGCTGTAGGATAGGAAACCATTCAAAAGTAAAGAAGTTGAGGTTCAGACAGGCAACACTTGTGAGACAGAGGCAGGCAGACCTCAGTGAGTTCAAGGCCAGCCTGCTCTACAGAGGGAGTTCTAGGACAGCCAGAGCTACACAGAGAAACCCTGTCTCAAAAAACAAAACAAAGAAAGAAGCTGAGGTCTTCCATCCCCAGCCAGAGCATGAACATCGTCAGTGTGGGGACACAGCTCACTGGATAACTCAAGCATTGCTGGTAAGGTCTGAACAACTTACCACTGCCTACTATTTACAAAAAAGGTCCAAACTACACTTCAAGTAAAACAAAATACAAATCACCGAAATTTTAGAAGGAAAAAATATAACCTTTCACCAACATTTTAATGCATTCACTTTCAGCACTTTTATGATTATTTTTATTTTTCTTAAAACAGTGTGGTGATGAAAAACAGGCCTAGTGAATGCAGACAAGTACCCTACCACAAAGCTACACCTCTACAGAGCCTTGACAAAATTAGTTTTTAGAGGGGAGTTTCTGGGGTGCCAAATTAGTTTCATACTTACTAGTAAGTGCTTAATTAACTATAGTCTCAGCACTTAAGAAAGTTTTCTTCTAGTCTTTCCCCTAAGGTAATAATTTTACTTTTAACATTTTTTATTTTGTGTACAAATGTGTACCTCCATGAGTTTATGTTTATCAAGTGCCCTCCAAGGTCATACAGGAGGGCACCAGAGCCCCAAGAACTGGGTTTACAGCAAACCACTAGACCTGGTTTTCATCACTAGCACTGTTTCAAGTGGAAGAAGAAAAGTCATAAAAATGCTGAAAGTGAACAATTAAAATGTTGTTGGTGAAAGGTTTTATTTATTTCTTCCAAAATTTCAGTGATTTATACATTTATAGCAAATCTGTAAGCTGTTTGATGTGGTACTAGGACCAAACATTGGTCCTCTGCAAATGCAGTGACTGAGTAACTGGTAAGTCATCTCTCCAGCCACTCTGGGTAATTCTTTAAATGACAGTTTTAATTATCAAGTACATGTATATGTTTTATTTTGTATGTGATTGCATGTATGTGTGTATGTGTATGGTATGTGTGTGTGTATGAGCACATAATGCGTAGTATATATGTTAAGTCAGAGGACAACTTCTGATATCAATCCTTACCAACCTTGTTTGAGACAGGGTGTCTTCTGTTATCACTGTTCACAGCTGTGTAGACCAGGCTAGCTAGCTTTTGAGCTTTGGGAATTCTCTTGTCACCTTACACCTTGCCACAGGTTCACTGGGATTACAGACATAGGCTAACATGCTTGACTTTACATAGGTTCTAAGGACTTGAACTCAGCCCTCATGTTTATGCTTTATCTACTGAGCCATCTCTCCAGTCCTATCATCTGTATATTTTATACTATTTTTTTTTTTTTCACAAAAGCCCTGTTTCAAGCTTCTACCATAAAATTAATTCATGAGTATTTTGCCTCTTGTACGTAGGTAAACCAGTGCATGCAGTACCTGAGGCCAAAAGATGTCAGATTCCCTAGAACTGGAGTTATAGAAAGCTATGAGTCACCATGTGTCTAGTGAGAACCAAACCCAGGTCCTCTGCAAGAGCAGTAGCAAATGTTTTTAACTGCTGAGCCATCTCTCCTCTCTTCACCCTTAATAATAAATAAATCTTTTTTTTTTTTTTAAAGCTAGTCTTCTAGCCGGGCAGTGGTGGTGCACGCCTTTAATCCCAACACTCGGGAAGCAGAGGCAGGCGGATTTCTGAGTTCGAGGCCAGCCTGGTCTACAGAGTGAGTTCCAGGGCAGCCAGGGCTATGCAGAGAAACCCTGTCTTGGGGGGGGGGGGGGGAAGCTAGTCTTCTATCTATTCTAGCAAGAGTAACTTTGGGTGGTGTGAAGGCTACCAGTGAACTCTACTTTCCTCTGTCAGAAAAAGTCAATGAAGCATTTGCAGAAAAACCAGGGGTCAGCAACAAATCCTGCTATGAAAATGGTTAGCTGATCAAGAAAATAGAGCAACCTTTCAGAACTGGATGAACTAAGTAAAGAAACACACTGAAAAACACAGAATTACACTGAGAACTGAACATGGCACCCTAAATAAACCTGTACAAAGTGACTTGCTCCAGCACTGTCTTAACTTAATGGTGGATAAGAGAGTTTAAATAATTTTTAGCAATACTGATAGAAAATGCCAATACTGCTACTGGAAAAAAATCTTCCTTTCTGTAGATAAACACAATGTACATCATTTTTATAATAATAGTGGACTAGGTATTTAGACCAGAATATTAAAAAAATTTAAGAATATCTATTATAAAAAGTAGTTATAAAAATTCTGTACTGCAGGATAACAATGCTATCCTAAGTCTCACATAACAGTGTAACTCATTTACATCCATATCTGAATTTAGATAAAGGCTTAATGATCTTCCCACTGGGAGCACAGGAAAGCGTGTATTGTACAATATCAGGTGAAAGACAATACTGTCTTAATTTTACAATACACATTTGGCTGATGATATTTTTATTCAGTGAAGCAACAATAAGGAACACATAAAATATCCACCTTCATTTTAAAAAAAAGAAGAGAAGAAAGAAACAGAGCAATGGAAACAGACAGAAACATAACAAAGACAATGAGGAAGACATTGTTGTTCAAAGGTTAGGTCTTTGAAGACCAAAGTTCCTGCCAACAAGGACCATCAAGGTTAACAGTCAATCCTTTAGTCAGAAAAGTATACAGCCTAGTGTGGTAGTGCATACCTTTGATACCAGCACTTAAGAGGCAGAGGCAGAGGGCAGGTAGAGCTCACTTAGCTCCAGGCCAGGTAAGAGTATCTACATAGTGAGACCCTGTCACACACAAAAAAGAAAAATATTCAGAACAGATGAGACTGGGCTCCCATGCACAGTGTCCCAATGTTCTGTTCCAAGACCAAAAGGAATACTTCAGAGAAGCAGTATCTTTATGAAAAGTTACCTGGTCTGCAAATGAGAAGACTTTGCAGAGTTCTGGCTTATAGAATGTTTTTTCTGCTGCACATCTTATTAAAGAAGAAGAAGAGGGGGAAGAGGAAGAGGGGGAAGAGGAAGAGGAGGTGGAGGAAGAGGAGGTGGAGGAGGAAGAGGAGGAGGAGGAAGAAGAAGAGGAAGAGGAGGAGGAAGAAGAGGAGGAGGAAGAGGAAGAGGAGGAAGAGGAGGAGGAGGAGGAGGAAGAGGAGGAGGAAGAGGAAGAGGAGGAAGAAAGCTACTTACCCAAGAGAGGAGCGTAGCTGCTCGGGTGGCATGGAGTGTCATCTTTGTGATTCCAGCCAGTCACTCCAACCCACCTAGAACCCAGGAGAAAAAGCATGGTTAATAAATGGAGAACTCTGGTCAATAAATAGAAGAAAAGCAGTTTCATTTACCAGCTCTGAACACATCAACAAATCACTAGCACTCAATCCACTAAGGCAGCACAGAAATGTTGAAACTGTAGAGTACACACATAAAGCTTATATTGTCAGGATTTACTACTCATAATCACCCAGTTATGGAAAACACAACATTCAAAGTTGGTCTGTGTTCTGCTCTTTAGGATGCAGTACCCTTCAACAAGGAACAGTCATGGTTTTGAAAACCAACCAGGAACTGAGTACTGACTCCATGGGACCATGGTCACATGACTTTAGACAATAACATAACTTTTTTTGTTTGTCTGTTTGAGTTTTTTTTTATTTATTTATTTTTGTTGTTTTTTTTTTTTTGTTTGGTTGGTTGGTTTTTGGTTTTTTTCAAGACAGGGTTTCTCTGTGTAGCCCTGGCTGTCCTGGAACTCACTCTGTAGACCAGGCTGGCCTCGAACTTAGAAATCTGCCTGTCTCTGCCTCCCAAGTGCTGGGATTAAAGGCATGCGCCACCATTGCCCGGCATAACATAACCTCTTTTCATCTACTTCTTCATCTGCAAAATGGATCCATAGAAACTTTCTCACCTTACTATTGTAATGCAAATAGTACAGTACCGGGTACATAACAGGTAATCAACACGTAAATTATTTCTGTTTTTAAATAAAAAGGTTGATTTCTGGTTCTGCTTTACAACCAAGTCCATGAACTTGGAGATCTTTCTGCCTCTGCCTTCCCAGCACTGGGATTAAAGAGAAATCCATAGCACCAGCACCAGTGGGTACTGGGGATATGAACTCAGGTTCGTATACTTGAGCAGTAGTAAGAACTTTACCCACTGAGCCATCGCTCAAGCACCCCCACCCCAGGGAACATTTAATATAAACTTAGGCCCTTGTCCCAGTATGCTTACCCCCAATTCCCTTTGCCCCTGGGAATCTGCCATTTGCCTGCCAACAGATCAGACCCATGGGATCACAGACTTGGGTAAGTATTTCCCAGTATGTCTTATCAGTCCCCCCACGACTCCCACCTCTTGCACAGATGTTCTCTATGTAACTACTCTAGAAAGAGGAGCAAGAATAGAAAGGCATTTCACATACACAGTTCTACAGATATTAGCATCTCTAAAATGTAAAGTCAGCAGAACCAACAGCTGCTAAGTACTTTCTGAACACAAAGTACTAGGAATAAAAACGACATCACTTTTTGACAATAAGGCACTAAGTCAAGTAATGAAGAAGATACTCTGGCAATATACTTCCCATCATGCCTTGGAACCTGCTATCCAAGAGTACTCTACTCATCAACCGAAAGTCTTTTCTTAGTCCCTGCTTGTTTTTCCTGTCCTGGAAGCTACATGGAAAACAGGAGACAGTGACATCACTGCCTTTGAGGGTTTTTTAAGAAGGGTGAAGAGTAAAATTAAACATACTTGAATCACTAATAAAAGAAAATAATTAAATGTTAACTATAAGTAAATACTAATTATAACTACTTCCTTACCCTGCAAAACCTACTATGCTAACTATCAGCTGTTATATCAATGACACAGACTGAGAAATGAGCCAATTTATACGGTCTTTGGTTGGGCACAAGTAAGGTTTTTCTCAGAAGGGCAGACATGCTAAGGGACCCATGTGTTCCTCAGTCCTGGATGATTTCCTTGTGCCTGCCTGTCTGTCGGCAACTGACTGACTGCCCAGTCCTTGGGACCAGTTCACGATCTCAAGCAGTGCACTAAAATTAGGCTTTTTATCTGTGTGGCTGGCCAGCCTATAGCTTGAGAGAGACCAAACTTATCCTGTAGGATGAAGATGGCAATAGTCAACTGCTCAAACTGGGGTGTTCAGGTCAGAGGTTTTATAGCTGTGTGAAATGCTTACCTAACCTGTGTAAGGTCCTGGGTTCAATTCCCAGAACTGGAGGGGGGAAAAGTCTCTGCAGTCTTCAGTAAGAAGTCAAATCCCCACTACTCAGAAATTTCATTTACAACAGGAATAATAAATCTTACCTTCTCAAAGATTCTAAGGGTATGCTGCTGAAAAATCACCTGAGGCTTAAGCACCCTCTTTCTTTCATCCCAGAGGCAAAATTTACAAAACCCCTGGTGTCCTCCCCAGAAGAACCTACCTAAAACTAGTTCACTGCTCAAGAAATCTTGCATTAAGGTCAAATGCGCTTCTCTGAGATCCTCAGGTACAGAAATTAGGAATCCAATACTCAACAGTAGAAATTTCTGAAAGATCTTGTCATCAAGGACCACAAAGAGCACTTCCTCAAGACACGTGAGTGCAGCTTTAGGAAGGTATAGCCACTGGCTGATAATGACGGCTTGAGTAACAATGATTGAAAACAGTGGTTGATAGTGCTCAGTACTGGGACTACAGCTTTAAGCAGACTTTGGCGCAGCAGCTAAGGGCTCTCAGCCAGAGCACCATCCTCTCCGCCCTCTCCCTGAAATTTGAGGCAGGCTCCACCCATAAGATGGGGTGATGGTGATGGAAAAACAGATTCCCTGCAATTGTAGGCTTCTGTGAGCCATTTCGCAGAAGGATCTGAGATCCACCCCAACTCACTCTGACCAGGCATGTGTACATACATACACACACACACACATTGACAAACAAGAACAACAAAACCCAGACGGTAAGCCAGGACCCTGAACCTCAGAGTTCCCACATACCTG
Organism: Rhynchomys soricoides; assembly: GCA_019843965.1. Taxonomy (NCBI): domain Eukaryota; kingdom Metazoa; phylum Chordata; class Mammalia; order Rodentia; family Muridae; genus Rhynchomys; species Rhynchomys soricoides. Next base: position 3,914,597 of record JADRCH010000315.1, on the reverse strand, counting down.
AGTCTTTGAAAATGAAATGTACCCACAATCCAAAAATGGTGCTTCCCAAAGCTGATAAAGTACCCCCTCTTTCCCCATTCCAAGGAAGACACAGGAAGTAGTGGCCTTGCGTATTTATCGTGCTCTCTGTCCTCTTTACGCCTCCCAAGCTGCCATGGCACAGTTCCCTATATCATGACCAATTTCCACAGTAGAAGATATCCTCTATAAGCCGGGCGGTGGTGGTGCACCACTTTAATCCCAGCAGTCAAGAGGCAGAGGCAGGGGAATCTCTGCAAGCTGCAAGTTAAGAGACCAACCTGGTCTACAGACTGAGTTCCAAGACAGCTAGGGTCATACAGAGAAACTTTTGTCTTGATAAACAAAGGAAGAAAGGAAGTCCTCTATGTTTCCACAAAAGATGTGTCAAAGACAAGGAGAGGGTCATCAAGAAATACACTGCCATCTGGTCTGCATTCTCTGGCTCTGAAGGAGTTAAAGACTATAGCCGTGGTTTCCTATAAGGGCTGAGGCTAATGTAAACCACCTGCTAGATGCAAGAATTAGACCATAGAGAGGGTCAGGTTGCTCAGCTCTGGAGATCTCTTCTGAAAAACATTGTATTTTAGGTGATATGCCAGAGGGTCTGTGAGGCAGCTGAACTCCTTCCTCCCATGTTCCACCTCTTAGTCTGGGCTCCAGCACCCTCTTAAAAGCTAACTGCCTGAACCACCTTCCCTCAAGATAACACCAAAGTGAACTTTGGTCTTTGCTACTAACCTGCTTGAGCTCTCAGCTTATAAGCCCCTGCCAGCACTGAACCCTCATCCTTTTACTGCTCCTACTCCCAGAATTTTAGGGCCATACAGGCTTCCACCTCAAGGTGTCATTCCTCAAACCCACCAGGTCCCAACTTGAAGTTTCTAAAGGCTCAGAGACTCACAGATAAGAAAATGGCTGCTGCATCTGTACGCCCAAGCTCAGGCAAAACTTAACCATCGCTTACCCTGCTCATAACTGTAAAAATTCCAGGCTCTTGCACCACTCCCTAAAATAGATACCTTCTCCTTCACCTGAGCAACTTCTGCTCTGGTGGACTGAATACTGATGCTGAGAGCTCCTCTGGGAGGAATACATCAAGAAACACCGGCAAACAACCTGTGTCTTGGATCTTACCTGGTGTGCTACCCTAAAGGGCCCTGGCAAAGGCCAGGCTACCTTGACAAAAATGTTTACTCACTATACAAGGGAGGCGGAGACAGGAGGATTGCTTGTACCCAATCTTAACAACAACAACAAAGCCAGATATAATGGTCTATGACCTCAGAAAGCAGAGGCAGGCACATCTTTGTGAATTTGAGGCTAGCTTGGTCTGCATACCAAGTTCCAGGCAGTCAGGGTGACATAGTAAAATCATTTCTCAAAAAACAAACAAACAAACCAATAACAACAACAAAAAAGCAAAAAAAACCCAGATGAGTGGAGGGGGGTTGCAACCCCATAGGAAGAACAACATCAGCTGGCTGGACGGCTCAGTGCTCCCAGAGACTAGACCACCAACCAAGAAGTGTTGGATCCTGGAGGGATCCATGGCTCCAGATACATTTGTAGGAGAGGATGGCCTCTAGGGAGGGGAGGCCCTTGGTGGGGGTGGGGGGGAGGGAGATGCTGGATCGGTGGGGGAGGAGCACCCTCACAGAGGCAAAGGGAAGGGAGGGGGAGGGTGTATGTAGGATGGGGGGGTTTGTGGAGGGGTAACAGGGAAATGGGATATCATTTGAGATGTAAACGAATGGAATGATTAATTTTTTTAAAAAAAGGAAATCAAAAAAAAAAGAAACAAACAAACATTAAATCCCAAGCAACAAAAGGTTGCTGGTGTGTCCTCTGGCTTAAAAAGGGGCTGAGTTGTTTTGGAATGGTTTTCCTTCATTTTTTTTTCAAGACAGAATTTCTCTGTGTACACCTGACTATCCTAGAACTTGCTCTGTAGACCAGGCTGGCCTCAACTCAGAGATCTGCCTGCCTCTGCCTCCTAAGTGCTGGGATTAAAGGCGAGCACCACCACCATTCATACCAAAAGAAAAAAGAAGGAAAAAAAGAAGCCAAGAAAAGTATTATCTTTTCTCTGTTATGGGGGAAAGCCCTGAGTAGGCTACATGGACAAGTCAATTGTTTCTCAACATTTCTGAAATCAGAAGCAAATGAAATTACTGGATGAATTCTCTACTTGCCCTAAGGCACTACCTTTCCACTCAGGCCTCTCCCTCTTCACACACACCACGCTCTTTGTAACCTAGATTTTTGACTAAGTCCTGAGAATCTGTAAAGGAATGAAGAGACTTCAGGAAAAACCCACATTCCATTGTTTATTCAAAGGTTGCTTACTAGTTATCCTTGGTGATTCACATCTAGAGCACTTTGAAAGGCTGAGGCAGGAAGATGGCTCTGAGTTCTAAGGTAGGTAAGGCCACGTAAGCAAGACCTTTGTCAAAAAAGGGGGGGAGGAGGAGGTAAAGAGTTAGTTAATGACCCAAAAGCCTCAGAAGGACTGAGCAACGCCCAAAAGTAACAATGGCAGGCACATGACATCTAGGAACTGGGAAGCTCCTGACAAGAAAGTCCAAACACCAACCCGCTTGAGTATTTACAGCTTTGAGACTGCAGAGTACAGCTCTGCAGATGTAATCTCCAACCTTCAAAAGTTCCCTTTTCTGCCCTATAAAACCCCAAGCTCTTTGTATCTCTGCAGTCTCCACTCCCGAGAGAGACTACTGCCCTTCATTGTTCTAATTAAAGGACAATCTGCTTCTGTGGAGTTCAGTCTCTATTTTCACATTGCCGGGGTCAATCTGGCGCTAACAATACTGATACCTATTCCTTTCTCCCATATTCTGTAAGGTCAAGATCTGAAAGATGTTAGCAGAAAGGTTGCAATCATGAGCTAGACTGCGGCCTACAGGCAGAGACAGTGTGAAGTGCCCGCGCAAGCGCACATACTCAGCCCTCTGGGGCAGTTCATCAGCACCTACCCTCAAACACTACATTCACACTCAGATCTCTGGCGGCTGACAAAAAAAGGAGCATGTTTTCATTGTCCAACACCGCAAAAACACCTAGGACCACACAAGGAAATAGAGAAGCCCTCTACTGGGCCGTCTCTACAGCTCTAGGGCAGGCGCACACATTACTCCCTCCAAACAAAAACACGCTGACATCTATGAGGGAAAAGAAAGGCGCCAACTCCCGGATGTTGGCAAGCTCTGCGGCCAGCGCCAGTTTCTCAGTGTTTACTTGCTCTCCCTTTCCTCTCCCTCCCCTTTAAGGATGGCGCAGCAAAGGGAGGTGAGGGGGATGAACCACCCCACCCTCTCGTCCATTTTTTGAACAACAACAAAAAACAAAACAACAACAACAACAACAAAAAAAAAACCGAGAGTGAGGGAGAAAAAAAGTCTTAGTGCTGGGGGCCTTACCGGACTCCTAAAGGCAAACGTATCTACAGGTTTTAATCCGCCATTAGCATTTAAATCTTGAAAGGACAGGAGTAAGGGGGGGCAGTGGAAAGTAACCCCACACACAAAAGAAAAGTTGTTGGGTTTCTTCTCAGTCGGCCAGGCAGAAGCAATCTTCCTGGCTGACAGCCAGAAGTGCGTCACAGCCAGGAGTCTGCTTTCTTTAAAGGCACAGCGAGCTTCCGCGCAGTCTGGGAGCAACAGCGAAGCCAAGAGCTCTGGGGGAGGGGGAACGCCTATCAGGAGGACCCAGGCGAAGCCTGCCCATGCCCTAGAAACTGAGAGGGACGTGCGGGGGCGGAAGGAGGGGTGCCGGGCGCAAGCCGGCAGTCTCCATTGCTGAAGGGAGAGCACAGGCAGCAAGGGCTGGAGACTGGCGTAAACACACAAAAGAGCACCCGCAGCGGCCGGCCTCACCAACCTGAGATGGCCAGGACACTCCCCCTTCGCTGCTTAAGGCAGTAGCAGTGATGGCCTGTTCACTTCTGAGACCAGCCCTATCGGGCAGGCCCAGAGCCGCCGAACCCACGGCCAGCCCCTGGCGGGAAACGCGCCCGACGCAGAGGAAGGCTGGGAGCCGAACGCAGGGGAGCCGCACAACGCAGGCCTTTAACCCGGGCAGCTTCCTGCGGCGCCTGCGAGGGGGGCGTGTCTGCAGGCGCGCACAGCTGCCGCAGGCTCCCCTCTACACAAAGCGCAGGCCTCCTTCAAGCTCGCTGCCTGCCCTAGGACTTGGCCACCCTAGCCCGTTCTCTGCAGGAAGTCTCTTCAGCCCGTACCTTCTGCGTAGCAAGGCCAAGATGTCATGCTGTGTGCCTGCTCCTCTCACTCAACCACCTAAACAAGCAGCACAGGCAGTTCCTAGCCGCGGAGCGCAGGCCTCACTGTTCTGTCCGGATAGCTGCGCTATTGTTGACTAGAATGGCCGCCAAAATCCCAGCTGTGCTACCAGAACCTAATCCGCTGTTCCTCTGGGCATTTGTGGGGAGGGGCCGAGGGGCCAAGGCACAGTTCTGAGTATGGCAGGCACTGGCTGGAGCCCTCAACAGGCACAGGCACAGGCACAGGCACAGGGACTCATCATATTCAGAGTCTGCTGCAACTACAAAACTAAAAGAAATGTCAGACTCAGACAAGACCACACAGCGTTGTCACCCACTGGACAGCCACCCACTGGACACCTGCTGGGATAGTTAAAAGGAATCCCCTCACCCTACAACTAGAAAATTTTAATGAACTATGTGCAACATATTGCTATTAAACATTGTTAAGAATATCCATACAAGAATTATACAGGGGCTAGAGAGATGGCTCAGAGGTTAAGAGCACTGACTGCTCTTCCAAAGGTCCTGAGTTCAATTCCCAGCAACCACATAGTGGCTCACAACCATCTATAATGGGATCTGATGCCCTCTTCTGATGTGTCTGAAGACAGCGACAGTGTACTCACATACATAAAATAAATAGATCTTAAAAAAAAATTATACAAAACGTCTGAGTTAGGGTTATAATTCCACAGATCAGAAATAGACTACAAGTTTTTATTCCAAGATGGCACATGTTAACTCATATAAAAGATGCAAAGAAACTAACCAGTTTAGATGAGGGAAGGATTACAAAACTGAAGTGTTATTTTAATCTGGATCCCCAAGCTCAAAATCAAATTTTTCTTCTGAGGTGAGGAAAGGGAGGAGAAAGCAGAAAGGTGTGCTAGCAGTGAAAGAACAGGTGCCAAGGGTGAACTGAGGTCAGAATTGGAAAATCTTGAGCTTCAAGGAATCAAATAAAGAGTTTAGGATGGTTTGAAAAGAGAGCTGTGGTGTGAGCCAGATTAACCTGATACATGGCTCGCTAGCAGCAGTGTGAGTTCGGAGGTTACCCCAGTAGGTAGGACGGTAGAGGAAAAGAGAATAGTTAAAAGAGGAATGAGGTGCATTGAGGAGAAAGAAGTTGACAAAAAGCAGGAGACTCAAACCCACCACGGTGCTGCATGTTTATAATCCTAGCAATCAGGGGCAGAAGGCCAGTCTGGTCTACTACTAGAGTTCCAGGCCAGCCAAAAAAAGGCAAAAGTAACAGCCTATCTCAAACAAAACAAAACTAGGAGGAGGAATTGTTCAGGGAAGAAAGTACATGGCATATGTGAATCAAATGTGAGGAGGCAAGGGTCTGAAGAAGAAACAGAATAATTCTGTCACTGTTACGTACTAACATGCCTCACACCATCTTACTGACCTAATGTGCATCACTTCATTAGGTTTCAACACCTCTTTATGAAGCAGGCAAATTACTACTGAACTTTTTTAAAGTTGCCTTTTTTAAAAAAGATTTATTTATTTTATGTATGTGAGTACACTGTACTCAGCAAAAGAGAGCATCGGACCCCATTACAGATGGTTGTGAGCCATCATGTGGTTGCTAGGAACTGAACTCAGGACCTCTGGAAGAGCAGTAACTGCTCTTAACCACTGAGCCATCTCTCCAGCCCTACCACTCAACTTTGGACATGAGGAAACTAAGCCACAGAGTGATGATCTTACACACACATCACAAATCACTTGAGCTAAGTACATAACCCTGGCAAGTTCCTTCTCTGCTCTAAGAGTACAAGTAGTAACTGAGTAACACTTGCTGCAAGGTGCCCACACTGACTTTCAGCACAGAAGGTGCTAGTGCATGCTTCACAAAGGCTGGTCTCTGTCACCTGAGTGTCCCAGCAGAAGATGATTCACCAGTATCACCTAAAGAAGTTGGAGATGTTCCTCCTGGAATAGGGGAAGGTACCTTCAGTGTAACCACCTTTCTCACACCTGTCAGTCCCTCTCTTGGCTTTTCCTTTATAGGGACACCAAAGTTTCAATCCCTCCAATATTAAACGGGTAACAGTAGTAGATTATTGGGGACAACCACTCGGAAACTTCCTACACTGTATGCTTTTATGGTTAGATTTATTTTTAATAAACATATACAAAAAGACAAGATGGCTCAGCAGACAGGCCTGATCTGGGTTGAAGACCTGGGATCCACATGGTAGGAGAGAGCTCACTCCCAACAGCTGTTCTCTGATACACACAAACACAAGGTGTTTGTTTTTTTTTTTTTTTTTTTTGGTTTTTCCGAGACAGGGTTTCTCTGTTTAGCCCTGGCTGTCCTGGAGCTCACTCTGTAGACCAGGCTGGCCTCGAACTCAAGAAATCTGCCTGCCTCTGCCTCCCGAGTGCTGGGATTAAAGGTGTTCGCAACCACTACCAGGCAGTTATTATAATTTTTAAACACTTAAAAAAAAAAAACAAAAAAAAAAACTTGCCAGGCAGAGGTGGCGCACGCCTTTAATCCCAGCACTCGGGAGGCAGAGGCAGGCTGATTTCTTGAGTTGGAGGCCAGCCTGGTCTACAGAGTGAGCTCCAGGACAGCCAGGGCTACACAGAGAAACCCTGTCTAGAAAAACCAAAAAAAAAAAAAAAAAAAAGAATTACAATGATCAAGAAATTATTTTATATATGTTTTCATAAAAGTCTTATCTTTCATCTCGAATGACAACCCCTTAAGGACATAGCCCAGTTTGCTCTCTATGATCAGCCGTAGTCCCTAGCTTACCTAAGCTCATTAAATCTGTTCCACTGAACTACATTTGTATGGCAGCTTTCCAAACACAACCTCTGGCTACTAAAAGAATGTGTGTGCTGAGTGGAGGGCATGAGGTGTTGGTGAGACCCATACCCAACACTGCAGACACATTGCTCCTCCCAGGCCTACAGTCAGTTCCCACCATCCCTCTGTAGTCTGTACTTAGCAACTGCTATTAGCAGAAAGGCTCGTATTCAAAGGACTACCACAAATACAAATGCACACATTTTATGAAAAGAAATGGCAAAAATAGTTAAAGCCTGGCACACCCTAAAATGGTATGGGGTGAAAATAAAAGGCCTGCTAAACTCCCCACCCAATCTCTGTAGCCCATTTGGTACTGTCAAACCGGAAACTTCACAGGGAAGACAGAATTGATACTGTATCTATCTCTCCATCTTGCCCCTGCTCTAAACACAAGGTAGCAGGTTCCAGTAGAACAGCCATAGAAGGCTTGAAATCTCTGGAATGCCCCTGGCAAGTCCTTACACTTCTAGGCCAACTAACTTATGGGTTAGCTAGGAAGTTTAGCTAGTTTCTCCACTTCTCTTTCTTTTCAGCCAAGGCAGAGATCACTTGGCTCCTGCCTGGTTCTGCAAGGCACTCATTACCCCACCAAAAGGGGGGGGGAGGGGGGGAGAGGTGTAAAAAAAGGGGGTTGTGGAGGAACTCCCAAAGCAGGAGGAGTGAGTTCTGATACAAGTCAGAGAGAGTGATGGCAAGTTAGAAACACACCGTTGTTTAAAAGGGTCTGCTAATACTCCATCTCCCATGGTAGCCAGCAGGCTTCAGCATTTTAGTATTCATTTTATTATTCTTGTTTAAATGTCAATGTTATAAGTTTTAATGTATATTATCCTTTTGTTACTGCTTAAAGAAATAACAGGGAAAAGGCTATGATATAACTCAGTGGGTGAACATTGCCTAGCATATGCAAGGTTTTTGGTTCGACCCTTAGCAATGAAAAAAAGAGTAATTCCCCTGAGGCGGCCCAGAACTGGGGTGATCCTAAGATAAATAAATACTATTCAAGGCCTCTATAACCTGGCTCCAGGCTTACTTCCTATCACACTTATGCCCTTACCCACACACTCTACCCCGCCAGGCAGGTCTATAATTTTAGATGGGATGTCCTTTTTTTCTGTTTTGTTTTAAGATTTATTTATTTTATTTATATGAGTATACTTTAGCTGTCTTCAGATACACCAGAAGAAGGCATTAGATGCCCATTATGGTCGTGATTCCACCATGTGGTTGCTGGGAATTGAACTCAGGAAAAGCAGCCAGTACTCTTAACTGCTGAGCCATCTCTCCAGCCCTAGACTGGATGTCTTATGTAGAGGAATGGCTCTAGGGTCAGACACAAATGAGCCCCAGATCCAAATTGCTGGTTCTAATATTTACTAGCCAGGTGACCTTAGATAAGCTATTTAATCTTCTAATTCTCAGGTTCATTTTCTCTAAAATAGAGATAACCATAGTATTTACCTCATTGAGTTAATGTGCAGATTTAAGAAAACAAAGCATGGCAAGTGTTTAGTATAGTACCTTAGCACTATTAATTACAGTAACAGCAGCATTTATTATGCCAGGATATGAAGTGGCAGAGTGAAGACCAGAAGACACTGCATGTGTTATTTTAAAGTTCAGGAAATCTAGCCAGGTGGTGGTGGTGCATGTCTTTAATCTCAGCACTCAGGAGGCATAGGCAGGCAGACCTCTGTGAGTTCAAGACCAGCTTGGCCTACAGAGTAAGTTCCAGAACAGCCAGGGCTACAAGAGAAGGCCTGTCTTTAAAATAAAAAATAAATAAAAAGTTAAAAAAAAAAAAAAAAGAAAAGAAAGAAAAATGAGGTTCAGGAGTTGGGTGACTTGTTTACACAAGCTACTCTTTTAAGTAGCCTACCACCCCCCACACTGTTCTCTCTACTGCTTTAAAGAAGACAGTCACTGAGTAACTGAATGAATGCTAGCACACCATCAACAGCACAGAGGAACTGTGCATCCATCTTCTCAGAACCATCTTTAAGTCAAAACAACCACATAGCTATAAAAAATAAGAACTGAAGGACTGGAGAGATGGCTTGGTGGTTAAGAGCACTGGCAGCTTTTCTGGAGAACCTAAGTTGAGTTCCCAGCATCTACATGGCAGCTCATAACTCTATTACTCTACTTTAGAAAATCTGATACCCTCTTTGGTCTCTGTAGGCACCAGGCACACACATGATACACAGATATAGATATATATATGCAAGCAAAATTACCCATACACATAAAATATTTTAAAGTAGTCACAGCCAGGTATGGTGCCATACACCCTTAATTCTAGCATACAGGAGGCAGAAGCAGGTATATCTTTTTAAGTTCAGACCATCTTGGTCTATATGGAGAGTTCCAGACCACCCAGAGATACATAGTGAAACTGTCTCAAAAACAAACAAAACAAACAAACAAAAAATAGCAAAATTTATCAGAAACAAGCATTGAAGAAAAGTGTTCCTCTGTATTCCTCTGGGGAAACGTTGGTGATAGCTCAGGGTAAGAAAGGAAAGCTGATAGGAAAGACAGTCAGCAGTAGCTTGTAGAAGAGATGTACTGTTTCAGAGGCCTGACCTCCAGCTCATTTACCACCACCCTCTTCTCCCTCTCCAGAGGGCAGCGGCTGGTTAATGAGTCACTGCTGGAAAGCCTGAAGCTTCCTGGGGAGAAAAGCAGAGGGTAAAAGCAACTCTCAGAGAGGACTGATTAGTCAAGTCCAAGAGTCCCCACTCAGTTCTCCCTCAAGATGGCCTTTCTACAAAACTAAGAACCTGTTTGCCCTGTCTCAGTACCACACAAAGAGGAGGAAAATGGCTGTGTGTCCCTATAGGCAATATATATGCCACAGTATTTGCTGAAATTGAACTCAGAACCTCTGGGAGAACAGTCAATGCTCTTAACTGCTGAGCTATCTCTCCAGCCCACTTTTTAAGTAATTCGTGGTACAAACTTTTTCTAAGAAGATATATTCTTTTTTTCTTAATTTTTAAATTTCATATATCAAACTATACTTTACAAGTGAATCCATTTGGCCAGACATGATAGCACACTGTAATCCCAGCACTTGTGAGGCTGAAACAAGTAAGATTCAAGGCCAACTTTGGCTAATAGTGAGTTTAGAGTTCAAGAACACACAGAATATTAGATTGTTTAAAAAGAAAAAAAAAAACAAACACACACACACAATCAAATAAAAAATAAACAAACAAAAAGTAAATCCTTTTAAGTGAAATTTTTATATAGAGCCCTGGGATACAGATAACAATAGAAGGTTTACAAAAAGATATTTGAAGCTCCACATGGTTCTTATAGCTTTTGTAGAATGGAGTATAAAAATTGCTGTCAGCCCCAAGCAGGAAGTAATGCATATCTAAAAGACCTGACAATACCCCAGCACTTCGGAGGCAGAGACAGGAAGATTTCTGAGTTCAAGGCCAGCCTGAGTTCCAGGACAGCCACGGCTACACAGAGAAACCCTGTCTTGAAAAACCAAAAAAAAAAAAAAAAAAAAAAGACCTGACAATAAAAAGAGACAACTTTGAGAATTACTTTTTGAGACATCTACAGAGAATTATAAGAATGAGAAAAGCAAAAATCTAGAAATATTTTAAATTTCTAGACTAGTGCATGGATAGCAAAACCAAAGAAGGTATGCATATGCAAGAGAAGTAACGATCCTCTTCCACTGAGAGTAGTAGTAACCCCATCAAGCCAAGATTAATAGTGCTGTCCTTACTGAAGGGGTTTTAAAACGTTCAACAACAACCCAATTATCCTGAGACTCATACGTACGATTAATATTCAAACACAAGTCTGTCTCACTTCAAAGTTTATAATCTAAATCAAGCAGATTGAGAGTTGGGTCTTTAGGTGTCTCCTAGTTACAAGTAACTAAGAACAAGTGAAAACTATGCTTGGTTCTAAAGCCATAGGTCTGGGTCCCATTTGAAACGGTGACAATAATTAGAAGGTCTAAGATAGGATGACCATCATCACTTATTTAACAGTAAAAGGCTAGTATATTAATTTCAAATTGAAATTTATTCATCTTCCAAAGCCTGTCTCACACAGCTGCACTAAGTTCCAAAGCCTGTCTCACACAGCTGCAGTAAGTAAGAGAGGAAACAGGGGCTGGAAAGATGGCTCAGCGGTTAAGAGTACTGGCTGCTTTTCCAGAGGTCCTGAGTTCAATTCCCAGCAACCACATGGTGGCTCACAACCATCTGTAATAGGCATCCGATGCCATCTTCTGGTGTGTCTGAAGACAGCTAAAGTGTACTCATATAAAATTAATTAATTAATTAAAAGGGGGAACATGATTTCTGCAGTGGATACATGTAGCTGCAGATACTCATAACTGATCCAAGTGCTGAGAACAAGTAACTGTCAAATGAAGTCATAAATGGACATGTATATAACCCCAAAGGTTCAAGGAACACTGTAGAAAGGGTGATAGAAACAAAGTCAGAAGGGTGGAGTGTGCTAGAACGCTGTCTTCAGGGCATGACATGGTCACTTTACTTTAGAACTCTTAGCAACTGTGTTTACACAGCAGTGCAAGATTGGGCCTGATAACATCTTGTCATGAAAACCCACCCCTCCCTGAGGATCTATAGGCTACAGGATAATCATGGTGAAGGAAGGAGACATTTTCTTAGGTAGTATACCCACTGGTAAGGTGCCCGTGTTCCTGAAAGCTGTCCTAAGGAAAATTACTGGGTCATAAAAAAAAAAAAAAAAGACAATAAAGTAGGAGGAGCTAGCTATGGGATCATTGGAGTGTGACAAAAGGGTAATAAACAGTAAATATGATCAAAATAGTAATGTACATGTATGAAAATGTCAGGATGAAAACCATTACTAAGTATAAATTCATACCAATAAAAAAGAAAACAAGAAAGGAAGGAAGGAAGGAAGGAAGGGAGAGAGGGAGGGAGGGGACATAGGCATGGTAGTACATGCCTTTAATCCCAGTACTCAGGAGACAGAAGCAGGCAGATGCCCATGAGTTCCAGGCCAGCCAGGGCTACATAGTGAGACTATCTCAAAGAGGGATGCAGGGACTTTTGGAGAAATTTCCAATGTCTAAAAATTTTTTTTAGAAATTTATTCCCATTTAGGAGTGTTTGCCAGAAAGCTAGTGACCACATGAGTATTACCAATAAAGACAGTGTGAGCTGGGCAGTGGTGGCACACGCCTTTAATCCCAGCACTTGGGAGGCAGAGGCAGGTGGATTTCTGAGTTTGAAGCCAGCCTGGTCTACAGAGTGAGTTCCAGGACAGCCAGGGCTATACAGAGAAACTCTGTCTCGGGGAAAAAAAGAAAAAGAAAGAAAGATAGATAGATAGTGTGAGTAGTTAAGAGAATAAAGGTCATTCATTTTCTATCATTTTTGGTCCATATCACTTCACCAGAACAATCAATCAGTACTTGTGTATGGCTCTGTACGGCTTACTGATCATGTGTTTGCCATTTATAAAGTATTTCAAGTGTTCCTCACAGCAGCTCTGTAAGGAGGTATTATTTTCAGTTTACCAAAGAGAAAGTTGGACAAATAAATTAAATACCAGAGTTAAGATAGCAATTAAAGCTCAAGTATGCTAAAGCTCTGAGTTCGAGGCCAGCCTGGTCTACAGAGTGAGTTCCAGGACAGACAGAGCTACACAGAGAAACCCTGTCTCAAAAAAAAAAAAAAAAAAAGACCAAAACCTATCTATGTGAATTGTGTCATGATGCACACACACACACACACACACACACACAGAGAGAGAGAGAGAGAGAGAAGAGAGAGAGAGAGAGTGAGTTAGAGTTCAACATCTAATTATATACAGAATAAAATCAACATTCCTTAGCAATATTTGGAGCTGAAGAGATGGCTCAGTGGCTTAAAGCACTTGTTCCCCCAGAAGACCCGAGATTGATTGCCAGCACCCACATGGCAGCTCACAATCATCTGTAACTCTAGTCCCTGAGGATCCAACATTCTCTTGACCTTTGTTGGCCCATATATATGTGCAGGCCTACATTCATACATAAAAAATAAAATCTAGGGAAAATAATGTTATTCCCAGTTCTCTAAGATCCAGCCTTCTAGTTTCCTTTCCAATCTCATCTCCAGCTAATTCAATTATCTTTCCCTCAGCATACCAGATGCTTTCTAGGCCCTGTATCATCATTGCGTGTGAATCTACTGAAATGCCCTGTCCTCTTCAACTCTTGAGCTCCTGTGTATCCTTTGCCATTTGACTAAATGTCTCTCCCACCATAAGGAACAGCTGTTCTTTCCTCCATGTGACCACTTACTGCTTGTTCCTCTACATACTTTAGTTCACTCCCCTACAGGAATGCTAACTGTGTATCTATGTGGTTCACCCAAATTAAGACCATAAAGGACAAAAACTATTGTTTCACTCTCTATAACACCTGAACAAGGTAGCTGCTAAACAAATGCTTGCTAGATGAAGGACAGAAAATTGACCCTAACCTAATAAATTCCTTCATTAGGCAGCCAATGAAGTCAGTCAAATGTTTCTCTAATTTAAGTCATACACCTAGCATGAATAGGTAGAAAACTATTTTAATGTCAAAAGCCTGCAACTTCAGGGGGCCTTGCAAGCCGAGTGTGTTTGCACAATCATGACCAAAGGAAAGGGCACTGAGGCAAAGAGCAGAGATAGGAAGACTTGGACTGCACTCTTCCAGCCCTGCCTCCTGAGCTCACTAAGCTGCCTAGTTTCTTGGGGTTATCTGCAGGTTAAAAGGACAGAAAAGCAACTGATTGGGCCACACTGTTTCTCCAGCAACTAACCCGCTCTTGGGCATTTAACTTTTAATTGTAGGTCCACAGGGCCTTTTCTCTAAATGAAGCCTACTGCACCAATCAAAGAACTCCTTCCAAAAAGGGCTCAGAGTTAACAACAGCAGAAAAGAAAGTCTCCCAGGCTTCCACGTCACAAAATCCACACTATCTGTTTGGATGGAAGTTGCTCCACCTTCTTTAAACAACAGTCCTCCTAAGGAACAACTTCTCCCGGCGCCAGCATGTCCCGTGATTGTGTTTCAGGGGAGAAGCCCCTGCTTAACTTTAAACAGCAACCTTGTGCTTGATGATCCATCTGTGGCTGCCAGTAGAAAAGTCACTATAATTATAGGGGCAAAGAGAAAGTCACTGCTACCCCAGTACTTCAGCAGCTTTATACAGATACATCCCCTCTTTAAACTTTCTTGAGTTCTCCTGCCCCCAACCCCAACACACACACACACACACACACACACACACACACACACACCCCATTAATTTTGACTCTGGAAAAACTCTCCAAGACTATATAATCCAAGCTGTCTGTTTAGACATGAGGGAACTCCAGTCCACTGAAGTTAGACAACTGGTCCCTGGTCATACCACTAATTAGCAGGAGTATGGAAACCCAAATATACTGACTCCCTGCATAAAACACAAGCACAGGGTTATCTACACAACTTCCCCTTTCCAGCTTTTCACTGTCTTTTTCTTCTGTGGCCAAAGGGATGGTAGCTAACACAGGATAGTAGCACACACATAAAATAGCTCTAGCATCCAGAAGCTGAGAAATGTGCTTACAACCAGAGTGTCTCAACAATGACTCTAACAGGTATGAGTCTAGGTTTAGTGTCTGGCTCACAGGGTCAGGGCAAACTACCACACAGCAGAGGCCAGTGAAAACTTCTGGACATTCTCCCACAATTAGAAAAAATGTATATTATATACTTCCCACCTCCTATAATAACCCATTTGTTTCATGACTGACATCTTGTAGAACCTAGATCAGGGGAAAAGCAGCAGAGAACCTGGGCAAAAAAAAAAAAAAACAAAGCCAATCCATATAAAAGCAGAGAAAGGGCAGGAACCATCTTGACTCACCTCCTGGTAGACAGCCCCTGTTAGCTCGGACAATAACCCACAGCAGTGTGAGCTTGAACTTGCCAAAGGGATGAGAATGCTGTTCATTGCCATGTCCCACCCACTATTAGGCAACTCAGCTCTTATCATCCTGGAGCTCTGTGGATCAAATGGCAACAAGAAGGGAAGAAAGAATGAGGGCCAGGCCAATGGGGTGAGTCAATGACAGAGCAAGAAGAATCACTGGGCAAAAATACTGGCCTCTGGTGGCAAGAATGTCAAACCATACTCCCACTAGGTCAGCTTTTAGGAGCCCCTACCCTGTGAGGATTCCAGGGTCTAAACCAGGCAAAATCCCTCAGGAGTCTCTACACCACTCTCCTTTTTAAATGTGTCTCTCTGGCTTGAAAGCCTTGTAATATTTTTTCCCAAGCATCAGATCTAACCTCTGTGACCCAGTTCCCAAGCCCACTGTATGGCCTCTAGCCACTTATTCCCCCCATATTTTCCACTACTCCAGAGTAGATGCAATCCATCCAGCCACTCTTCTCGTTTCTCTGTGCATGACTCTACCTGTCTTATTCTGATGCCTTCAGTTATCCAGGAGGCCTGAACACACCTTCAGGTGTCAGGCAGGTCATAGTAATGAGTGTTCCAGTGAGCCATATGGCAAAATGAGGGGGCGCTGCTCCCTCCAAAAGACAGCCAACGATTTATACAATATTTTACTGTGACCATCATGATAACCTTTTAAATAATTTTTAGTAGTTTTTCTGTCTTACAAATGAGGAAAATTCTTCAAAGTCAATCAAGCACCTGGCTCAATGCTGACAACAGTTTCTAGAACTCTATGAAGCTTAAGCAAACATTCTCTACCATCATAGTAAAGAAAAGTGTGAATACCACAGAACCATCCTTCATATTTCATGGCTTATCTAAATAACCACGTGCCTCTCTTTCTGACTCTCTTTCAAACCCCATCTTTCTGTCAAAGCTTTGTCCTAGATATTCCAAGAGCTACTAAAGGGATCTCACAATTCCTATAGGATTTACAGATTAGACAATACAACTAAGTCTAGATTATACACTGCCTTGCAGAACTGTACTTTGCTTCTATGTATTTTAGATTCAGCTTCCTTAACAAACCACCAAATATACTTATATAGTTCCTCCACGCTGATTTAAAAAAAAAAAAAAAAGGAGGAGGGGTTCATTTTGCTAAGTAGTTAGTCCAAGCTGGCCTCAAACTCACAGAGATGCACCTGCCTCTGCCTCCTAAATGTTGGGACTAAAGGAAGGCACCAAGTATACGAGGCTCTAAATAAACTGACTCTGTTTTGTTTTACTTCGCTTTTTGAGATAATGTCTCACCATAGAACCTGTCACCTGGAACTTGCTGTATAATCCAAGCTGGCCTCAAACTCATGATCCTCCTGTCTTAGCCTCCCCAAGTACTAGGATTACAACCATGTGTGCAAAAGGCATGTTAAGGTCATACTGCATCCACCCCGCCACAGGGCACCAAAAACTTAATAGTCTGAAAAACAAGTATCTCTGGCAAGGCACTGGAAGACATTCAAGAGGTCAGGTAAGTGTGCTGGAATATATGCAGTCTTACTCCTTACCAGACAAACCAGTCCTCAGCTGTAATAAGGCAGAAGAAATCTGCAAGGCTGAGTCACTGGCATTTCCTGAACTGACTTCAAAGAAACCGGCCCTTAAATGGGACAGAAAGAAAAGGCAACATGACAGAGCTGCCAAGAGATGCCTCAATGCAGGAGCATGCTGTGCACTAGTGCCCCCTTTCCTTCCTACACCCGTTAGATCATTCTTCTTCTGCCAAGTGGTCCCTTATTAGAGTGACGGACTACCTAACAGGCTGCCCATAATGTTGGTTTTCTCCTCCCAATCAATGACAGCCAAGATATTGCCCTTTCCAAGTAGCTCCTCCCCCAGTTTATCAGAGGAAAGGGTGAAAAAAATATTCCCTGAAAATGTCCATTAATCAGGGTAAGATCCATAGTACTTTGTACAAGGTAGCATGCTTCTTAAACCTACCATGCTTTGCCTCTTACTAAAGAGTCAGAATGAGGGACTGGAGAGAGGGCTCAGTAGTTAAGAGCACTGGATGCTCTTCCAGAGGACCCAACAGTTCCCAGAACCTACATGACAGCTCACAGCCATTTGTAACTTCAATTTTATAGAAAACTCCGCCAGGCAGTGGTGGCGCACGCCTTTAATCCCAGCACTCAGGAGGCAGAGGCAGGTGGATTTCTGAGTTCTAGGCCAGCCTGGTCTACAGTGTTGAGTTCCAGGACAGCAAGGGCTATACAGAGAAACCCTGTCTCGAAAAACAAAAAACAAAAAAAGGAAAGAAAACTCCATGTTCTTCTGACCAAGGGCATTACACACAGACATTCATGCAGGCAAACCAGCTATGCATATAATTTCCCTTTAATTTTTTATTAAAAAAACCTCAGAATGAAGACCGATGGCGCCTGCTTGTCTAACTACAGAATTAAACCGTGAGGGGGAATGGTGGCACATGCCTTTGATCCAGCACTTTTAAGCAGAGGCAGAAGGGATCTCTGTGAGTTGAGGCCAACTTATCTTCATAGCAAGTTCCCAGTTAGCCAAGGCTACATAGTAAGACAAACAACAACAAGCTAAGAATAATAAAAAAGAAACTGTAAAGGATAAAACAGACGTGGTAGCAAATCCCTGTAGTCCCCTCACTTAGAAAGGTGGAGGCAGGAAAATCAGGAGTTCAAGGTCATCTTCAGCTACAGAATAAGTTCCAGGTCAGCCTGGACTACATGAGACCTTATCTTCAAATAATTAATTTCCTAAAATTATAAAAGACAGGCAATAGCAGGCTTTAATATATGATGGGAGGGATATTAAATCAGGTATGGTGGCACATACATGTAGTCTCAGCACCCCGAGAATAGCCTGAAGCAGGGTTCTTAAGTCCAGGCCATGCAAAACCCTCTCTCAAAACATCATTAAAAAAAGAAAAAAATTGTCCCAGATGGAGGAGTTGGAGAAGGAACTGAAGGAACTGAGGGAGTTTGCAGCCCCATGGGGAGGGAGCAACAGTGGCAACTGGTCAGTACCTCCCCCCTCTCCCCCCCACCATGCTCCCAGAGACTGGACCACCAACCAAAGAATGCATATGGAGGGGCCCATGGTGCTGACCACATATGTGGCAGAGGAGGGTCTTGTTGACCATCAGTGGGAGGAGAGGCCCTTAGGCCTGAGGGTGTTAGATGCCCCAGTAGAGGGGAATGCCAGGGAGGGAAGATGGGAGTGGGGGGGGGGTGAGCACCCTCATAGAGGCAGGGGGAGGGGGGAGGGGATAGAGGGGTTCCAAAGGGAAGACCTGCAAAGGGGCAAACATTTGAAATGTAAATAAAGTATTAAATTTAAAAAAAAAAAGAAAAAGAAAAAAGTCTGATGCCCTCTTCTAGTGTGGCTGAAGACAGTGAAAGAGTACTCATATAAAATAAATAAATAAATCTTAAGAAGAAAAAGAAGAAGAAGAAGAAGAAGAAGAAGAAGAAGAAGAAGAAGAAGAGGAGTTTGCTGTTACCAAAAGAACAAGCATATTTGACAGAATTAAGTGTAACTATATATATGTAATTTAGAATAAAAGAACCAATCAAACAAATGAAATACAAAATGAAAGATTCTGTTTAGGTTCATATGAAAAGGGTTGCCTGTAAGAAAATTACTGTCCACAGTGGAAAGGCTGTCACTTGAACTCTGGATGGGACCATGCTACCTAGGACATCTAGGCAGTCTCAAGGTATTTAGTAGAACATGACTTAGTGCCACCTTTGAAAAGCAAAGTCAAAGGAAGAAAGACCATAGTGGAAGGTCTTAGAAGTACAAGGTGTTGGGGCTGGAGAGATGGCTCAGCAGTTAAGAGCACTGGCTGTTCTTCCAGAGAATCCTGGCTCAATTCCCAGCACCCATACTGTGGCTAAACTCCCTATAGCTCCAGTTCCAGGAGATCAAATGCAGCCTTCTGGCCTCCATAAGCAATGTGTGAATGCGCTGCACAAATCACATGCAAACATTTTAAAAAAGAAAAGCACACAAGGTTAAATACAGAAACTGTAAAGACTAGAAAGTTTATGGCCCTCTCATGAGAAACAAAAGCAGAGCTAAAGAGGGGCAGTTAGAGGGTGAGTGAATGTGGTTTAACAAGGGAAGAATTTTCTGCATACTGTAGATGTTGAAAACATGGGGCCCACCAACATTCTATCATGAATAGGGAGTTCATGAGGCTCCACCCCTCCCTGAGGAGCTATAGGCAGTGATGGTTGTTGGGGAGGAGTCATATTCTTCAGTGATACAGCTACTAGTAAATGCCCTTGCTCAAGTAACACCCCCATGCTCATGCAAGCAATCCTAACTACTAATTTCTCTCTCTCTCTCTCTCTGTGTCTGTCTGTCTGTCTGTCTGTCTCTCTCTCTCTCTCTCTGTGTCTGTCTGTCTCTCTCTCTCTCTTATATACACAACTTCTTCCTTACTGTTAATTAGAGCTTCTTGATAATAGGAGTTGGTTCCATCAGTTTCTCAGTTTCTTTTTAAACTTCTAGAACCAACCTTAAAGTGCACCTCATTGGCCCTCAATCAGCTGGGCAGGCTTGTACTAAGGCTGGTTTCTCTAGGGACCTCCCGGGAGCTCCTAAGAAACCACTGGCAACCAGGCAACATACACTCTCCAGAGAATCTGGGTACAGCTGTTTCATATCCCTCCAGACTTCTTGAGTCTGATAACCTTCCTCTGTTTGTTCCCAATTCTGGATGAGGAAGCCACTTTATAGAGTTAATAATCCAAAACGCCTTTCCTTAAGATTCCTTTGGCTTGTTAAGCCCTCCAACAAAGGCTCAAAACTATTTCCTTTATTGAGTTCACTCTTAAAATAACTAGCATATGGTTTCTGTTTTGCTGACTGCACCAAACTGACACATAGATAAATAAACAGCTCAAAAGAAAGAAAGGAACCTGGTACAGAGGGCTAAAATGACCCTGTCTCAAGGGGGGTCGGGTGGGGTCTGTGCAGAGACCCCAGATTCAATACTCACTACTGCAAAAGCAAGCTAAGAAAGAAAGGAAAGGAAACCCTAAAAGCTAGAAACCAACTCAAAGTTGCATTAGCTCACAGCTTAACAATCTAGTAGTGTCAGAAATGTACAACAGGGCTAGAGAGACGGCTCAGCAGTTAAGAGTACCGCCCTTTCAGAGGACCCAGGCTCGATACCCAACACTACACCTACACTATGGCTCACAATCATCTCGAACAGTTCCAAGGGATCTGATGCCACCTTCTGGTCTCTTTGGACACCAAGCACAAAAGTAGTGCACATATATATATGCAGGCAAAATATCCATATTTTTTTTATTTTGTCTTTATTTTTATTTTCATTTTACGTTCATGGGTGTACATACATATGTATGTGTATATATATACATGCAGTACCCACACAGGCCATCAGATTCCCCTGGGACTGGAGTTATAGATGGTTGTGAGCCACAATATGGGTGCTGGGAGCTGATCCCTTGTCCTCTAGAAGATCAGCAAGAGCTTTTAACCACTGAGCCACCTCTCCAAACCCCTGCCACTTTTAAAATTTTTAAGTTAAAATATAAAGGGACTAAAGAGATAGTTCAATGGTTAAGAGCATTGGCTGATCTTCCAAAAGACTGGCTTTGATTTCAGCACCCACAT
Source organism: Rhynchomys soricoides (assembly GCA_019843965.1). Lineage (NCBI taxonomy): Eukaryota > Metazoa > Chordata > Mammalia > Rodentia > Muridae > Rhynchomys > Rhynchomys soricoides. The sequence goes on along the minus strand of JADRCH010000315.1, from coordinate 3,893,815 downwards.
GGGACCCCACAACTGCCTATAACTCCAGTTCCAGGGGATCCAGTGCCCTCTTCTGGACTCCTTGGGCACCAGGCATACAAGTGATATACAGACATACATGCAGACAAAACACTGAGACACATTAAGATAAAATAATTTTAAAAAAAGAAATACATGGCACCCTCATAGGTCTACTTTACTTTTTATAACCTTGGCTTGCCTGGCTCTCTCTATGTAGACCAGGCTGGCCTCAAACTTACAGACATTTGCTTTAGTCTATCTCACAAATGCTAGAATTAAAGGTGTGTGTGCCATCACTCCAAGCCAGTTGCATATCCTGAGCCCACAAAAGTCAATGAGATCACTCTGCAGAGGCTGAGACTCAAAAGTTTACTCTTGGCAGAAAGATAGGATAGGAAAAGAATCTTTCCATGGGAAGATAAAGAAGCTTATCTTGCTGACCTAACAAATTAGGAAGAAAACTTCTATCCATTCAAAATTACAGATGTGTAAAAGCGTGTATTACTGGTCAAATTTACACAATACTTATAGCCTGGAAATTTACAAGTAAAGTAAAATTACAAACACTTTGGTCCTAGGATGAAAACAACATTGAACTATCCAACACAAAACACAAAAACAGAGAATGATGTTTAAAAAAACATGAACTAAAACCACAATGAGGCTAACTATACTTCTGTAAGGATGGCAAAAATAGGGCTGGAAAGACAGCTCAGCAGTAAAGGCCCTGCAGCCAAGTCTGAGAACTCAAGTTCTAGTCCTCGGAATTCACAAGGTAGAAGGAAAGAACCAACGTCCCTAAGTTGTCCTCTGACCTCTACACATGTATAGTAGTAACAAACAAACAATAAATAAGTGACAGTTTGTTTGTTTTTCTTTAAAGGTAGCAGAAACCTAAAATACTGGCAAGAATATTTAGCAGCCAGGAGGGCTGTGGTGGTACATACCTTTAATTCTAGCACTTGGGAGGCAAAGACAGAAAGAACTCTGAGTTCAAGGCCAGCCTGGTCTACAGAGTGAGTTCCAGGACAGCCAGGGCTACACAGAGAAACCCTGTCTGGAAAAACAAAACAAAGCAAAAAAGATATTTAGCAATTCATACACTATATATTTAGTTTTCATACACTGTACACTATTACTAAAATATAAAACAGTATATAACCACCTTTAAAAACTTGATAATTTCTTTAAAAGTTAAACATATATACATGTCATACAAAAATCCAGCCACTCCACTCCAAAAAGAAATGAAATACATGATTATTCAAATATTTGTACATGAATGATCAAAGAAATAACAAACAAAAAGCACAAATACCCTAAATGTCTATCAGTAGCAAATCAGCTGGAGATGCTGCCCAGTGGTAAAGCACTTGCCTATTATGCTCCAGTTTGAGCCCTAGCACACAGAGAAACAGAGAGAGTAAAAGAGATGTTTTAAGGGCCAGGCTATAGCTCAAGCTCAGCTGTCCGGCATGAGACCCAAGGTTCTATCCCTAGTAACAGGAAAACAAAAACAAAAAGCACAGTAAATTTTAAACAAAAGTCAATATTGCTATACAGTGAAATAGTACCTTGTGGGGCAGTGATCTGGCAGGCAGTCTAGCACACCGGTTGAGCACAGGCAAACTCTGGGAGACCCCGCGAAGTAATTCACAAGGGACCGGAAATGTTATGCCAAAGCTCCCGGGAGGCTTTTTGGCTCCAGTCACGGTCACATATCACGCCCAGGTAGAGGTATGGCCACACAGCCCCAACCCATCATGCTAGTGAGACACCTAGAGGCTTATCCACGTCCCTTCCCAGTTACTATATCTGCCCAACCACTCTGGGAGAGGGAGGAAGTACAGTTCCATCCATGCCACTTTCCACATGATGAAAATAAATGCCTTAGAATTATGGACTGTCTCTTCATCTGGACCCTCCGTGGGAAGTGAGGGATCCGGCCCTCAATTAATGAGCCGCAGCTAATCTCTTGCGGTTGGAATCCCAGCGCTCCTAGATGGTACCCATACACCCAAGACTAAACAGTTAGCCCTGCACCCAAAGCAGCCGAAACCTGGTCCCAGCGAGAACCCCAGCTGGAGAACCCCAGCTGCAATCGGCTAACCTGTCTGCAGCACCCTGCAGCGACTGCGGTGCCCCAGGCTAGAGAACCCTCGGAGAGCGTCCTGAGAATGGCCCCATCCCCCACCAATGGGCAGGGCCTGCAGAGGCTTCCCACAGCCCCCCAACCTGCCCGTCGGACTGTGTGGGAAGATGCATGGTCACTTCCCACGTGCCTGTCCCACCCAGAGCCAAAGCACCCAGGACAGGCACGTAGAGCTTCATTCCACAGCACCAGGGCATGTTCCCAACAGTACCTAGCAATGGAATCTAATGGATTACTGATATATTCAATTAAAAAAATAAATTTAAGAAAAGTGTGCTCCTCACACCTGGAGTCCTAGCACTGGGAGGCTGAAGGAGGAGGATCCAAGCATGTTCAAAGTGAGACTGGGCCTGGAAGATGGCCTGGGTGACCCGAGTTCAGCTCCCTACAACCAATTATGGGTAAAAGGAGAAAAAAGGCTAAAAAGTTGCCATCTGACCCCATACCTCCTCCATGGCGTGAGCGCCCACACAAACAGATGCAGACCCCATACCTCCTCCGTGGCATGGGCGCCCACACAAACAGATGCAGACACTGTAACACAGTTTTGAAAGATGTTTTTAAATTAGATATCAAAGTCAGGCTGGCCTACATAACATGCTCCAGGTCAGCCAGGGCTACTGTGCACTTAGTCTTTAAAAAAGAAAAAGAAAAAAGAAGCATGTTACAGGAAAAACTGTGTGTGTGTGTGTGTGTGTATTTCTAGACAAACAATCTGTAGTGACAAAGAAAAGATAGGTGGTTTCCCAAGACCAGTCTAAAAGGAAAGATCTACTATAAAGAAACATGAAATTTCCGAATGTGAAATGTCGTGTGTGAGGCAGGTTTTCCCAGCTGTATATATCTATCAAAACTTAAGTGAAGTTTGCTGTACATAAATTAGAGATAAATAAGGACGATTTTTAAAATTTATTTTTATCATATGTACATTGGTGTTCTGCTTGAATGTATATATGTCTGTGTAAGTGTTGGAGATAGCCCTGGGGCTGTTTGTATTTTGATGCTAATTTCACCCTCCTGGGAGGGGCTTCAGACAAGGAGTGAGGGAGTGAGTTACAGACTCATATGACTTTTTTTTTTTTTTTGGTTTTTCTGAGACAGGGTTTCTCTGTGTGGCCCTGGCTGTCCTGGAACTCACTCTGTAGACCAGGCTGGCCTTGAACTCAGAAATCCGCCTGCCTCTGCCTCCTGAGTGCTGGAATTAAAAGAATGCGCCACCACTGCCCGGCTCATGTGACTTTTTATGAACCAATCCCATAATGGATAAAGGAGCCTACCACTGGGCGAGTAGGAACGGGGACAGCATATAAGTAAGATGTAGCCACTAGAGTCTTCTGGTATCATGGCGGATCTGCAAGGATTCACCACCCAAGGAATCAGATTTTAATTAGGCTTACAAGATTAGGATTTTAGTTGATGCGCCCAGAGATTGAGTTACCATTGTTTTTGAGCTAAGTTTGTGTTGTGTTTTCCTTCATGCGGCGGCTTGTCTGGGTTCCAGAGAGAAAGGCACAACGGCAAAGTAGGTTTGCCTGATGTGCATCGCGGAGGCTGTGGGGGTATTGAAGCATGGTGCTGGCATGGTAGAGACCCACCAGTGGAAACCTAGTGAGCTGGGTGGAGAGATAGTGTAGCTCCAAGTCAGAGCTCCACAAGATAAAAGAAGGTCAGCCATTGCTCACCAGAGCATTGGTGGGCCAGACCAATGGGACAGAGAGAACCAGGGCATAGCATGGGAACATGGTTTATTCCTTCATTTTAGTATTTCCCACAACATATGGGGTTGTCAGATCCCTTGGAACTGGAGACAGACAGTTGTGAGCTGCCATGTGGGTGCTTGGAATTGAACCAGGGTCCTTTGGAAGACCAGCCAGTGCTCACTCTTAACTTCTGAGACATCTCTCCAGCCCCAATAAGGTTGATTTTTTTTAAAAAAAGAGGACCAGGAATATGGTTCTGAGAGCAAAAAAGCTCACCACACTAGCCTGATACCTGAGTTCAACCCCCTAAACCCCAGTGGAATGAGAGAACTGACTTGTTAAAGTTGTGCCTTGATGTCCACACATCATAGAACACACATATAATAAATCATAGTAATCATAACCATAATACATTTAAGAGGGCTAAGGTTATTGCTCAGTGGTAGAATACTTGCCTCACATATCCTGAGTTCAACTCCATGAAAATAAGCAAGCAAGCAAACAAGCTCCTAGAAGAGTTAATACAAACCAGACCACATATAAGACTCCTGTAAATTATATACTTTGTAATCCCTGCACTTGGGAGGCTGAAGCAGTTAAGATTTCCAGTTCAATGCAAACTTGGGCCAAGGAAGACTGTTCCTTTTATTTTAAAAAAGGGAAGAAGAGTATGAAAACATGGGTCAGCAGTTAAAAGCACTTGCTGCTACTCCATCAGACAGAGTTCAGTTCCCAGCACCCATACTGGGTAGCTCACAACCTACTGTAACGCCAGCTCCAGGCTATCTAACTCTCTTCTGGCCTCTGCAAGCATCCCACATAAATGCCATATATTTTCAAATATACATATCTACACATAACTAATAAAAATAAATCATTTTTAAGGTGCCAATAGATGATGTTCCTTTATATATGATCACACAACCAAAACTATAATATACTTGACTAAGCTACTATGAAAGAGTCAGTTATGGAATGTCAGGATAATATCCCAACAAAATGCAAATAACTGAATGATTAAGATTACACATTAACTTGCTTTAAAGTTATTACAGACAGAACTGGAGAGATGGCTCAGCTCTTTTTTTTTTTTTTTGGTTTTTCGAGACAGGGTTTCTCTGTGTAGCCCTGGCTGTCCTGGATCTCACTCTGTAGCCCAGGCTGGCCTCGAACTCAGAAATCCGCCTGCCTCTGCCTCCCAAGTGCTGGGATTAAAGGCGAGCGCCACCACTGCCCGGCGATGGCTCAGCTCTTAAGAGTATTATCTGCCTGCTTATCTAGCTCAAGGTCCAGACTGAGGTGTGGACCTATCCAGAGATGGACCCTATCACAGCAGCCTTGGAAAAGGAACATGAGGCAACCACCAAAGTGAAGTATGTAGACAAGATCCACACTGGGAACTACGAAATTGATGCCTGGTATTTCTCACCTTTCCCAGAGGACTATGGGAAGCAGCCCAAGCTTTGGCTCTGCGAGTACTGCCTCAAATACATGAAGTTGGAGAAGAGCTACCACTTCTACCTGGGCCAGTGTCAGTGGCGGCAGCCCCCAGGAAAGGAGATCTATCAGAAGAGCAACATCTCTGTGCATGAAGTGGATGGCAAAGACAGTAAGATATATTGTCAGAACCTGTATCTGCTGGCCAAGCTTTTCCTGGACCACAAGACATTGTATTTTGATGTGGAGCCCTTTGTCTTTTACATTTTGACAGTAGATAGGCAAGGGACTCACACTGTTGGCTACTTTTCTAAGGAGAAGGAATCCCCAGATGGAAACAATGTGGCCTGCATCCTGCCCCTTCCCCACCAGTGGCATAGCTATGGGAAGTTTCTCATTGTATTTAGTTATGAGCTCTCTAAGCTTTAGAGTTCTGTAGGCTCCCCAGAGAAGCCACTGAGTGACCTGGGCAAACTCAGCTATAGAAGCTACTGGTCATGGGTCTTGCTGGAGATCCTGTGAGACTTATGGGGCATGTTGTCTATCAAAGATCTTAGCCAGATGACCAGCATCACCCAGAATGACATCACCAGCACCCTGCAGTCCCTCAACATGGTCAAGTACTGGAAGGGCCAGCATGTGATCTGTGTCACACCTAAGCTGGTAGAGGAATGTCTCGAAAGTGCCCAGTATAAGAAACCACCTATCACAGTGGACTCTGTCTGCCTTAAGTGGGCGCCCCCAAAGCACAAACAAGTCAAGCTTTCCAAGAAGTGAGTGGCTTATGCCGTAATTTGGATCTGTGTTTCCTGGCCTCTATCTAACCTGTAAATATGTGTACAGACCTGTTTCGTGTCATTTATTAATAAAGTAAATTCTGCTGGTACCCTGAGGAAAAAAAAAAAAAGTATTGTCTGCTATTCCAGAAAACTCAAGTTCAATTTTCAATACCCATGTGGTGGCTCACAGTCTTTAACTCTAGTAGTCCTACACTCTTGTAGTGCACAGATATATATGCAGACTAACACTCATTGGCATAAAATAAATAATTTTTTTAAAATTACAGTCACAGAAGGAATGGCAGCATACCTTTAATCCCAGCACTCAGGAGGCAGAGGCAGGCGGATTTCTGAGTACGAGGCCAGCCTGGTCTACAGAGTGAGTTCCAGGGCAGACAGCCAAGGCGGTAACTTAAAACTCTGTCTCAAACAAACAAATAAGTGAGTAAAGATTTGTGAGTTGAGAGAGGCACTACAGAGATGAGGACTGAGGATTTTTCTTTTTTTTTTTTTTTAAAAAAAAAAACAAAAACAAACAAGATTTATTTATTTTATGTATGTGAGCACACTATTACAGTCTTCAGACACCAGAAGAGGGCATCAGATCCCATTACAGATGGTTGTGAGACACCATGTGGCTGCTGGGAATTGAACTCAGGACCTCTGGAAGAGCAGTCGGTGCTCTTAACTGCTGAGCCATCTCTCCTACCCCGGACTGAGGATTTTTAAAAAATTAATGGCACTAGAGATACAGCTCAGAAGTTAAGACCTCTTGCTTTACTATCATGAGGAACAGAGTTCAAATCCTAGCACCCAAACCCAGTAGTTCATAGTTGTCTATAAGTATTGTCTTAAACTAAAATCAAAAACAAACAAAAATCAAGAAAGAAGACAGGAAGGCTCTAAGAAAGAAAATTCCAGCTCCAAGGGATCCAACACCCCTTCTGGTTTCTTTGGGTAACCACACACATTTACTCATACGCTCACACACAAACATAAACAAGCAAACAAAAAACGCTCACACACAATAAAAATAAAATCTTTTTTAAAAATAACCAAAGATTAAATTTCATCCAGCAGGATAAATAAATTAAATTTATACCATGTGGGCTATTGATGGCTCATCAGGAAAGGTACTACTGCCATGCTTGAAGGTGTGAATTTGATTCCCTGGGACCCACATAGTGGAAGGAAAGACCCAAACCCAAAAAGTTGTTTGTTAACCTTCACACATATGTGGAGGTATACATGTGCCCCTTACACACGTGTGTGTATAATTAAAAAATAATAATAATAACGGGGCTGGAGTGGTGGCTCAGAGGTTAAGAACACTGACTGCTCTTCCAGAGGTCCTGAGTTCAACTCCCAGCAACCACATGGTGGCTCATAACCATCTATAATGGGATCCGATGCCCTCTTCTGGTGTGTCTGAAGACAGTAACAGTGTACTCACATACATGAAATAAATAAATAAATCTTGAGCTGGAGAAATGGCTCAGCGGTTAAGAGCACTGACTGTTCTTCCAGAGGTCATGAGTTCAATTCCCAGCACCCACATGGTGGCTCACAACCATCTGTAATGGGATCCGATGCCCTCTTCTGGTGTACCTAAAGACAGCTACAGTGTGCTCACATACATAAAATAAATATTTTTTTAAAAAAAAAGCACCATGTAATGAAATGCATAACACAAATGACAACCAAGAGGATCTTAAGGGCTGAAGAGACAGACGGCTCAGTGGTTGAGATCACTCACTGACTGCTCTTCTAGAGGTCCTGAGTTCAATTCCCAGCAACCACATGGTGGCTCACAACCATCTGTAATATGATCTGATGCCCTCTTCTGGTGTGTCTGAAGACAGTGACAGTGTACACATATACATAAGATAAATAAGTTTTAAAAATAACTTTTAAGAAGGTTCTTGAACAGGAAGATAGGTTACCTACAATTAAACAGTAAATCATGAACACAGTTCTAAAAAAAAAAAAAAAAAAGCAGGAAATACACACAAGCACAATAGAGATGTACTTCGATGGTAGGAGCCTAGAAAGTACATTTGTTCCCTGCAAAAAGAAAAATAAGGGTACAGGAGGCAGTTCAACACTGAGATGGATTTTTTGGGGGGCGGGGGGCCTTTGGTAATGGTTTCATTCTTGCACATATTCATTTTGAATATGAACACTTCTTGATAAGTTTAGTGTATAATAGGTAAAATCAATGGCCTCAGAACCTTCTAGCCATCTGTTATTATCAATTACACACAGATATCAAACCAGCCCTGGCTCAGCTCTGTTTAGGCATCTGAGGTAGGGCTGTGTCTGCATCTCAACAGTTCTACAATTCTTAGTTCAAGGCATTCATCCCACATCTATATTTCATGAGTAAAAATAAACTCCCAAAGAGAAATGTTTCTTAGTGAGCTATCAGGTAAAATCTGGCTCTGAGAGAGTAGGACTGGCTTTAGACTAAGATTCAGACCTTACAATTAGTCATCATGTGCTTGAAGTTGGACTAATGAAGATTCCTTTGTGCTTCTTCCTCTAAAGGAGAAAAATACCACACAGAAACAGAACATATATACCCACTCCTGTGCCTGAAAGCTTCACTTGATCTGAATACTCATCATACGCAGACACAGTTAAGATGTCCACGGGGCAGAAAGTCTCCCTACTCCCTTCCTTACCAGCAAAGCTTCCTGCCCATAAAGAGTTGTGAGAGTAGTTAAGACTTGACAAACCCAGAACTTTGGAAACAAAAGACTAAGCCATAAAAAAAAAAAAAAAAAAAAAGGAAAAAATATATAAATATGGATTAAAGCAAGTTAAGTAAACTATGTTTTCAGGAGGCAGTTTCATTTCCCCACCCCCATCAAAAAAACGGTAACATGCTGAAATTAAAACAAATACCATCACCAAAAAATGGGCTATACTGCTTCCCTAGCATGCACTGAGAGGTCAAACCTACTCCATACTGGGACTGGCCTCCATCTTAAAAGAAAAAGAGCCTGAGAACTTAACCTATAGCTGAATCCAAGCTGCACCCAAGTACCAGAAAGGACCCCAAGGCTTGCCCTTGGCCCATACCCTGGAGTTACTCCCTAAATACTTCCTAGCAAGAGCCAATCAAGATTAGTGAGTCTGAGCTGAACTTGGTAGATTAGGAGATGTTAACCAGACAAGGGAGGGGAGAAAGGGTGAGAACATGAGTAAAGGCACAAGAAGAGTGGGATGGAGACATGTGTCGCTGGAACCATGCACAAGAGCACACGTAGAAAAAGCAGACAAAGCCGGGCAGTGGTGGCACACACCTTTAATCCCAGCACTTGGGAGGCAGAGACAGGTGGATTTCTGAGTTCGAGGCCAGCCTGGTCTACAGAGTGAGTTCCAGGGCAACCAGGGCTATACAGAGAAACCCTGTCTCGAAAAACCAAAAAAAAAAAAAAAAAAAAAAAAAAAGATTAGTCTGATTGTCTCAGCACCCAACTGTCAGCTTACAATAATTATTCAACCGGATGCTTGCCAGGCTGTAAATCCCCTCACTTACTCGCCATTTCCTATAAAATTTTGTCCTGCTGAAGACTTGAGGCTGTATCACCCGCACATGCTGCTGCGCCAGGGTCAGAGGTGAGTGAGCCCAAGCTTGAGCTTGAATAAAAGAGCCCCTTGTGCGACTGCATCAGAATTGGCTCCTTGGTGGGTTTGGTATCTTGAGAATGGGCACATTTTGGTGTGTTGGCCAGAAAAGCCTCCACGACATCCAGGACTACTGACCCAAAGGGTCTTGATACTCATAATTTCTGAGTCTGTTCATATTTGTGTAGCGCTACAGTAATTCTGTCCGTGTCTGCAGCACTATGGTAACTTTAGTTCCAGGCGGCACCCAGGTAGCTTTGGTTCCAGGTGTCTGCACAGCACCATGGTCTATGTCTGTCAGTGTGTAATTCTATTCCAGTCTCTACACAGTGCTATGGTAACTTTGGTTCTGGGTGTCAGTGCTGCAGTCTGTGTCGTTGTTTGTAAGTAAACTGAGTGGTGCTGTGTCTGCCAGGCTTGAGAATTGGCTTTGAATCTTTGGTCAGAGGTAGCTAAAGCTGATGCACTGGGAGACCTCAACCACACAAGGCTGGAAGACATTCCAGACTTCAATCAGGAGACTTTGGTGTCTCAATCTGGGATTGGATGCTGGGCTCTAAGAGCCGTGAGTGCCACCTTCTGGTTATTTCTCATTCCCTCCAGACAAAGAGAAGAATTTTTCTTGTTTTGGTTTTTGTCCTCACTGTCAAGACTAATTGTCTACCCTTGAGTTTCTCATTACAGGGCAACTTTGACTCTGACAGATGCTAACATGGGACAAGCGTCTTCAACTCCACTAAAATTGTTTCTTAGCCATTATAAGGATGTTAAAACTAGGGGACAGAATCTCTCTGTCATGATTAGGAAAGATAAACTAACCACATTTTTGCAAGTGAGAATGGCTCACCTTCAATAACGGCTGACCCCGGAGGGATACTTTGACCTGGCAAGGGTCCAAGGGATCAAGAAAGTCTTTTTTTTTTTTTTTTTTTTTTTTTTGAGACAGGGTTTCTCTGTGTAGCCCTGGCTGTTCTGGAACTCACTCTGTAGACCACCTACACCAAATACCTTATGTGGTGGTCTACAGAGCAAGACCTCCCAGAGGACTAGCCCTCTTGGCTTAAACTTTTTCTCCCCAGACAACAGGCAGAAGTTTTTTCCTTGGCCAGCAAAAAAACCCAAGGATACAAAGGATACCAGACCATCAGTCTTCTTCTACACCATCCCTCTACCTTGTCCTCCAAGGAGGAACAGAGGAGATATCTTTCCATCCTCACCTTCTTCTACCCCTCAGAAGGAACAGCAGCTGCTACAGGCAGCTCTGCCATAGGCAGGTGAGGTGGGATCTGCTGCAGGAACACAAAGCCACCAGGAGCTGCCTCCCAAGCTTGAGTCTATCTGTCGTCTTGCCATTGCACACAGCAGAGCCAGTCAAGGAAACCAACAGCATCACTATTGGTCCTTCCCCACTAATGAGCTGCATAACTGGAGAACTCAGAACTCCCCTTTCAGACAACCCTGAGATTTAATTAATTGCTTGGAGACAGTCCTCTTCACCCTCCAGCCCACTTGGGATGATTGCCAACAGCTTTTGCAGATTCTCTTCACCATAGACCGAGAGGGACAGAATCTAGACAAGAGGCCAGGAAACTGGTTCCTGACCCCACGGAGGAACCCACCAATAACCAAGCAACTAGTAATAATGACTTTCCTTTATCCCGCCCAGATTGGGACTTTGACACTATTGAAGGTAAGGGGAGACTCTTGATCTACCGCCAGGCTCTGTTGGCAGCTCTCAAGGTGACCACATGATGGCCCACTAATCTGACCAAAGTATATGACATTAGTCAAGAAGATAATGAGAGCCTCAAAGCTTTCTTAGAGAGGGTTTTGGAGGCATTCGACAATACACCCCATGGATCCTGAATCACCAGAAGCAAAAGCAGTGGCAGCTCTAGCCTTTATTAACGAGGCAGCACCAGATATCAAGAGAAAGCTCCAGAGGGTTGAGAAGTTAGGAGAAAAGGGTCTGAGAGACCTAGTGATAGCGGCAGAGAAAGTGTTTAATGGAAGAGAGGGTACAGAGGAGCAGATAAAGGCAGAAAAACAGATGGAAGAAAGACAGGTGAAAAAGCAGAGGGAACAGATGCTCAACCTGGCAAAGATCCTATTGGCAGTCAAGGCCAAACCAGAAGACCGTAGGAGATGCCTGAAACAGATGGCTTCCAGAAGAGGTTAAGAACCAATGTTCTGGGCCACGGGATGCCCCAAGAAAAAGAAGCCCATCCAACCATGGCCTTAGAAGATGGAAACAGAAAGGAAGAATGGGGGGGAATGGGGTTGAGACCCCTCCCTGAACCCATGGTAACCCTAAAAGTGGAGGGGAAACCCACCAGCTTCCTTGCAGATGGTGGAGCTCAACATTCTGTCTTGCTGAAGCCTGAAGGTAAAGTCTCTTCAAAGAAATCCTGGGTTCAAGAGGCAACAGGAATTCAACAATGCTCATGAACTACCTGAAGAACAGTGGACTTGGGAGTGAGCAGGGTAGCCCATTCATTCCTTGTTGTACATGAATCCTCCTATCCCCTCTCGGGGAGAGATTTGTTGACAAAAATAAGGGCACAACTACATTTCTCCCCAGAGGGAGCCAAACTCTTAGATTCAGAAGGGAAGCCTATTCATGTCCTGACCACCACTCTGGCTGAACAGTATTAGTTGTTTTTTTAGGCTTTCCCCACCTCAGAGGATGAAATTACTACTTGGTTAGATCACTTCCCCAATGCTTGGCCAGAGACAGGAGGAGTGGGGAAGGCTAATCATTGGACCCCAATTTGGATTGAGCTCAAACTGGGGATGGAATCTGTACAGGTCCAACAGTACCCCCTGCCCCTGACTGCCAGGGAAAGTATAACCCCCCCATATCCGGAGACTATTAAATGTGGGGATCCTGAGACCATCTCAATTAGCCTGAACGCTTCCCTCCTGCCAGTCAAGAAGCCCGGAAGTAATGATTATAGACCGACACAAGCCTTAAGAGAGGTAAACAAGCTGGTTATGGATATCTACACAACAATCCCTAATCCCTACACCCTGGAATGCTGTTCCTCCTGAGTGCCAGTGGTATATGGTGCTGGATTTAAAAGATGCTTTCTTCAGCTTACCCTTGGCACCCAAAAGCCAATACCTCTTTGACTTTGAATGGCACAATCCAAACAGCGGGATTAGCGGACAGCTGACTTGGACCCATCTGCCCCAAGCATTTAAAAACTTTCTTACCATCTTTGATGAGGCCCACCATGAAGACCTGAGTACAGAACCCAGCACCCTACCTTGACTCTTTTGCAGTATGTGGATGACCTCCTGATGGCAGTAGAGACAAAACAAAAATGCCTAAAGGGAACCCAAGACTCCTCACCAGGTAAGGGAATTCTTGGGGTCTGCTGGATTCTGCAGGAAATGGATAGCAGGTTTTGCAGAAATAGCTAAGCCACTATATGAGGCCACCAAAGGGCCCCCTGAGTGCTTTGTGTGGACAGAGAAACATCAGAAAGCCTTCAATGTAGCTGAGCAGTGGTGGCGCGCACCTTTAATCCCAGCACTTGGGAGGCAGAGACAGGCAAATTTCTGAGTTCAAGGCCAGCCTGGTCTACAGAGTGAGTTCCAAGACAGCCAGGAGAAACCTTGTCTCAAAAAACCAAAAAAAAAAAAGAAAGAAAGAAAAAAGAAAGAAAAGAAAGCCTTCAATGCCTTGAAGGTGGCTTTCTGCTCCAGCCTTGGAGTTGCCAGATGTGACCAAGCCCTTTCATCTCTTCGTGGACAAAATATTTGGGATAGTAAAAAGGGATACTGAATCAGCCTCCTGGGCCCTGGTGTCAACCAGTGGCCTACATCTCAAAAAATTAGACCTGGTAGTCAGAGGCTGGCCCCCTTGCTTATGCATCATTGCCATAACAGCCCTCCTGGTCAAAGATGTTGATGAACTGTCATTTGGCCAGAGCCTGACCATCACCACGCCTCATGCTATCAAAGAAGTATTTAAACAGCTACCTCCACCGCCATGATTGATGGCTCACCAAAACCAGAATGACTCATTACCATAAACCCCTCTAAGGTTAACCTTTCAGGCCCCAACTTCCTTAAACCCAGCTACCCGGCTGCCTGAGCCAGACCTCGATGGGCCACTGCATGACTGCTCGGACATTCTGGCCCACATCCAGGGGACCAGACCAGATCTTCAAGACACCTCTTTGATGGATGCATAGATAACATGGTTCACCCATGGTGGTAGCTTCATTCAGGAGGGACGGGGTATGCTGCAACAGTGGTGGTCTCAAACACTGAGATCATATGGGCAGAGCCACTCCCAGCTGGAACATCGGCCCAGAAAACTGAATAGCTCCAACCAAGGCGTTGGAGCTGGGAAGAGACAAGAGACTTAATATTTACACAGATAGCCTGTATGCCTTTGCTACCGCTCATATCCACAGGGCTATTTATAGGGAGAGAGGCCTTCTGATGACAGAAGGAAAGACTATCAAAAATAAAGAGGAAATCCTCTCCCTACTAAGGGCCCTATGGGGGCCTAAACAGTTGGCTATCATCCACTGTCCAGGGCATCAAAACAAAAAAGACCCCGTCTCAGAGGGCAACAACAAAGCAGATGAAACAGCCTAGCAGGTGGCCCTAGAAATTAGGCCCCTCGTGCCCCTGATTGCCCTAGACCCAAGAGACCCTACACTTTCCAACCAGCCCAAATACACTAGAAAGAATGTGATCTGGGCCAGGAACCTACCTATGTCTCAGTGTCATAAGGGCTGGTGGAGGACAGCAGACTGCAAACTAATTGTACCAGCGGGAATGGGTCTGCCTGACCTGGAGCTGGAATAAGCAATAGATCCTACTGCAAATACATTGAAATCAGCTCCTTGGTGGTCTTTTGGGGCTTGTGAATGGTACACAGCACCAAAACCAAACAAACCAGAAAAGAAAACAAACAAACAAACAACAACAAAAAAAAAAGTTGAGTAAGCTAGGCTTCTATTCCCTTAAGTCCAAGAAAATGCAACATTCCAAGACATACAGTAATGGTCATGGCATACTCAAATCTTGAGTAGCCATCAGGACAAATATATATTCACTACCTAGAGGGCAGACAAATACGTTAGAAAATTCTAATAATACAGATGACAAGTGCAGCCGCAGAAGTAAGCAAAATAGGTTACCCAGCCAGGCATGGCTATGCACACCTTTGATCCCAGCACTCGGTAGGGAGAGGTAAGCAGATCTCTGAGTTTAGGCTAGCCTGGTCTACAGAGCAAGTTCCAGGACATTCAAGACTAAAAGGAGAAACCTTGTCTTAAAAAATACAAAAACATAGCTGGGCAGTGGTGGCACACGCCTTTAATCCCAGCACTCAGGAGGCAGAGGCAGGTGGATTTCTGAGTTCAAGTCCAGTCTGGTCTACAGAGTGAGTTCCTGGACAGCCAGGGCTACACAGAGAAACCCTGTCTCAAAAAAACAAAACAAAACAAATACAAAAACAACAACAATATCTTACATTTGTACTCTTAACGGTGTTTGCAAAAACTATTATTTCATTTGCCTCTCACACCCAAGAAGTAAGGTAAGGCAGGTTAAGTTCATAGACTACATACAAAGTGCACCCCAACACAGTCCCTTCCCATCATTTATGCTCAGCGCTCAACACCCCCAGATATAACAAAACTCGAACCAATTGCATCCCTTACTAAAGTAACTGTAGGTCCCACATATAAAACATGAACAAGGTTGTTAGGAAAATTAAAAAGATGATCCTTATATCCAGCAAAACATCAGAAACACTGGAAGCTAAGAAGATGCCACTGCGGCTATCATCAACAATAAACAAGCACCTGGCATAACATACCCTCAGGTACAATCCTTTGAATATTTCACAACCCCCATGACGTCCTGCGATCCTCAGCCACAAACCCACTAACAAGCCCCAAACAGACCCACCCCCTTGAACATTGCCGGCTCCCACAAACCTGAACCCCGGTAGGTTCTCCTTTCACCCTCGGTTACGAAGGAGACCTTTCTCTCGCACCGGCGTGGTCAGCAGGATCCCCTCTAGGCCTAGCCATCCCCTGAGAGCACCCAGGCCGCACGCCAGCCAAGGGCCCGTGCCGGTTACCTGGCCGCGCGCTGCTCCGCCACGAGCCCGCTGGACCACACCTCACCTCAAGTTGACTTTCGCACGGTGAAGACACAATTAGTTTAAACTATGATCCCGCCCCCTCTCGCTGCCCTCTCATTGGCCCCAGTCGGCTGTTGTTTGCCCCGCACTCTGGCGGACCCGGGAAAAGGAAGTACAAGGGCCACTGTAAAGGGAAAAGGGGGTAATACTACTTCCGGATCCCGGACTTGCCTTGAACTACAAATCCCAGCAAACCCCGCGGCTTCGGCGTCCAGCCCTGATGAACTACAAGTTCCGGGCTGCACCACGAGCACGTTCAACTGAGCCGTCTAGGGCGTGGTGACTAAGGTAGTTGCTATGGGGTTGCGCTGAGTAACTTTTCAGGTAGTGAGACGCAAGCCTGAGGGTAAGCGACTGCGGGTGAGTTGGGCGGGAGAACGGGAAAACTATTCTAGGACACTAGAGCTCTCTGAAAGGGGAGGAACTCCACAAAAAGAATAAGAACTTTCCCAAACTGGGACCTGAGATTCTCCCCAAACCCTCATTCCTCTTCACGAGTGAACACAACACTGGAGATAAACTGCGGGGACTATGGATATAATAATACCCAAACATATTTTGGCGGTGCTTATGAGCGCCTCAATGCAAGACTGGCGCTTTCCCAGTATGGGTGCCTCAAGTCCCAGACGCGGGGAAATCAGAAACGCCCTCGGGCATGGTGTTGGTTTTCCACGGAAGAACCAGGACTTCCTTGACATGACACATCAGAGTGTTGGTTCTTGATTTCTGGAGATGTAGAAAAATGACGCGGGGCTTTAAAGTGCCCCCCACTCCAAGCAAGAAGACCCTTTTTCAGGGAATCACCAGATTCCTCATATCTACAAATGTATGAGTGTTATCTGTAAATTAGCCTCTTCTTCCTACACCCCTGCCTGATCAGCTTCTGGAAGCTACAGTTTAGATCTTCATTTCTTCCACATTTCTCAAAAAAGATTTAGTACATTTAGTAACGTATCAAGTTTATTTCACAGCCTCTCTTTTTCTATTAAAACAACTCTATGAATCAATGATATTTATCTCCATTTCACAGATCGAAAAACTGAAACCCAGAGATAAGTGACTTGCCCAAGGCCACTATTGACAATGCTAGAAGTAGATTCTAGTTCTTTAAGGTCAAACCATTTCCTTTTAGCTTAACCTGGCTGCATCTATAGCTTGTACTTGTCCCAAAGATTACATTAAACTGTCCAAGGGAAAATAAACCTTTATGACCATCCTGAGTTCTTTATATTTCAACATGAATCAGTTTCAAATCCATCCTTGAAAATATTAATGAAGAAAAGAAACTAGAGACTGAAAGAAATGGGAATCAAACACATTTAGACAAAGCAAGAAACAGCTGACAGGACACCTGAGGTCTGAAGCTGCCAAGATTCACTGGCCCTTGGTACACTTACTATTTTAAAGTTCTTCTGGGCGGTCTCCCTTTTCCAATCTCTCTATACCCTCCCTCCTCTTAGGGCTCATCAACAGCCACGCCTTTCTTTGCCACCTGCACATCTCCAGCCAAGCCTTCATCTCTTAAGTTCCAGATCTGTATAGCCAATCATATCCTTGGCATCTCCCTCAGGATATATATGAGATGTGTCAAGTTCAGTATTTCTCTATGCACACCAATCCTCTCTACCAAGCCTGGGTCTCACCCAGTATTCCCACAACGTATGCAAGTCAAGTCCCCAATATTATCCTGAATAACTCTTCCGTTTCTAATGTAGTCCATTTAATACCTAAATGTCTTTTTTTCTTATTGCAAATTTTATACATGTACATGTTTTGATCAAATCTATCTTCCTCATTCCCTCACTTCATGTTAGGCCCCTAATGTCTTTAATTAAAAAAAAAAAAAAAAAAAAAAAGAACTCACAGAGATCCACCTGCCTCTGCCTCCCCAAGTACTGGAATTAAAGATGTGCACCACCACACCTAACTAAATGCCATCTCTTCCTCTTCTTCCTCCTCTTCTTCCTCCTCCTCCTCCTCTTCCTCTTCTTCTTCCTCTTTTTTTTTTCTCCTCTCCCTCCTCCTTCTTCTTGACGGGGTTTCTCTGTGTGTAGCCCTGGCTGTCCTAGAACTCCCTCTGTAGACCAGGCTAGCCTCAAACTCACCGATGTGGGTGCTAGGAACTGAACTCCGGCTCTCTGTGGTCTTGGCTGAGCCATCTCTCCATCTCCCACTGTTTTGTTTTGTTTTGTTTTTCTTTTAAAGACATGGTCTTCTTTTATAACCAGGCTGTCTTCAAATTTGTGCTCATCCCGTACTGTAAATAATTTGTGTTCAGTCCTAGCTACCATCCTGCATTCCCTTCCAGAAACTTCACATACTTCCACCAAAATAATTTTAAAATGAAAATCTGTTCTTGTTCACTCTCCTTAGCTGCTGCTTTTAGAATAAAGAAGCATGTCAGGGAGGCCTCTGCCTCCTCTGCAGCCTGTATTCTAACCAGACATACTCCTGTTTCCCATTCTAGTCCATAGCACTCGAAGGTCTTCCAAATTTCTGAGCACACACTAGAACATTCACCATGGAGACATGACCTTTGCTCATACATAGCTTGTAATGCTTGTCTTTTTTTTTTTTTTTTGGTGGGGAGTGGGTGGTCAAAGCAAACCCATGCGTGCTAAGTATCTTCTGACTCTCAGCTGCATCCCAAGCCCTGGAATGCTTATCTTTTCCTCCTGTTATTCTACTTTTTGCCTATGCTTATCCTTCAGGTCTCTCAGTTACTTCTTCAGAAATGACCAGGTCAGACCCCTCAGTTATAGTGTCCTGTGTCCTTCTCTGTCATTTATTCAGTTGTAGCAGTGGTGAGTATACTATGACATCCAACCATGAGAAAACATGGTTCCTGACCTGCTGGAGTTTCTGGTCAGGTAGATAGTGAACAGATAATTAGAGTGTTCTCATAGCTGCCATGGCAATAAAGATAGCATATAATGAGAGCCAAGTAGAAAGATTCCAGATCCAGATTTGGGGATGAGGAAACATTTCTCAGAAAAGTTCAAACTGGAGCTAGCTCCCAAAGTATGAATAACAAGGGGAAAGTTGAAAGAAACTACCACATTCCAAGCAGATCAGTTCAGAAAGGGAAAGTTTCAGAGAAGCAGGCCCATGGGAGTACAGGGACCTGGCCATGAGTTGTCGGATTTAGCTGATTGCAGAATTAGTGAAGATAAGAGATGGGAGAAGCCAAGTTATCCCTGGGCTTTCCTTTAGCACCCAGGGATGGAATCCTCCAGAAAATGTTGGCTGTGTAGCCAATTTTTTATGGCATCCTTTGATTTTGTTTCCCTCCTCCTGAAGCCCAGAGACAGAGCTGTCTGTGAGCTAGGCTCTCAGTCTCCTGTCAGCTCTCCTCATCTGACCATTGCTCCAAGCCTCCTGTGCCATCATGTCAAAACATGATTAAGAAAGGACAGATACTGGCTAGCAAGAAAAGATTCAAATTCTTAGTGATCCTCCAAACTGGAAAATTTTGTCAACATATTGTTAAATGAACAATCAAGTTAAAAATATCATGTATACTATGTACCACTTAGCAGCTTATACAGGAATTTGAAAAGACAAAAAAAAATATTGATTTACAAGGAAATATCCAGGGTTTATTTATAAAGATCTACTGTCTTTTATATGTATTCTAGGAAATACCAAACTCTTCATGGAAATTAAGACTTTGTTCCTCCATCTGCTTGTACATCTTTTTTTTAAAAAAAAATCATTTATGTAATATATATGAGTACATTGTAGCTATCTTCAAACACACCAGAAGAGGGCATTGGATCTCATTACAGTTGGTAATAAGTCACCATGTGATTGCTAGGAATTGAACTCAGGACCTCTGGAAGAACAGTCAATGCTCTTAACCACTGAGCCATCTCTCCAGCTCTGCTTGTCCATCTTCATGTTGTTTTACTTGATGTCAGCTATCATATTAACAGCTATAGTTTTTTTGGTTTTGGTTTTGTTTTTCTGAGACAAGGTTTGCCTCTGTGTAACCCTGGCTTTCCTGGAACTCCCTCTGTAGACCCTTGAGGATCTCAAACTCAGAGATCCGCCTGCCACTGCCTCCCAAGTGCTGGGATTAAAGGTGGGTGCCCTACTGCCAGCAACATGTACATTTAAAAAAAAAAAATAACTTTTGAAAAGAAAATTTCCAATTCAAAACAAGCGTACCCTTAAACCTATCATTAGTCAGATCAGTGAGTCAGCCTGGTGAGGTGAAAACCACATGGAGGAAAGTGCCTGACTGGGAAAGCGGCAGGGGTGAGAAAGGCGGCATGCAGGCTGGGAGTCTGGTGTTCTTCCTGACACACTTAAGCCATCATTTATCCCCTCTTTTCTTTAGTCACTCCATTTATCCATCAAACCAGACCCAGTCTTTGTCAAGTTCCTTGTGGAGTGTTTATTGAAACAGAAGTCCCTGTCCCTTTCTGTCCCTGCCCTCAAGTTTTCAGGAAGCAAACAGAAGCTAAATAAATAATAAAGAAATTAGTATGGAGGACTGAAGGTGTAGCTCAACTCCTAAAGCACTTGTCCTGGTGTGCGCAGGGCCTCCTAACACACAGAGAGTAACGTACTAACAGTATGGGCTACGTCCATGTGTTGAGCATCTGCTGTACGCCATACAGCAATAGTTCTTCAGGTAAGATTCATCTGCATTTCACAAGTATTTATTATCCCAACAGATGATAACAAAGTGTTGTCCAAAGTGCAACTGGGGAATGGGTCAGTTAGCTGCTGTTGTGTGTCAAACCATCCAAAACCACAATAAGTATTCATTGCTTCCTTTGATGACTCTGAGGTACCTGGATGGTTTTTATCCTGGCTGAGTTCATCTGTGGGTTAGGTGACCTCCCAGTCTTGACATTGGGAGTGGACTAGCTGAAGCTCAAGCCATTGCCTCATTTTCAATGACCTCTCCCACCAACCAGCATATGTCTCACATCCCTCCGGCACTCCAGCCAGTTCTCATGGCATTGGCAGAGAGCAAAAGAGCAAGCCTTCCTATAAAGCTTCTATTTGCTAGGCTGGAAATACAGCTCAGTGCTAGAGTACTTGCCCAGCAGTTAAAGGACTCTTGAGTTCAGTCCCCATGCCCCAAACAAAGCAAAGCCTGATCGACAGAGGGAGTTGCAGGTTCTGGTTTCTGGTTTTTTGTTTGTTTGGTTGGTTGGTTTGGTTTTTCAAGACAGGGTTTCTCTGGGTAGCCCTGGCTGTCCTGGAACTCACTCTGTAGACCAGGCTGGCCTCGAACTCAGAAATCTGCCTGCCTCTGCCTCCCAAGTGCTGGGATTAAAGGTGTGCGCCACCACTGCCCGGCTTCTGTTTTCTTTATTGTATCAACATTCCACGGTCTGGTTCAAATGCTGAGCCCAGCATCAGAGTATAAAATTATAGTGCAAAGGGGAAGGACACAGGAGAGACCATGAATAGGAATCATTGGTTCTGCCAGAGTTAATACCTAAATTGATAAATTAAAATCATCTGTTTTCTCTAGAGAAGAAAGTTTTTTGGTTTTTGGTTTTTGTTTTACAAAGCCAGGTGTGGTGACACGTACCTATAATCTTCGCACTTGGGCAGTAGAAGCAGTGAGGATCAGGAATTCAAGTCATCCTTGGCCACCTATGTTCCAGGCCAGCTGAAGCTACATGAGAACCTGTTTCAAAATGGAGATGGTGTAGCTGTAGAGATGACTCAGTGGTTCAGAGTATGTACTACTCCAGAAGAGGACCTGAGTTTTGTACCTTGCTGCACTGGGTGACTCACAACAACCTGTAACATAGCTCCAGGTGATCTGATGCTGCCTTCTGGCATCAATGGTTACTTTCATACAGACACACATAACTTAAATATACATATATAATTTAAAATATATATTAAATATACACACACATATATATTATATACAAATTTTCAAGACTGTGTGTGGGGCTGGAGAGATGGCTTAGCAGTCAAAGCACTGAGCACTGTCTGCTGTTCCACAGGATGCAGAGTCAGTTCTCAGTACTCATGTGTTAGCTCAGTCCATTTATGACTTCAGTTCCTTGGCATCTGGCAGTTCCCTGATCTCCATAGGCACCAAACACCAGGCACATTTATGGTGCACATACATATAGGCAAACATTCATAAAGTAAATGTAAAACTATGTTTTAAATCTAAAAGAGTACTTTAGAGACTGGAGAGACCATTTGGTTGGTAAAGTACTTACCCTGCAAGCATAAGGAACTGAGTTCACCAGACATGGTGATACATACTTGTAATCCCAGCACTGGGGAGTCAGAGGCAATCAGAGACCTGGCTAGCCACCTTAGCCTGCCTGGCAAGTTCTAGGCCATTAAGAAACCATTTCTCAAAAAACATGGGAGAAGTGGATGGCAACTGAGGAACAAAACCCAAGGTTCTCCTTGGGTCTCCACATATATGTACATATCAGTATGGATACACATACCCACATTTGTAAACACACAAAAAAAGAACACCGATAATCATAGCACTTGGGTTGCAGGAGGAGGATCTCCATGAGTTCAAAGCAGCCTGATCTACATTAGCAAGTCTCAGGCCAGGCAGGACTATACAAGGGACTCTGTAAAACAAAACAAATGGGCTGGAGAGATGGCTCAGTGGTTAAGAGCACTGACTGCTCTTCCAGAGGTCCTGAGTTCAATTTCCAGTAACCACATAGTGGTTCACAACCATCTGTAAAGGGATCTGATGCCCTCTTCTGGTGTGTCTGAACACAGTGACAGTGTACTCACATACATAAAATAAATAAATCTTAAAAAAACAAAAACAAACAAAAAACCAGCAGAGCATGGTGGTTAAATCCTTTAATCCCAACACTTGGGAGGCAAAGCAAAGAGAAGGTGGGAGTGGAGGTGGTGGTACAGGCCCAGGTCCACTAGGGCTGAGTGGTGGAACAGAATATTCACTAAATAGGCAACTGTAAGTTGGAACTGGCTACAGATTGCTCTGCCATCATCAGTAGAAGCCCAGCAGGCCTCTCTGTGTTCCTGACAGGGTTTTTTTATTTGTTCTTTGTCTTCCTTCCTTTTGATCAGGCACAGGGCAGCAGGCACTCAACAAACCCAGAATTGAATTGATATCTTACTGGGAATGAGGTGTGGAATGAAACAGCTGGAGCTGGGAGCCAATTGTTAGCCATTGTTAGAGTAGCTCAGTGTCAACTGCCCAAACAGAAATCTGAGTATTGAGCAGCTTCTCCCTCCCCAAGGGCCTCTGATAAGCCAAGTTCCTTGAATGATGGTGGATGAGACACAGTGCTAGCTATAACAAGCAGAATCACCCACCATCTTGGAGCTCTATTTGCAGTCTTCTTCAAAAAATTGATTGGAAGTTGGTGCTATACAAAATCATTTCTGCACTAAAGTTCTAGTCACCAAAGAACAGTAAAAGCTTCTTCTTGGGTATTTTAAAATATATGTTCAGTGGTAAAGAACTCAGGCTCCAATCTAGGGCTTAGTCTGAGGATAAGGATTCAATCCCCAAAGGCATCAAACCTATTGTAGGAAAGTGGGGTGTCCTGGTTCATTCCCATAATCTCAGCACTTGGAAAGTGGAAGCAAGAGGCTTAGAAGTCCAAGGTTAACATTAGCTACACAAGGGGTTTGAGGCCAACTGAGATACATGGGATCTTGTCTCAAAAAAAACAACCAAACAAAAACAAAACAAAAAGTAGGGGTTCAGCGGTCAGGAGCACAGAGTGCTCTTTCAGAGGACTCAAGTTCAATTCCCAACACTAACATAATGGGTCACAACAGTCCCAGGCAATCTGACATCTGGCCTCTATGGGCAGCAGACATAAATGGTGGACAAATATACATACAGGCAAAACAGCCATATACATACATTTTTTTAAGTAAATAAACATGGGTTCTAAACTAGGTTGGGCTTCTTCTGCGTAAACTGGGTTCCTCTGGTTTTACAAAAGAAGACTGTGGAGGTTGCAGATGTGACTCAGCTCCAGAGCTTGCCTGCCTAGTATGTGCAACGGGTGTACATTCAATTCCTAACACCACAGGATATAATAATAATAATAATAATAATAATAATAATAATGTCATTGAATTATAGATTTTCCTAAACCAAACCAGAAACAAAACAAAACAAAAGGAAACTAAGTTAATCTGGCATGGGTGAGAAAACATGCCAGTCATGGCAGTGAGGACCTCCACCATGATGCCCATGTATTCCTTCAAGCTTGACTTTGTGTTGCCCAGGGGCTCTTCATTTCTGCTGCTATAAGCGCCAGATCTCCTTTGTCCCCCCCCCCCCTTGCTTTTATTTTTGAGATATAGTATAAGACAGTGGTCATTTCAAACTAGCTCTGTAACTGAGAGTGACTTTGAACTCCTGATCTTTCTGCTTCCACCTCCCAAGTACTTGGATTACAAATGTAAGCCACCACAGCCACTTTTGTTTTTAGAAAGGATCTCACTATGTAGCCCAGGTTGGCCCTGAACTTGAGCTCTTGTCTTAGCCTTCCTCCCAAGTGGGATGGAGAACACTATGCCCAGCTAAGATCTTCCTTTCTTTTTTTTTAAGTTTATTTATTTTATTTATATGAGTACACTGTAACTGTCTTCAGACACACCAGAAGAGGGCATAGGATCCCATTATAGCCACCATGTGGTTGCTGGGACTTGAACTCAGGACCTCTGGAAGAGCAGTCAGTGCTCTTAAGTACTGAGCCATCTCAACAGCCCAAGATCTTTCTTCTTGATCATGACTTTCATAAGTTTCTTCTCCCACTCTTCCTTGGCTTTCTTTTCCCATAATGGTCTGTCTCCAGTAATGGAAATTTAAACTCTCAGAGCTCAACATCTCCTTTTTGTTGTTGTTGGGTTTTGTTTGTTTTGTTTTGTTTTAAGATAGGGTCTTTCTATGAAGTCCTAGAAATTGCTATGTAAACCAGGCTATCCTTGAAGCCAGATTTGGCCACTAGTCTCAGGCTTCACTTCAAGTTCTGTGTCTCCATCAACTTACCACAGTTTCCTGTAGACTTGGTATCTAAAAGATTCAGGTATTCCTAAAGAACAATCCATGTCCATGGGGACCATCAAATATGTGACAGAATTCAGATGCTGTGTGACTCAGGCTGACACATCCCAAAAGGTTGTTGAAGAGTCTCATGTAGCCCAGTCTGCCCTCAAACTCACTATGGAGCTAGGGTGACCTTAACTCCTGATGGTCCTGTCTCTACTTCCTAAATGCTGTTTCAGGTGTGTGCCACTATGCTCAGCGAGACTGCTATTTTTTTTTTCTTGGTTTTTCAAGACAGCTGTTCTCTGTGTAGCCCTGGTTGTTTAGGAATTACTTGTAGACCAGGCTAGCCTTGAATTCACGTAGATCCACCTGCCTCTGCTTCCCAAGTGCAGGGTCTAAAGGCGTACAACCCCCATGGCTGGCTCAAGATACTATGTTTATTCCTTCAAACCTGATAAAGTCTGTCCTTCCATATTGTGATGGTCTGTATATGCTTAACCCTGGGAGTGCACTATTTGGAGGTGTGGCCTTGTTGAGGTACGTGTGGCCTTGTTGGAGTAGGTGTGTCATTGTGGATGTGTGCTTTAAGACCCTTGTCCTAGCTTCCTAGAAGCCAGTCTTCTAGCAGCCTTCAGATGAGCATGTAGAACTCTCAGCTTCTCCTGTACCATGCTTGCCTGGATGCTGACATGCTCCTGCCTTGATGATAATGAACTGAACCTCTGAACCTGTAAGCCTGACCCAATTAAATGTTGTCCTTACAAGAGTTGCCTTGTGCTGGGCAGTGGTGGCACACGCCTTTAATCCCAGCACTCGGGAGGCAGAAGCAGGCGGATTTCTGAGTTCGAGGCCAGCCTGGTCTACAGAGTGAGTTCCAGGACAGCCAGGGCTACAGAGAAACCCTGTCTCAAAAAACAAAAAACAAAAAACAAAAAAAAAGAGTTGCCTTGGTCATGGTGTCTGTTCACAGCAGTAAAACCCTAAGACACATATATTAAATTACCAAGAAAGGAATTTACTTGCACTGCCTTTATTAAGTCTAAACTGAAAACAGGTCCTTTCCTTCTTGTTTTATTGTTGTTGAGATAGGATTTCATTATATATAAAACCCAGGGCAACCTTGACTTTATGGTCCTCCTACCTCAGCCTCCTGTGTTCACCAGCCACCTAGCATTTCCAGCTATGTCTTTGCATTCTCAACTATGTCCTTTGTTTCTTGTTGCTTGTTTTTGACACGGTGTCTTGCTGTGCTGTTCAAGCTGGCCTCAAGCTCACAATCTTCCGGCCTTAGTGTCCCAAGTGCTAGGACTGCAGATGTGCCTCCTGGCTTTGGCTTTTAACAAAATTTATTTGAATATTGCTTGCCAGTTTCATTGTCTCTGCATATAGATTAATTTCTTCTTTTGACTCCTGTGATTAAATGAATATTATATATCCCAAGGTTTCCCTTTGTGCTTTGGCTGCCAGGAATGCCATAACTAAGTCCTGAGATCCCTGGTACATTCACTCGTTTAGCCTAGTTTCTGACATTCCCGCCTTTTTATGGGTGGTGGTGATGGTAGTTTTTAGAAACAGGGTTTCTTCTCTGTGTAGCCCTGGCTGTCCTGGATCTTGCTTTGTAGAACAGGCTGGCCTCATACTCGAGGATCAGCCTGCCAGTATCTTCAGAGTGCTGGGATTAAAAGCATGTGCCTGGCTTTTATCTTCCATTTTTAATTTTCATCAATGTCCAAATTGGAGGCCATTAGTCATATGTAACAATTAAGCACCTGACTCAATAGGTAGCTAACTCATCTTTGGCTAGGCTCTAAAATAGCTCAGTAATTTCTAGTATTGATTACATGTTAAATATTTTGAATATGTTGAGTTAGTATATTAGGATTAATTTCACCCATTTCATTTTATTAAAATTATAGCTCCTAAAATTATCTCCCATCTATTTACTTCTTTGTGTGTGCTAGTCTATGGAGGTCATGAGACAATTTTAAGGAGTTGATTTTCTCCTATTGTATTTCAGGGATCAAATTCAGGTTGAGGCTTGTGCAGCGTGTGCCTTTACTTGCTGAGCCTTCTCATTAGCCCACATAGCTCCTAAAAATCTTGAAACTATGTATCTAAAAAAAAAATCCTATGTGAAGCCTGAATTTGTGACTTGCATTCCCTCCTTCAGACAGCACTCTCTTGAGTGTGTTATTGCTGTAAACCTCATCCTTTTGGGAAGTGAGGAAATAAGACATAGAAGTGGCGACATTGGGTAGCGTGAAAAGGGGCTCTAGCCTAGAGACACATCTTGTTTGCCTTCTGTTTATATGATACACACACACACACACACACACACACACACACAACACAAACCAACAGCCCTTCGTAGAGCTTTCCAGCTCTCTCCCTCCCAGGTGAGTAGTGTTCCCCAGCTCTTCCTAGTCTCCAGGAAAAGCCATTTCTCGGCTTTACCTTCCCTAACATAATGGAAGGGATTGGATAAGACATGTTGCACATTACAAATGACTGATAACTCTGTGTTCACCTCTCTCTGAGGGATGTTTCCATTTTAACAGGGAACAATCCCTGAACCCAAAGGAATGAATCCCTTATGATGGCGTTTCAGGCCTCAGTGACAGGTGAGTGAGGGTAGTCTCTGGTTCTCCGTTTATACATGTTGTTACACCCAAGCTGTGACTGGAAGTAGGGTCCTCAGATGGGAAGGGTTGATAGACAAGCTGCACAGAGATGGCAAACATCTAGATGTGTCAGAAAGGGAAGGGCCCTTAGACACCAACCAGGTTTGTTAAGCAATACAATACTGCAGGTGATGTCAACAGAGACTAGGCAACAGGCAGTCTCTATGGTAACTATTGTGGAGTTGCAAGCATGTTCTCAGAGTAGGATTCTGGAGACTATGACTGCTGTCCACAACTGACTCGGCTTAACTCTGGGCAAGTCCTTTACCCTTTGGGTCTCAATTTCTTCATCTGGAAAATAGAAATGGGTACTGTAGCCATGTGTGATGGTACATACCCATAATTCCAACACTCAGGAGGCTGAGGAAGGTAGATTATTAACCTGAGGTTAGCCTGGGCTACATTAGACCCTATGTCAATAAAACAAACAAACAAACAAACAAAAACCTCTCCTAAGATATGGGTGCTCTATCAGATGAGTTCAAAGTGTTGTGAAGTTGCTCTGAGAAGTAAGAAGTATACTATACATGAAAGCACCAGCATCTTAAAATGGAATGCAGATAGGCAGGCCTAGAGAGCTAGAGGAGTAGAAAGCAGTGTGAAGGGGTGTGGGGAATCCTGAGCGTAGACACTCCATATTGGAACACTGATTCTTCTCTGTCCTCCCAGTCTGAACCCAGACTCCCAGGGCCCATGCTTCCACCTGATGAATGATGGCCTGAACTATGAGCAAACGGGACTATATGAACACTTCGGTGCAGGAGCCTCCTCTTGACTACTCCTTCAAAAGCATCCACATGATCCAAGGTCAGCCCACAGAGAACAGCACTCAACACAGCATGACATCAGGTTGTATGGTACCAAGAAAAAAAAAAACCTTAAGTCTTCTTTTTTAAAAGCCTACACAGAGTGCGTGGGGTGGAGCGAACAGGCTGGAGCGAGGAAAAAAAAAAAAAAAAAAAAAGCCCATACAGGCTGGGTGGTGCTGGTGCAGGCCTTTAATCCCAGCACTTGGGAGGCAGAGGTAGGAGGGTCTCTGTGAGTTCGAGGCCTACAATGTGAGCTCCAGGACAGCCAAAGCTACACAGAGAAACCCTGTCTCAAAAAACAAAACAACAAAAAGCCTAAACAGATTTTTCCCAACTTCTTGTCTTTGAAGGAAGGAAAGGGTAGAGTAAGATTTTTTTGTTGTTTTACTGGGTTAAGGAGTGGATGCAAGGCCTCTGACATGTAGGATAAATATTTTACATCTGAACTTCATCCTCAGCCTTGAGATTAAAAATATGCATATTTTAACTTTACGTGTATGGGTGTTTTACCTGCATGTATATCTGTACCCCTTGGTGCAGGCAGAGGCCAGGAGTGGGTATGAAACCCCCTGAAGCTGGAGTCACAATGGCTGTGAGCCTCCCTGCCAGTGGGGAACTCAGCCAGGTCCTTTGAAGAGCAGCCAGTGTTCCTTAACTGCAGCACTATCCATTCCAGATTCTGTGCAAGTTTTCTTTTTAAATTTTTTAGATTTATATGTACGAATGTTTTACCTGGATGTATGTGTATATGCATCACATGCATGCCTAGTGCCCACAGAAGAAGGCTTCATGTTCCTTAGAAATAGAGTTAGGCATGATTGTGAGCCACCATGTGGGTACTGAAATCAAACCCTGGTCTTCTGCAAGAGTAACGAGTGCTCTTAACCACTGAGCCTTCCCTTCCCCCACACACCCCAGTTTTTTAAAGTAGCAAATACAGAAGGAACCAGGGGTCTCTTATAGTAGCTGACCCATCTTCAGAAAAAGCCAGGCTATAGCCAGAAGTTCATGAAGAATACTGAGAAATCACTCAGTCAGACAAATGCCTTAATCTTCTGTTTTTATCTTGAAAAGAACCTACTAAGAAAAAAACCAGCCTGTTGCCATATTTCACCATGTTGGCAGAGCCCTGTCTCTTGCCTAGGAACACGGACTTGTTCTGCTCATTGGTAAAACCTGAGAGATCTTTTTAGCAACAGACTGGCACATTTCCAGCTAAAATTTTTGACAAATTTCTTCAATCATTTCATACATACAAAATTTATTCCATCCCCACCAATACTCACTGTGGCTCCAGCTCTGCCCACATGCAATATCGATTCACTATTCAGTGTCTTCCTAAATAGGCAGCTAACCCCTTTCATGGTACACGGCAAAGCTCTCATAGTACCATATGCTCAAGGAGCAGGCAGTTTTGCCACCCACCCCTGCCTTTGGTTACTGACCTCACAGAACACAGGTACAAACTCACTAACCTAGAACTATGAGTTGGTTTTGGTTTTCTATCAGGCAGTCACCTATTAGCTTGGAATGTTACCAGCCTGGGCTTTGGGTCAGGGCACTACTTCAGTTAGTATTCACCAATCTGGCAACTCATGTCTGTCTCTCCCCATCACATTCCCCCCATACTGTGATCTTTATTGTGTTCTACATTACTTCTGACTGATGAAGTACATATTTCAAAAAGGTTTCAGTTGTGATAATAGCTTTGTGCAAGAAAGCAAAGGTGATTTGGGGGTGGGGTAATGGCTCCTACTATAGCCCAGAAATTTTCTTTTTGTTTTTGAAACAGGGTTTCTCTGTATAGTCCTGGCTGTCCTGACACTCGCTCTGTAGACCAGGCTGGCCTCGAACTCAGAAATCTGCTGTCTCTGCCTCCCAAGTGCTGGGATTAAAGGCGTGTGCCACCACTACCCAGCTGAAATTTTCAATTTTCTTTCTTTCTTTCTTTTTTTTTGTTTGTTTCAAACCATTTATTGTTGTGATGGAAAGTAGATTGTAAAACCATACCCCTCTTCTCAGGGTGGGTCTGAGATTAAATACCTTTTGCAGGGATGAATGTCTGGGAAATAAAGCTTATTGGCTACACCCTCTGGGTTTCTGGGTACCTCATTAGCATGGAGATTTCTGTCTTGAGCCTTCGTGACCTATGGTCACATCTCTTTTATGTGAGAAGCATGGAATATGTTCCAAGTCAGGTGTCTGTCAGGGACTTGGGAGTCACCTAAACCTCAGGTGTGTGCCCACCAAGTCTCGGGGTCCCAACCTGCTCTACTTACCAAACTTTACCTGGCATGGTTTCACATCCCACAATTCCTCCTTTTATTTTTTATAAAGGAGAGGTGTCACTGGCGTGACTACACTACAAAGTCTAGAGGGGTAGCATAGCTAAGCCAGAGGGGGGAGGAGGGGTAGGGGTTGGGAAGACAAGGGGTTCTTGAATGAATTATTCCATTGTGTACAGTTTGCGAGGGCGCTAACATCAGTTTTAAACAACATTTGATTAATCTAGACAGACATCATGCTTTCCTTATTATCGTGCGACTTGCCCCAAGTTTAGTAGCCATTCTACTTTGGTAAGAGAGCTCATCTGTAGCTGGACGGTCTCAAGTCTGTGCTCTGTGGGTCTCAGCTGTCATCTGTGGATGCCAGCATGTGTCTCGGGAGTCTTCAGTCAGATGAGGTATCTGGAGGAGCTTCATTGTCCCAGGAAGATCCAAGGAGATGGTATTCAGTCTCATCTGGATCTGTGGCAGCAGCACTGTCCTTTTCTTTTGTGGAGATATACCTGGTAGAGTCCAATAACTGGATGACAGCAGGAGAATGATGTTTAGCAACAGAGGGGTTCTGGACATCCCAAACTCAGGGGTCCACCTGAGAAGCTTCTGGGTTTTCAGGATCTAAATTAGTGTATTGCAGTAGAGCCTTTGTGAGACATTCTAAAAATTGGGATGGGTTCTCCTGTTTGTTCTGGACAACCTCTTGGAGTTTTTCAAAATTTATTGGCTTTAAGGCTGCCTTTCTTAGGCCAGCCAGAAGGCATGTAATAAACCTGGCTCTGGCTGAGATACCAGAATTGTAATTCCATTGAGGATCCTGGTCAGGCACTGCCTCAGATCCGATTGGATACGTTTTATCTGTTTGGTGAATATCATCTTGCATGTGCCTTTGCCACTTCCCAAACTTGCCAATCAAAATGCCGATGTGTGTTTGTGGACTGCGCAGTCAGACAGCAGGAGGCATGGAACTGTTTGTTTGGTGTGGCGCCACGTGGTGGAAGTTTGTGAGTCTAGCGGCAGAAGGCGCGGTGAAATTTTCAGTTTTCAATAGGAAGGTCTGACTCTGCTCTTTGTGGACTCCTCCAAATGAGGGAGACACTAGTCAGCTCTTCCCAAGGTAGCTGTACGTCACAAAATAGAACCTGCAGATGTCACACACTCAACCAGTGGTTCAGAACTTACTGAGCTCCTGATACTACGCAGTTGTATACATATGTGTGCAAACACATACACCAGGCAATTGTGCTCCTTGCTAAGTCTCTTAAGTGGGGTAGAGGGACAGACATATCAAACCCAAGCCCTTTCAGTTCCTCAGAGCTTCAACAACACTTAGGAGTTAAAGGAAGGACAGAGTTGGGGGGGGGGTGTCCTTGGGACACTATTTGCTAAATTAATCAAGATGGATCACAGATCCGTAACATCTATTTTGGGCTACCTGGCCAAGCAGAAGCTTTGGGTGTGTTACCGAACAGGTTTAGCCTGTTCCATTCACAAACTAAGTACTAAGGGGGTTTTCCATATACACCTGCCAATCCTTTCCATCATGGAGACTGACAGATGACACTAAAAGTTCTTCAGGTGACTTCTGGGTATGTGGGGAAAGTTACATGGCAACACTTCGGAAATTAGCAAGAGGATCAAGGCTTCTCTGAGATTCCCTGCAGTCAGTGCCCCTCCTCCAGTTCTCATTCTGTTAACTGTTGATATTTGTGGTCCAGTTTCCAGACCTACTCCGAACTAGGAACCTTTTAACACATGCTCAAGCACTGGGCTGCCTTGGTGTAACCTGGGGGGACAGATATCTATAGCAAGCTAATAGGAGCTCAGGCTGCCTCATATTATAGATAACTCCATCCAGTGACTCCCTCATAGCTTAGGCCCAGGCTTTCTACGAGACATCCCCCCCAAGCTTTTGCATTGTCAGAACATGTGCTGGTGTATGTGGAGTCATTCTGACATTTTTATTCATCTAAGTCAAATCATTTGAAAGTGTTTGGAAGATGTGAGGAGACATGATTTGGAGCCTACTCATGGCAGAAAGAAGCACCCTGCTCCACTGTCCTTACACCACCCTCCTCAGGCCTCAACCTTGGGTCCTGTTCATTCCAAGACGAAGGCAGTGAGACACCTGGTGGACGCTCTCTGACCTGCAGCTGAGAAAAAGTTGTGAACCAGGTGGCAGTGTGTGTGGAAGCTGGCTAGATTTTACAAAAGTGCTTTGTCCCTACAGGCCACTTAAGACTTTGCTAAAGGCTTAAAGACAGTAGAGAAAATGGAACCACTTGAATTAAACTGTAGTCTGCTTCTGGGTCTCCCACAAATGCTAGCTTGGGCAGAGCCCACCCATGCTCATTATGAACCTCATTTGAAGAACACAGCAGGAGAGGGGTTTTCTCTGCACACTCACTTTCCAACATGGGTGTCCATGCTCCCTGCTTGCACTTCCTGTTTATTTTCACTCCAATCCGACTTCTGTCCTCAAGCCTTCACAGTAACCAGCTACCTCTGAGCTGCCAGAATTAGTGGTAAGTCCTTATCTTTCCGGGAACTTACTCTCTGCATACTGTACACTCTCCAAACACCTTTAAACTATTCTCTCAGGAGTTTGAGGGACGGGTTAGCACTGGCTAAGAAGCAAGCACTGGCTGCTCTTCCAAAGAACCTTGTTTTGATCCTCAGCACTCACGTGGCTCACAACCACCTGAAAGTCTAGTTCTCAGGGATCTGATGACCGCTTCTGGCCTCACTAGGCATGGCAGATATATATGCAGGCAAAACATATACATAACATTGTAATTAAAAATAAATAAAACCATTCTGTCTTGCATCTTCCTGTTCTTC
The DNA here is from genome assembly GCA_019843965.1 of Rhynchomys soricoides. Lineage (NCBI taxonomy): Eukaryota > Metazoa > Chordata > Mammalia > Rodentia > Muridae > Rhynchomys > Rhynchomys soricoides. The sequence continues at coordinate 3,860,328 of JADRCH010000315.1, read as the reverse complement.
AGATTGACTTTTTAATGGCTTCCTCTTCCTTTCTGAGGAACTGCTTGTCTACCTAACAAAGAACCCTGTACTAATAGTTTGCCAGGCTGTCTCAGCTTCAGACCTCCACTCCTGCCTCCCTGACTAGCTGGCATCTCTTGCCTTTTCATACTACATACGCACTAAACCCAAGCCTGACCTCATCACTTCTCCAATCCAATTCTCCCAAAATTCTTCATCAGCTAAAGGCCTGAACAAAAAGCCAGGTACCACTCTAATATAGCCTTCTACCTTTACATTCAGTCAGCCAAATCATGATAATTGCCATATTCAATCGTAACTGCTATGTTCGTGTTATTTCATGCTAACTAAAGTAGACAACATGATCTTTGAATTTTATGTACCTCCTAAATCCAGTCTACATAGAAGCTTCTAAGTCACCTTCCAAGTAAAAAGCTAATTGTCTGTTTTAAAGATTTATTTTATGTATATGAGTCCACTGTAGCTGTCTTCAGAAACACCAGAAGAGGACATTGGATCCCATTACAGATGGTTGTGAGCCACCATGTGGTTGCTGGGAATTGAACTCAGGACCTCTGGAAAAGCAGTCAGTGCTCTGAACCACTGAGCCATCTCTCCAGCCCCTAACTGCCTCTTTTAAACACTCCAGTGACTTCCCATTTCCTACAAGACAAAGCCCTAGATCTTAGCCTATCATTTGGGACTAAGGACAGGCTCCTGTCTGCTTTTTCTACGTGTGCTCTTGTGCATGGTTCCAGCGGACACATGTCTCCATCCCACTCTTCTTGTGCCTTTACTCATGTTCTCACCCTTTCTCCCCTCCCTTGTCTGGTTAACATCTCCTAATCTACCAAGTTCAGCTCAGACTAACCTTCCCTGTGCTCTCTGTGCACCAAGACCTTTTCCTTGCTGAAACGACTGTGGACTATCACATTAATACTTACTGCCAGTTTGTTTCCATCCTGCACACAGAAATTCCTGAGACACACATCTGCTTCATCCCTGCCCTGTTGCTCATCCAGAGCCTGTACATTCTCTCTCGTTGCTTACTACTGTGTATCTACTTCCTTTTACAGCTTGTCATTAATGAAGACAATAGATGTGTTCCACTGATGTGAATTCTATCAACTATACTAGAATAGTATTTTGCATTTTTGTGATATTATCTTGACTTACCCCCAACAAGTCAGGCTCTTACATAAAATGGAAAAGGATCTACTCCACTCACAGGGGTAGTATACACAGACCCCAATAATGCAAGAGAAATGAGAAGACCATCTAACCTAAAATTCTTTGGCCTACGCTAAACTTTCTCTGATCTTTGGAGCTTGAGAAAGGGATGGTCTCACTAGACTCTAGTCCTGATGCCCTGCCAAGCCCTCAAAGTAACACTTGTATGTTCATCTTTTCAGCTCTTCCTTATCACCCCCAAAGGCAGAAAAGCAAAGATGATGACCACAAGCCTTGGGCTGGAGAAGTGGCTTGGAGGTTAAGAGCACTTGTTGCACCTACAAAGTACTCAAGTTTAATTCCTAGTATTGACACAGTGGCTCAAAACCACCCCTAATTCCAGTTCTTGGGGATCTCACACCCTCTTCTGACTTCTACAGACACCAAGCATGCACATGATGTATGTACACACAGGCAAAAATACTCATACAAATAAAATATCTAAAATATAATAATAAACTCAAATCTTATTTTGTCATCGTAGATCTGGTAACTGAGGAGCCAAGGACCGGTCTACGACCAGTGAAGCACTCAAAGTCAGGAAAGTCACTGACCCAGTCCCTGTGGCTCAACAACAATGTCCTCAATGACCTGAAAGACTTCAACCGGGTGGTTTCACAGCTTCTGCAGCATCCAGAGAATCTGGCCTGGATTGACCTCTCCTTCAATGACCTGACTTCCATTGACCCTGTGAGTTCCTGTGATGGATGGACATCAGGGGGTAGCTTGAAGCCACTGTGTCCAGCTCAGCCTTTCTACTCCCTTCTCAAGGAAGGCAGTGTGGTGAAGTTCAAAGGGCAGAGTTGTAGAGACACACAGATGTAGGCACCAATCTTGAGTTTCTCAGTTTTCTCACTGTCAGCAAAGTATATAACTTTTGGGTTTTTTGGAGACAGGGTCTCATTATGTATCTCTGGCTGGCCTGGAATTCACTATATAGACCAGGCTGCTCTTAACTTACAGAGATCTACCTACCTATGCCTCCCAAGTCTCCCAAGCTACAGTTTCTTAAAACTTTGGCCTTCCTATGAATGGGAATAAGATACCATAATCATAATGATTTTATAAGGACTAAATGAAAATGTAAGAGAACCAACTTACCTCTCAGTAGCTGAAGCAAAACTATAGCAGTCATCATTATGCACTTAACTCTGTCTTGTGCTGGGCTCTACTGAGAAAGTCATCAGTTGCTTTCTGTGAAATCTAAGGGTTTTTTGTTTTGTTTTTTGGTTTTTCGAGACAGGGTTTCTCTGTGTAGCCCTGGCTGTCCTGGGACTCACTCTGTAGACCAGGCTGGCCTCGAACTCAGAAATCCACCTATCTCTACCTCCCAAGTGCTAGGATTAAAGGCGGCGAAATCTAAGTTTTAAAACATAGTTTGGCCAAGTATGTTGGTGCTTGCTTCTAATTCTAGCACTTGGAAGATGGAAGTAGGAAGATGGGCTTAAGGTTGTCCTTAGCTACATAGTGAACTTGAGGCTAGCCTGGACTACAGAGAGAAGGGAAAGAAGTTAGGAAAGGAAGCAAAGAAAATTTTAGAAAAAGGAAAGATCTTTGCTCAAGATCCCTACTGACAAAAAGGTTTGGGGCATGACTTGGAGACTGCCCCCCTATGATATAAAATGTTATGAACTCAAGTTCAACCTTATCTGCAGAGCAGAGCTGATACTCCCCTGCAGATGGAATCTTAGGTCATCTCAGCTGGAAAGGCCTTAAGAGGCAAACAAGACTCAAGAAGGAAAACCCTCACTTGACCAGTCATATGTATAACCATACAGATGCCAGGTCTACTTTAGGGTTTTTCCCTAAAAAGCACTTAAAAGGTTAATTCACTCGGGAGCTCAAGGGGGGGGAGGAGGAGAGAGGGGGAAGAGGGGTCACAGTTAAGAGCATTTGTTGCTCTAGTAGAGGACCCAGGTTCAGTTCCCAGCACACACATGGTTGTTCACATCATCCATTCTAACTCCAGTTCCTGAGGACCTGATGTCCTCTTCTGACTCACAAGCACCAGCCTCTTATGCTGGGCACAGACACACATGGAGGCAAACACTGATACACATAAAATAAGGGCTGTAAAGATGGCTAAGCAGTTAAGAGCACTTGCTGCTCTTCCAATTCCCATCTCCCACATGCTGGCTCACAATTATCTGTAACTCCAGTTTCATGGGGGGTGGGGTGGGGTGGGGGGAGGTCCAATGGCCTCTGCAAGCACTAGACATACATGTGGTATACATATATACATACATGTAGGCAAAATAATCATACATATAAAAGTGGTTTTTTGTTTGTTTTTTTTTAAGCCAGGGTTTCTCTTTGTAGCCCTGGCTGTCCTGGAACGCCCTTTGTAGACTAGGCTGGCCTCAAACTCATGTATCCACCTGTCCCATGTGGCACCATGCCCTACTAAAAAATAGTAATTTTTAAAAAGTATCGAAAGCATATGAGTCATATAGAATGGCCATGAGGGCTGGAGAGGAAGGCCAAGTTGTTTTCCAACAGATCTTTGTCCAGCCTGGCTTTTGATTTCTACCCTAACAGGTCCTTACAACATTCTTCAACCTAAGTGTCCTCTACCTTCATGGCAACGGCATCCATCGCCTAGGGGAGGTGAATAAACTAGCTGTCCTCCCTCGTCTCCGGAGCCTGACCCTCCATGGGAACCCCATAGAGGAAGAAAAGGGGTACAGGTAAGTACCTGACCTAGGGTCCAGAGGAGTTTCTCTAAGGAACACGGGGAGAGGAGTTCAAGACCATGTGGACCACAGTAGGACATGCTAGACCTCTAAGCATGCCCCTTGCTCTCAGAATGAACCCAGTCCTCCCAAAACATGATCAAAACTCCCCTCCATTCTTGCCATCGGAAGAGATGGCAGCTATTGGTGGTGGTATGGGGGAGTTCTACTGTAGGGCTGGCCCCAGCCCAAGTCTTCCCCACAGGCAGTACGTGCTGTGCAGCCTGCCCCGTGTCACCACGTTTGACTTCAGTGGAGTCACCAAGGCCGACCGCAGCACAGCCGAAGTCTGGAAACGCATGAACATCAAGCCCAAGAAGGTCCGGGTTAAGCAGGATGTACTTTGAGATTTGCAGGACCCCAGAACACCTAATGCCCTGAGGATGATGAGCTTGGTTTGACAATAAATGATTTGAGCTGTTGAACAGATTATAAGCCACCTGTACCTTGTTAAGATGCTCTCCACACCCAGCAACTACTAGTAAAACTTCACAGTGAAAGCAAAAAGCAACTACTAGTAAAACTTGACAGTGAAGGCAAAAGCCTGCTTGCTGGATTAGGACCCAGAAGCCAGGTTCTGCCATGCAGGAAACTTTTCTGTCCTCTCTGGGCCCCTCTGGACTCTTTAGTATGCGGGGATATCACGGGAATAGAGTAGATGAGCAATTTCTAAAATCTTTTTTTCTTTTTCAAGAGATTCTAATTCTGTGGCCCAAGCTGACCTTGAACTTGTAGCAATCCTGTCGTTTCAGCCTCCTGAGTGCTGGTATTTCAGGAATAAGCCACTATGCCTCACAGAAATCTTCATAAAGTGCCAAGGCATGTGGAGCTGCCTTCAGCCTCCAGAGTAGAAACAGCAATCAGCTGTGATCTATTTCTAGCAGAGCAGGGTAGTTTTACTCTCAGGCTGAGATTCTGGTCAAGATTTCATTTCCTAGCCAGGCAGTGGTTGCACACAACTCTAATCCCAGCTCTCAGGAGAAAGAGGCAAGTTCTCTGTGAGTTGGAGGCCAGCCTGGTCTACGTAGAGTTCAAGGACAACCAGGGCTCCGTAGTGAGACCCTGTCTCAACAGGAAGAAAATAACCATTTCTTGAAAAGGCCAGCAGAGCAGGGTCTCTTCCCACCCCTAGGGGCAATGTGTAAGCCTCCTGAGGCAGGGTCCCCAGCAGTCACAGCTGCCTTATATGTAAGTCTGTACAGCTCTCACTGTCACTGTCAATGGAGAAGGGACAATGAATAAATACTTATCCTACTGGGGTTATCCCACACTATATCATCTAAGACCTGGGAACCCTGAACTTTTATCTCCTGACTCCTTTTTAATGCTGCTGAAGACATTCCTCTGCATTTCGATGCTTGCAGACTTGATCAGCCAGAAGTAAAGAGTGGGCAGAACAGAGCAGGTTGAACCAGCAACACAAATGAATATACTTTCTTTATCGAGGGGTGACAAAAACAAAAAGAGCAAACATGTAAAAACCCAGGGTGCTAGAAATACAAACTCAATTCAGACTCAAGCTTGTCTAGACCCTGGTCATAATCCCCAGTGAGGTGCCTATGAGCACCAAGTCAGGGAACAAGGACAGGAGTGAATCGGAGGCCAAGAGAAAGGGTGGGAAGGGGATCTCCTAGGTCTCCCGGTGTTCACCCCTACAGTGGTATCTCCATCTTCCCAATAACTTTGAAGATCTGCCAGGCCCTGTCCTCTTGGCCCCAACCTCACCCTAACCAGAGCATGAAGGCCGATGGCAATCGGTTCTCCCTTCCCTTGCGTAGTCCTCACTTGCTCTGGCTTCTCGCCGTATTCTTTCCCTCCACATTCTTCTCCGTGATTAGTAGCAGGTTAGGTACTGTAAAAGCCACAGTGAGGCTGGGGGCCAGAAGAGGTGGGGTGGAGACGGGATGAAGACGAGGGAAGAGCTGTCCTAGGACCCTCTCTTCATGGGATCCCAAACTGTACAACCAGCTCTTCTTTCGCGTCCACGCGGATCTGAGAAAGTGCACTATAGGCATAAGCAGCTATCCTGGAGACCTGAGACAGAAGCCATGGAGGGAAAGAACAGACGTGAGACAGAGACTTACAGTGTGAGACCACGTGGCAGTAAAGGAAAGAAGGAATGGTAGACTGAAAGCCAAAAAGAGCTGGGTGTGGTGGTGCTTGCTTACAGGCCCGCCACTCAGAGGCTAAATCAGGAGGCCACTGTATTTGCCTTGCCTGCACAAAGCCCTGAGTTTTATCTCTGGAAGGAAGTGAGAGAGAGAAGGACAAAAGCAAGGGTAGATGCTAGGAGAATATACGGTGTGGTGTGTGTGTATGTGTGTGTGTGTGTGTGTGTGTGTGTGTGTGTGTGTGTGTGTGTAGGGAGGGACTAAGAAGGCTGTGAAAACCAAGACCAAGGTGGGAATAAGCTGGGCTCACCAATACCAGGCTCCCTCCCCTCTGGGAAGCCATGTGGGAAGGGGGTAGGGGACCAGCCAGAGGTGCTCACCTGCTGCAAGTCAGAGAAGGGGATAGGCTCGCTGGCCAGCACTTGGTGGGGCTGGCTGGTGAGAGATGGCAGCGGTGGCAGCTTCTTCCAATGGGTCAGACTGCTGCTAAGCACAGCCAAGCGGGTACTGGCCAAGAGGGAAGAGACAGGGAAGGACAACTAGGGCAAAGCTTGCCCTGCCCTGCCCAGGCAAGCCCCACTCCCTCAGGTCAGGGGACTATGGTAACAGGGTAGAGTTCATCACAAACTCACTCTACCTGTACTCCTTTGACCTGATCACCCTTGATCAAACACATTGGGCAAACAGGGCCGACTTGAATGCCTGAGGCACGTAAGTGATCTGTAGCTAGTTTTCTGGGCTGCACCCAAATGAAGAGCCTGGACTGGAGACCAAACTCCAAAGCTGGAAAAGAATGTCTAGGAAGCTGGCCCCATGCTTACCTGTACTGCCTTGCCCGGTCCATGTACTCATGCTGCTCCATACCCTGGGAGTCTGCGGCAGACACATCAATGATGTTGCTTTGAAGAGAAGAAACAGAGAAGACAGGACAAGTGCTTCAGAGGTGCACATATGAGAATCAGTGCTAGGTGCCAGGGCCTTCTGACACTAGTACTCCCGCCTGCCCACTATAACAGGGTAGAACCCAGCGACATCTCTCCCTAATGGCCTTGTCCCATCCTCATGTTCCAAACTTGGCTGCCTTTGCCCCAACCTGGTCCTGTGACACTCACCTAGCTGTCTTGGCAAGGATGGAGGAAAGCAGGGCCTGCTCATCTGTGCGAGCTGAAGGTAGGCTATGGTAGTTGGGCTCAGCTCCATTGAGGGCTTTGGTTGGGGTGCTACTGGGGTCCAGCAACAGCTTCCTCTCCTCCCGATCCTAGGAGGGGCCAGTAGAGAAAAGTCAGCCCTGGGACCTTAAATCTAATCTTCCTTTCATTTCAAAGGTTCTGACCTTTAAATACTAAAACTACTTTTATGAGGAAGACTCAAAGTGTCCAGGTGGATACAAAGTCAGAAAATATTCATTCTCTGACTGGCCCAAAGCTGGTGGTCTAGGATAAACCTAGAGAACTTTTTTTTTTTTGGTTTCTCAAGACAGGGTTTCTTTGTGTAGCCCTGGCTGTCCTGGAACTCACTCTGTAGACCAGGCTGGCCTCAAACTCAGAAATCCACCTGCCTCTGCCTCCCAAGTGCTGGGATTAAAGGTGTGCGCCACCACTGCCTGGCATGAACCTAGAGAACTTAAAAAACATTCAGAGAGGAGCAAAGCAGCATTGACCAACAGTCCTGGAGCCTCAGTAAACTGGTCAATACCTTCTGGACAAAGGCTACTGGAACTGACTGAAAGTCAGAGGAGGTAGGAAAATACCAAAGTGAGGAGAAATCAATGCAAGTCAGAAGCCCAAGAACAGCCTTCCCAGTTCCCCAGGAAAAATAGTTCCCAGCAAAGATGTCTACCCACATTATAAGGCCCTAGTGAGGCTAGATAAGTCCCTGGACTGTAAGAAAGCAAGCCCATTGTACCTGCCATTCCTCACATTATCTTAGTGCAGAAACTCCACAGCCGAGACACAGCCACAATGTCCTCTCTCTCTCTCTCCAGGATCTTTGTAAAGCCATCACAAGAATACAATACACACTTGCGCACAAGGTGGTCTTCCCACGTTCCCCAGGCTGTGCGAGGACTGTATAACCCAGCTGGCCTGGAACTTGCCAGTGTTGTGCCTCTACCTCCTGGGATATGCTGACCTGAGAGAACAGTGGAGCTCTTCCTCCCACCCAAACTACACTTCCCCAACAATCTCCTCAGTCTCCAGCAGTCCTGCTTAACCTCCACAGACAACCTCAAACACCAGAACCAATTGAGAAGTAAACCAAAACTGCATCTCCTATCAGTGTATTTTTCCTTGTCCTGGTTCAGATCCTTGATCTAATCTATCACCTTAAGTCCATCAGTGGAGATCCCTGCTGGCTGTGTCAGGTACAATCTAGATAAGCAGACCTGCTTCATGTCTATTCAGGCCATAGGAGGCTCAGAACATAGCAACTTCTGAAGGAATATAGTGTGTAGAAGGAGGGGAATGCTGGCCAGTGCTGACCCATCAACTTCCAGTGGCCACCGGCCAGTCTCAGTAATCCTCCAGGGCTGTCTCAGTTCCCACCAGCTTCCCAGTTACAGGAGCCAGCTCTCTTGTTCACAACTCTCTTGCAGAGGGCTACTTCCTCCTGCCTTGCAGGCTCTACCCCAGACAGGCTCAGCCTTTCCACCTTACTCTTCCTCCTCAGAACTACATTACCCAAAAGTCCTCAGGCCATTTGACCCAGTTCACCAACACAAAAGAAACATCTATGGTCTTCTGCCCCATTACCTCTACGTTCCTGACAATCTTTCTCCTTCCTCATTGTCAACAGGCTAGACAGATAAAATGTTTGCCAAAGGTGAAAGGGTCTCTAAGGAAAGCTGGTCACAATGAGACCCCCAAGGCTTGCTGCCTGTCCTTGCTGCATGTCTCCCGACAAATGTTCCTTCGGGATAGGGCAGTATCATCCCCACACCCACCAAAAAAAGTTAATAATATCATGTGACACCCATAGAATGAGTAGGTAAGTTTGTCACATCAAAGTGTGCTTCCTAAGCCAATACAACCTGTGTCAAGATTTCATTATTTACTTTAGCAAACCCATGGTGTCTGCCCACCACTACCTCAGAGCTTGTCCTGGTATATAAAGCATGCATGAATCTTGTTCTTCGAACACCTTGGCTAGAGTACTTCTAACATTAGTTTAATCGCTTCAACCCTCTGACCTTTTCCCTCACCGTTAAACATATTCCAGGTAACTAGCAGGAGTCAAATGAAGTAATCATAAAAGGCCTCTGAAGACCCTATTGTTTGTACATTTTTTCTTTTCTTTGAGACACAGACTCACTCTGTCTACCAAAATTGGCTGAACTCACTGAGTAGCCAGACAGGCCACAAATTTGAAGCAGTTCTTATTTCTGCCTCCTAAATGTTGGGGCTCTAAGTCTAAGGCGATGGGATGGGTTTCTTATAGCAGAGGGACAGGCGGTGCTGAAAAAGAGGCCCACTTAAAGAGGGGGGTGGGGATACGGTCCCAGTGGTACAGCACATGCCTAGCAAGCTTAAAGCCTGGGGCTTGATCTCTACTACTGCATAAAACTGGACATAGGTGACACACACCTATGTTCCCAGCACTCAGGCAGAAGCAGGAGAACCAGAAATTCAAGGTCATCCTCAACTATATAGCAGGTCTGCAGCCAGTCTAGGCTACATGAGACCTTTTTTAAAACAAACAACAAACTGGCCAGAGATGAGACTGTCAAGGGGAAGGTGGGATTTTAGGAGAGACAAGTCCAGCTCTCCCTCCACGGCTCTGCCATTAGGCAGGAATATCTGCCATCTCCTTTTCTGCTGTTTTGTGGTGGGTTCCTATTTTTGCAGCTCTAGCCTTTATTGAGACAAGATGAAGTGAAAATCATTGCCACAAGGCATGTCAAACTCAGGTCAAATAAAGAATGAGGCTCAGGAAGCACTTACCCTGACATACATTCTCCCGAACTGCAGGGTTCACTGGGGGAAGAACAACTTCCTAAGCACAGTGATACCACTTATTTATTTCTCCGACTGTATCCTCCACTAGATTGGGTGAAACTGTTCTTTGTGGTGCGATGCCTACTGTGTATAGAAAGCAGGACTCAGGCTTTGAGGCAGCTATAAAAGGAATTGCCAGTGGGCTGACACCCAGCCTTGCAAAAGTCTTGCCCTCCTCAAAAGCGTCCAGGCAGGGAAGGGATTGTAGTATAGAGAGGAATGAGATGCACCAAGGGTAAGATGGAAATTTTAAAAAACAAAACCAGACACTGAGGTCTCTCCAAACCAATGCTTTCTGGAAAAGAGTAAGATCTACAGTCACATTCTTCAGAGAGGCACTGCTAGAGGAACCCGCAGGCACCAGGCAGGGAACAGCAAACCAAACACATAAATCAAATAAGCTCCCCATTCCTTCTTTTCTCTATATCGGTCAAAGCAAACTCTATTGCTCCTCAACGTCCCGATGTCTTCACTCTATTAATTCTTCACTGGCTAACTCAAATGACACTAACTTGGTATCAACTTCTGACACCAAGCCAACTGTTATTACATCTTCTACACCAGTGACAGAACACACATAAATTCCTGACTTATCTCGGGAGACTGAGAGCCTCAAATTACCTATCTCTACAATGGGTCCACTAATACAAGATGTAGTGAAGGCACAGGAATCGGTGAGAGCGAATGTTTCCCAAGAATCCAGTTTGAGGATTCTGTCGGTGAAATACGAGGGTATTGGAAAGTGGAAGGGGGAGGGGCCGAGTCAGGCGGCGGCCGTCGCAACCCTAGGCTGAAGTAAGACTAAGATCTTTAAGAGGGTAGGAGCCCGGCTGGCCGTCCTCTCTGTAATCTGTCCCCTCCAGGCCTCCGTACTCAGTGAGCCTGCAATCCGGCTCCCCGCCACTGCGGGCTTTATTCTGGGCCCCAAGTCCCGCGGTCGTAGCCCACAGTCCCAAACCCCGTCTGCCGCTGCCGCACCTGGTCCGAGTCCTCGTTTTCGCTGCTATAGCAGCACCCCATGGCGGGGTCGGGCCGGGCGCTCAGGCGGCGCCGAGGAGGGACGGCGTCCGTCAGGAGCCCTTCCGGTCACATGACCCGCGGCTGCCTCCTGCTCCCCTCCCCCTCGCCTAGCCTGTCCTAAAGCCGCTCCGGCGCCACAGCCAAATCTTGCCTTCCGGTCCCGCCTCGCCGCGTGACAACCGCCAACCAACCAATGGAAAAGTGCGTCCTACGTAACAGGACCCAGGGCACGTGATCCGAAGGCAGGCGGGGCGAGTCACATGATTTTGTTGTCCTAGTCTCTAGATCTGAATCCTTTCGTCCCTTGGCTTTAGTAGCCTGTGTAGTGAGCCAAGCTGTGTGATCACGTGGTATCAAGGCCACCTTTGTGGGCCCAGAGCTATCAAGATAAATTCTTCAATGCCGCGCGAGGGGCGAGTAGCGTCTTGGAGGAAGATGTGCTTCACTCAGAACTCTTTGCCAGTTTCTTTGTCCCTTATGTGTGTGAGAGAGAGACCAAGGTCTCACTATGTAGCCCTCACTGACTTGGAATTTGCTGTGTAGACCAGGCTGACCTCGAATTCAGAGAGTCACTTACCTCTGCCTTCCCAGAATTAAAGGCATATGTATTTTTATTTTGAGTATGTATATGAGTGTAGAGGTCACAGAACAACTTGTAGGAGTTGGTTGTCTCTTTCCACCATGCGGGTCATAAGAATTGTTAGATTGTCAAGCTTTGCGGCAGGCACAATTTAGTCATCTCTCTACTCTATTTGGCAGTTTCTTGATTAAGGTGAATTCTGCCTGAGCAGGCAGATGGCAGACACTTCTCTCTCCAAATCAGGGATTACAGTATTCAACGTCTCAGTACAACCTTTCTTCCTGGCTGCCTTTTATGATTCTTTTCTGAGCACTTCCATCTCTTTTCTTAATCTGGTGTCACTCGCTTATTAAGTTAACAAATGATGGGGCTAGAGACAACACAGTGGTTAAGAGCACTGGTTGCTGTTCCTCCAGAAGGCCCAAGTTCAATTCCCAGCATCTACATGGTGGCTTACAATCATCTGTAGCTCCAGTCCCAGGAGAAGCAATGCCCTCTTCTGGCCTCTGGCAGCAGGCGAATACACACACTTATACACAGTGCACAGACATACATGCAGGCCAAACACCCATACACATAAAATAAACTTAATTTAAAAGACAAACCCCAAATATTTGCGGTCTACAGTGTGCCACTCTAGTGTCCAATCTGGACAGGTAGCTGGTCAGAAAACAGCCAAAGTCCAGACCATGGAATCCCGGTCTGGTGATCAGTGTGTTCTACAGTGTGGTTTTTAGTTCATTTCTGCTACCACATGTTAGTAACTGAGAGACAAGGACAGAGTCTGACTCTTCTCTGTGACTGATACCCTAACACTTACTTACAGAAAACTTGGGTTTTGAAATCAGTAAACAAGTTTCAATTATTTTGGTTTACACCATGCCCCACGTCCTGATCCCAAGGAGTTAGAAAAGTCACCTAGTAGTATTTATTAATTCTTCAGATCAAGACCCTAGAATTCTGCTAAGTTTCTCTAGGGCCCGAGGAATAGGAGGCAGCTAAAGTTTGTCCCTGGGTTTGGTAACCTGAACTGCAGGTCTCAGGTAACAGCCTCAACATCAATAATTGAAATCAGGTCCAGCCTCCATCTTTAGGGTTATTTCTCTGAAGGACTTCCCATTCCGGTATCCCGGTCTTTCTTAGGAGCCTTCAGCTCAGGTAAGCAGGGCCTTGTGGGTTCCCAAGCACACCAATTCATGCCCTCATCACAAATGCTTCACATTCCTTCATATACTCTAGGTTTAACATACACTCCTAGTCCAACCAAGGGGCTTGCAAAACCAGCCAGCCCATCAGGCTCAGGTCTGAGGGGAGGAGCAGGGAAAAAAGAACAGCTCTCCCCTACAGGTGGTCCTGGAGAAGAAAGCAAACGTGGCGTGTGCACGTGCATATTTGCACTTATAGTGAATTCTTTGTGGAGGGGAGTACAAATACAAAAATACAGAAAATACACAGGCTCCGGGAGGACCACACCTCCAGGGAAGAGCAAACAGGAAACCCTTGGATAGAAAAAGACACTTCACTCTAACTGGTACGGAGGGTGGGTTTATTTTCGAGATTTGGTCTCAAACGTAGTTCAGGCTGGCTTCAAACTTGGATCCTCTACCTTGGCCTTCCTCATGATGGGATTACAAGTGTACACCAAAATACCATCGATAGATTTTTTTTTTTTTTTTAACTTTTAAAAGATTCTATTTCTAGGCAGGGCAGTGGTGGCGCACGCCTTTAATCCCAGCACTTGGGAAGCAGAGGCAGGCAGATTTCTGAGTTTGAGGCCAGCCTGGTCTACAGACTGAGTTCCAGGGCAGCCAAGGCTATACAGAGAAACCCTGTCTCGAAAAACCAAAAAAAAAAAAAGATTCTATTTCTATTTTATATGTATGGGTGGCTTTGTCCAAATGTACTGAATGTATGTCTATGCACTATGTGAATACAGTGCCCACAGAAACCACAAGAGGGCACTGGATCCCCTGGGCCTGGAGTTACAGACAGTTGTGAGCAACCAGTTGTGGGTGCTGAGAATCAAACCCAGACCTTTCAAAGAGCAGCCACTGCTCTTAACCACTAAGACATCTCTCAAATGTTTCATTTGTTTGTTGTTTGCTAAGATTTTATGAGTGTTTTGCTTTTATTCATGTTCACTTGTGTGAGCCCCTGGAGGTCAGAAGAGGGCGTTGGATCTTCTGGAACTGAGGATATAGCTAGATGGTTGTAAACATGAATACTGGGAATTGAACCCAGGTCCTCTGCAGGAGCAACCAGTGCTCTTAACCACTGAGCCATCTCTCCAGCCCCAGGCATAGTGTTTTGATTACCTTTTACTGAGACACACACACAGTGAGCACAGTGAGAATGTTTGACAACAAAGCTTTTCTCTTTTGTTACACTATAATGGATCAGAGGAGTCCAGGCAGATGGAGTATGGGAGGAGGAAGACAACCCAAGAAACTGATGAAAAGGGTCTTGAGGAAAATCAAAAGGTGGGTGGGACAGGAAACAATGCAGTAATGGATCTGCAGCCAGGAGCAGAGATATAGTTTGTGGATGGGCAACAGGAGGTTGGAAAGAACACAGGCTGGATTCAAATCCCAGTTCTGCTATGTCTTTAGCAAAGGACAGCCTCTCAGCCACATTTGTATAAGCATGATGATTGCCTAAATAAGTCTGCACAAATGACAGGCAAATGGTACATGTAGGCTCCTCCCCAACCTCAACCTCACTCTATCCTAGGACCCAGGTAGGGACAATGTCCCCTGCCATTGCACTGGCATTCCTGCCACTCGTGGTAACACTGCTGGTAAGATACAGGCACCATTTCCGACTGCTGGTGCGTACAGTCCTGCTGAGAAGCTTTCGAGACTGCTTGTCAGGACTTCGCATTGAGGAGCGGGCCTTCAGCTATGTGCTCACTCATGCCCTCCCTGGAGACCCTGGTCACATCCTCACCACTCTAGACCACTGGAGCAGCTGCTGCGAGTACCTGAGCCACATGGGCCCTGTTAAAGGTCAGTGTCCCTTTCCCTACCCTTCTGTTTGAGAAATAATCCCAAGATGGTGAAGAAAGACCTAGCATCTTGGGAGGCAAAGGCAGGTGGATTTCTGAGTTCAAGGCCAGCCTGGTCTACAGAGTGAGTTCCAGGATAGCCAGAGCTACACAGAGAAACCCTGTCTCAAAAAACCAAAAAAAAAAAAAAAAAAAAAGAAAGAAAAACAGACCTAGCATCACCCAATGCTTACCTGGGTAAATTAGGAAGCCTCATGATTGTATTTATGACTTCCTTTTCCCTCTCATTTAGAAATGAGGAGTCTGGACCAAGTTATTCAATTATCCAGTAGACATTTATTGCCACTCTTTTGTGCCAGGTGCTAAGGGAGGTAGAGATCACAGAGGGTAAACCAGCCACAAATGCTGGCCTCAAAGGGATCATAACACAGGGGAATAACCATAACTCAGAGCTTTGTAATTATCTGTTCTAGACTCTCTTCCCTACCAAAGAGGCTCCACAACCAATTCAGGATAGCTGTCTGCCAAGTATTAAGAGATTTATCCAATTCCAAAATCAAAAAGACAATCAGCAATAGGGGTGTGCATTTGAGTATGAAACTGAAAATGTCTCAGGAAACCTGCAAGATAGGGTGGATATTTTGCCTGAGCCCTCCTGGAGAGAGGAACATCTACACTGAGTCTAGAAGGCTTCGTTTCAAGTTGGCCAGGTGGATGGAGACAGGTGTGGGAAAGGGTAAAGTCAGTCTGTCAGCCTCATATATAAATACAACATTTAGAAAGCACAGCATGTTTGATTCTGGGCACACCTGTTTTGAATGTCTTCTACAACAGCCATCTTGCCCCATAGGTCAGATTCTGATGCGGCTGGTGGAAGAGAAGGCCCCTGATTGTGTACTAGAGCTGGGCACCTACTGTGGATACTCTACACTGCTTATTGCGCGAGCCTTGCCCCCTGGGAGTCGCCTTCTCACTGTGGAGCGGGACTCACGTACAGCAGCAGTGGCTGAAAAAGTCATCCGGCTGGCTGGCTTCGACGAGCAAATGGTCAGCCCCTATCTCCCCAATGCTGATCTCTCAACTATCCCAGGAATTGCTCAGACCAGGCCTCTTTTATGAGGGACTTCCATTCAAGGAAGCAGCTCCACTCAGGCAGCTGGCATTCTGGAGGGCATGTTGCTCTTACCCCCAATCCCCAGGCATTTGCACTTATTTCCTGCTGGACTACAAAAGCAGCAGCTAAGAGGAAGCTCTCCATAGCTCAGCAAGTCTGAGTCCAAATCTTATTCTTTGGTTAGTTGTGTGACCCCAGGTGAAGCACATACCCTGATTCTCAGCTTCTTCATGGGCACATAATAGAGATTACAATACTGAGACTGATTCCTGGATTTCTGAGGTCAGAGGAAATGTGAGACACTTGTGAGGGCCTAGATTAGTACCTGGCATAAATCAGCCAGATCCTAGCGGGGTCTAGAGTGTGAAAGCAGTTCTCGTCCTCACCTCCAGCTATGGCTTTTCCCACAGGTGGAGCTCATTGCAGGCAGCTCAGAGGAAGTGATCCCACGCCTAAGAGCTCAGCATCAGCTGCATCGGGCAGATCTGGTGCTACTGGCACATCGACCTCGATATTACTTGAGGGATCTGCAGCTACTGGAGGCCCATGCTCTGCTCCCACATGGTGCCACTGTATTGGCCGACCATGTGCTTTTTCCTGGTGCACCCCGCTTCCTACAATACACCAAGAGCTGTGGTCGCTATCGTTGCCGCCTCCACCACACCAGCCTCCCAGACTTCCCTGCCATCAAGGACGGCATAGCCCAACTCACCTATACTGGACCTGGCTGAGATCCAGGACCTGGGATATTTACTAATACAATCCCAACCCCATTCAAGCAAACCTCAGAATATCCCCTTTCCCCTCAGAATATCCCCTTTCCCTTTCTGTTTAGTATCCAACACACGCTAGGCTCAGGCTAGGGAGGCTTTCTTTTCAACTTTGTCCCCCTCCAACCTCCATACTGATATGAAGTGTCAAATTCTATCAGCCTTCTTGGTCCCACAAGGTTCCTCACAAAAAATCAGGAACTGGAAGCAAGAGGCCTGAGCTCTCAACTTAGTTATTGATTGCTCCCTCCAAGTGAGTCTTTCCTTCCTCTGAGATTCAGTTTACTCTTAACACTGAGACAGTTAGCTAAAGGGGCTGGAGAGAGAGCTCAAAAGTTGAAGAGCACTGCCTGCTACTCCCTACCTAAAGGACCTGGGATCAATTCCCAGCATTCACATGGCACAGGCACACATGTGATATACAGACAGACAGACAAAACACTTTTAAGCATAAAATAAATAAATTAAAATAACAAAAAAGACATCTGGTTGGCAGAACCACAAAGCCTCCCAGTGATGAGACTCAGATGAGATCAGAGGCAGCTGCAGACAATGAGGCCCTGTAGAAACACCTGGGCACAAGCTAGGCCATAAGAATTATCAATTATAGATAATTGATAATATAGATAATTGGGCTCTGATCCTGGCCAACGTGGTCCATTAGGTTTGTTTGAGAGCCCTTACATAACCCAGTCCCAATGTCCAAGAAAAGATGCTGAACTCTGGGTCCCACCAACAAACAGGGAATAGACATTGGGGAAAGAATCAGTCCTGTGTCTTTATTAAAGGGGGTTAGAAAGGGACCACACCTGGCAACCAAGGAGTGAGGTACCAGCCAGGAAGGTGGGATGGGCTCAGGCTCTTGGGATTCAAGGGAAGACTGGTGGCCTGGAAGGGCCCAAGGAGACCTTGTCCTGGCAGCAGCTGAAGACAGTGCCTAAAAGAAAGCTTTAGGCACTACAGCCACAAGCTGGTTCTGCAGGCTGAGGGGCTGAGGCTGTGGATTCAAAATAGGTTGGGGTGATCTGGAATCACTCTGAGGCCACCTTGGCTTGTCTACCTAGATCATCCACTGGTCCTGATCCTGTTCGTTGCCTTCCATGTCCACCTGAAGAGGAGGCTGGGTGTGGGTGGGGAGGGGCCTCAGCCAGCCTCAGCCCAGATCCTGCCCCTGGGTATAGCCAGGGTTTCTGTATGCCTTGGCCATCAATTAGATCAGGGGCAGGAGCCTAGGAACAAAGGCACTCCCCTACACCCCGCCTACCTCATTGACCTCTCCATCATCAGGTGACTCATTATAGTCATTCATCTCATCCATGTCCTGCATGTCCTCATCGTCTTCTGAATCCTCTTCACTGTCCTCATCATCTTCATCATCCTCTTCTTCCTCATCATCGTAGTGCTGGTAGAGCAAAAAAGACTCTGTAGGCCTCGGGGCTACATGGACCAGGCCAAGAGCTGGCCTACTTGGAGCCTCCTCCCCAACCCTGCCCGCCCTGAGTCTGGCAAGCTGCTGCATGGCCTGAAGGACCTTATACTAGGCAAACACCTAGCCCTCAAGTTCCCACTTTTTCTGTCTACCCAGACTGAAAACCACAACTGTTCTGAGCCAAAAGCAAGGCCATTAAAGAAAAGCCTTGTCCCACTGGGCTTAACATAGGCTCCACCCACAGGAGCCACTCACCTCTGAGGCAGGCTTGCCAATAGGTACCAGGTTGTTGTCTTTCTCTGCGATGCTTTGGAGCTGTGGGCAAAGGAGTACAGGGAAAGGTAGGGCCCAGGCACAGCAGAGCAAGTCAGAAGCATTGGACTGGCTTAAGAGACCCCCAAATGTTGAAACAAAGCTTCTTCCCCCCAGTTCTCAGGAAGATGCACTCTCCCTTTCTCCTGTTATCTGTTCCTTATAAAATTGGTGGACATATGTATAGTCTTTTGGCCTCAGTTTTTTTTTCATATAATTCTGATGAGGGTGAAATGAGACACTCAGCCTGGAATATGGCATCTTGTAGGTCCCCATTAAGACTTTAAATGAGGGCTGGAGAGATGGCTCAGCAGTTAAAGAGCCAGGACTGCTCTTCCAGAGGTCCTGAGTTCAATTCCCAGCAAACAAATGGAGGCTCACAACCATCTGTAATGCGCTCTGATGCCCTCTTCTGGTGTGTCTGAAGACAGCTACAGCGTGCTCGAATATATAAAATAAATATTTAAAAAAAAAAAAAAAACTTAAATGATAAAGTCCTGTGATGTATAGAAAAGATCTTAGGCTGCCAGGAGCTTGACATCTATCTAAACTAACCCCAAAGTTCTGTGGTCCCTCAGCAAGTTAGGTATCCCCAGAACCCAGCTTGACTATTCCAAACACAAAGAAAAATGTTTTTCTAAGCAAGTCTCCAGTGTAAGGCACGGTCACGACCCAGGTGGTACACCTCCATGCTGCACTAGGTCCTCACTCACCCAGGCCTGATGCTGCTGCTCCTGCTGCTGTAGCTCTGTCTCCTCCACACAGGGTCGATCCAGATTAAACCAGAGTGTCTCAGTCACACGAGGGAAGAGTGAAGGGAACAAGGTGGACATGGCTCCTAAGCTGAGGGAAAGGGTCAAGCGATTATGTTTTGTGTTGATGCAGTTGTAATTTGATTTAGGGATGGGGTGGAGTGGGAGATAGCAGAAAGAAGCTGCCCTTCCCTCTTAAAATCAGACAGACCTGAGTTTGAGTCCTGGCTCCATCACTTACTAGCTGTTTGACTTTGGCCAATACACTTAACCTCTCTGGGCCTCAGTTTCCTCATCTGTAAGAATGGGGATAATTAAAATTATATCATCCTCAAAGTTATTATGACAAAAAAATTAATAATGAGTAAAGCTGCATGCTGCTTAAGGAGAGGAGAGACTGGGAACCAGAGATGGAATGTGGCATTGTGATTATGTAAAAATTAGTGAAAGCAGAGATCTAGTAAAATTCATCTCAAACACACACAAACACACCCCATAAAACTTATTTTTTCTCTTTTGATTCATGTTACATCCAATCAGTGCAAAATGTTTTGGACATGAACCACGTCTCTCAACAACCAAACTGCAGTACTCACAATCAAAGATAAAAGATATTCTAGGAGGGATGGGTAAATAGATAAACAAACAAATGGAAGAATGAATAATGAACTAACATGTAAGAGAAGAAAATCATCTCTGTGGGCTGAAGCTGCTGACCAGAACGGTCACCAAGAGGCTGAACTAAATAAAAACCCATCAACTCACAAACCCAGTGACATATAGAGCTTGACTTTGGCCACACACTCGGTGGGGGCTTAAAACAAACACAAGGAAGGGATCCTGGCCCAGCACTGTAGGTAGGGCACGGGAAAAAGTAGAATTGGGGTCTACCTTGGTGTTTCCCCCTGTTTTTAGTAAATGAGATTGGGTTTCACTATTTAGCCCTGACTGGCGTGGAATTCACTATATAGACCAGGCTAATCCCAAACTCACAGAGATCCGCATGACTCAGCCCCCAAACGCTGGGATTAAAGGCGTACACTAGCTACCACACCCGTCCCTACTCGGGCTTTTGTTCTAACTTAATTTGACCCACGCAGACTCAGACGCTGTCATTCCCTAGACCAAAGCCCCCCAGGTCCATGTGACAGGAAAAAAGCGTCCACCACGATCCCAAAAGTACTGACAAATTTTGTCTCCTAAAATCCTACCCACCACCGCCCATTCTGTGCTCATTATGATAATGACTGCGAGATTGACCAACAGGAAGAAGGCAGAGGTGGGTCTCCATCAGGATTTTGACCTTATAGGGATGCTAATCGCAAAATGCGCGCGGCCTGGCTGAAGCCAATTAACTGAAAGAACTGCTGGGTGACAGGAAGTGAAACCAATGCATGACGGAACATGTGAGATGGGTGGGGCTTAGACTCTAGGAAGCGGCCAATGAGCAGGATGTCTTTAAGAGTAAAAAAGGGGGAAATGAGCTGCTAGAGAGGCGAGTCAAAGGAATTGGGTTTCTCTGGAAGCCTGAAGAAAGAACAAGCAAAGAGACGGCAACAATCTCGTTTCCGCACTTACCGCGCCAAGAGCCGGCAGCCGGCGGCGACCCGGAAGCGCTTTCCCAGGCCTGAGCGGAAGAACCCACCAGAATCCGGGACTCACTAACGCATGCGTCTTCCGTCTCCTTTTGTTTCCCGCTTCTACTACCAAACCGGAAGTGATGTTGACGTACATTAGTTACGTACTAATTGGAGGAGGACATTTATTTGCTCCGCCTACTTTTTGGCTCCGCCTTGAATCTCTAGCGTCCCGGTTACTCCAGGCTAGCCCCTGACCGGCGTCTGTTTAGTCCCGCCCTCCTGTCACTAGGGGGTGTTGGCGTGTTAATCTCCTCGAAATATAATGGTTTCCAGGAATGTTCGCTTGTGTGGATGCTGTGTGTGCTGCTGCGTTCCAGGAACATCTGTTTCTTCCCTTCTGTTCTCTCAGACTCAGTTTCCTGTTTGAACACAATTCATTTTTTTCTTTTTGAGAGGATACCCTGAACATGCTAGACAAGTCTCTGTCATGGAGCTACATCATATTCATAATATTTGCTTTTCTTTTTTGAGACGGTCTCACTGCGTATTCCTGACTGGCCTGAAACTCACTATCTAGACCAGGTTGGCCTCGAAGTCAGAGATCTTCTTGCCTTGCTCCGGACCGGTATAAAAGCGGTGTACCACCATACTGGCCTCTTTTTTATCTATTTTAAATTTTATCTTATGTGTGTATGTCTAGGAGTGTTTGGACAGCGTGTGTGTTTGCCCAAGAGTGATACTGGGGATCTTCCTCAATGGCTCTTCTATCTTATCTTATTCTTATTCCAGAAGTCCCTGCTATGGCTAGTCTGGCTATCCAGGTTCTCTGGGAATTCTCTGTCGTTATTGAAATTACAGGCTAGTTGCCATAACCATCCAGCATTCACGTGGGTTCTGAGGATCCAAACTCCTGTCCTGGCTTCTTTTAGATCAAGCGCTTTAACCCCTAAGGCATATCTCCCCAGGCCTGTAAATTTTTTGTCTACATTGTTTCTTCTTTAACTAGCATGGTACACTGCCTAGTTTTCCTCCTGTCCTTGGCTATGGTGAAGAGTGGATGAGGTGGGACTGTACCTCATCAATATACGGTTCCTATCAACTCAAATTTGATGGCCCAAGAGTTCAGCTTCTGCCTAAAAGGTTTTAGCAAGCTCTGCTTATTAAAATCATAGCACTCAGAAACCTGAGACATGATGTGTTCAAGATTGGACTGGGCTGTATAGCAAGTTCAATGCCAGCCTGAGATGTAGAGTAAGACCCTGTCTCTCACAAAACCAAGTGTAAAATTTAAGAATAAAAATAAGGGCCAGTGAGATAGTTCAGTGGGTAGAGACACTTACTGACAAGCCTAAGGACCCAAGTTCAATCCCTAGGACCCACATGGTAGAAGGAGAGAGCTGCCTCTCACAAGTTGTCTTCTGACTTGCACGTGTACACTGTAGCAGTTGTTTTTTGCCTTCCATACCAAGTAAATGTGAATCAGAAAAAAAAAAGTTAACTAGGTGTAGTGAGAATGTTGGTTTCTTTAAAAACACAGAAATATAAATAAGGATGTGTTTGTGAGGGGTTTGTAAGTATGGCAATGTGGAAGGTGAAACAGTACACCCCCCACTTCCCAGGGGGCTATGGCTCCATCGACTGCAAGAAAATCCTGCCCCAACAGTGAGTGTCCAGCTATAGCTTGTGTGCGGTGGGCATTGGGGCTTTGGCTTCTCGGGAACAATGAAGTGGAACTGGGAGCACAGGCACCTGCTGATAGGGGACTTGGAGACCAGGATCACTCTCACTGCTCTTCCAGGCAGAGAAGCACCAGAGGACCCTGCAGATTCTTCTTCAGGAGAACCTGGAGGAGGACAAGGAGGCCATCATCATGAAAGATGTGCTTGACTGGAAGGTGGTGGGTCTGTATTCCACACCAATCGATGGGTGCCACCTGTCCTTGGAGAGTTGTGCAAGCTATGCACCAAAGAGGAGATGTACAACACAAAGTCGGATTCACCTGGTATACTAGGGGCCCAAGCCCATGCCCACAATAAAGAATAGTTAATTTAAAAAAGTTTGTTTTTTTTTAAATTTTGTTTTAATCTCAGGTGTGGGATATGGGTCTGCTTGTCCACAGCAGCTGACTATGATTTGCCTTGTGCTTGATTTGGCCAGCTGCAGATAGTTTCTGTGATTATGTAATGTTTGAAATTCTGGGGACTTTTCAGAGGGAATATAAATGCTAGAGTCCCATAGGGTGTGGCTGATTGATTGACCAACAGGTGATTGGATGCAGTTTGTCTAGTAGTCAAGCAAAAAAAAAAACAAGAGGAGAAGAAATTAGATACCCTGATGGCAAAGATCAAACTTACCCCAAGGAACTTGACATCCCTAACAAGCAGGAAGTAGATGGATGATACCGTCACTCCCTTTCCACTCTATCCCTTTTCCTACCTAGTGTTAGGGGATTACAAGAGTGGAGGAAGAGGTGTGGAGAAGGATGAAGGACAAAGGAACTCACAAAATAGTAAAATGTCCAATTACAGCCAGGCATGCTAACACAGGTCTTTAACCCCAGCACTCAAAAGAGGCAGAAGCAGAGGCAGAGAGGCAGAGGTAGGCACATTTCTGTTAGCTTGAAGCCAGCTGGGTCTACATGAGCTCCAGGACAGCTAGAGTTACATAGTAGACCCTGTCTCAAAACATACATACATACATACATACATACATACATACATAGGACTGTCTCTAAAGGGAACAGAAAACAGAAAAACAGATTTTCAGCAGAGGATAAAACTTACCACTTGGAAATGCCCACCTTTTTTGTTCAACCTTTTACAAGTATTTATTGAGGCTGGGCATGGAGGCACATAACTTTAACCCCAGCACTTGAAAGGCAGAGGTAGGAGAATATCTGTGAATTACAGGCCAGCCAAGGCTACATAAAGAGACCCTGTCCCAAAATATAAAGTAAATAAACACACAAGATCAAATATATGTGCATCACTCTTCTTAGCAGTGAACATACACCAGTGAACAAATAGACCCCCCTCCCGTCATTGTAGCTT
>JADRCH010000315.1:3825275-3836642 GCA_019843965.1 Rhynchomys soricoides | reverse complement strand
AACATACACCAGTGAACAAATAGACCCCCCTCCCGTCATTGTAGCTTCCATTCTAGAGAGAGAAACAATAAAGAAGATACAGAAATAACACAGATAACAGTTTTAAGATCTCAGTAAATACTGAGAATAAAATATTGGGAGTAGGGGTTTGGGATTTAGTTCAGTGATACATCCCTTGCTAGGTTGGTCCTCTGCTCCAAAAAAACCCCAAAATTTATAGGTGTGGCATTTTAGATGGGGTGGGGACAAGAAAATCTACAGGGTAGCAACTTTTGAGTAGTTGGGGAGTGGGGAGAGAAGAGAGGAGGGAGAAAAAGAGAGGGGTAGATATAGATAGATAAATAGATAGATAGATGGATGGATGGATGGATAGATAGATAGAGATAAGTAGTTAGGTAGGTAGAGGACAAGCACCTCATGCCAAAGCCCTAGAAGAGCTTCAGCTCAGTGTCCTGTGTAAGGAATACATAGACGAAGAGAGGGAGGCAGTAGGGATCAGATGGATGCCACCCTGCAGATAGGTCAAGTATGGACTCTGGCATTTCTATTGTATAGGGAGCAAGTGAGGGGTAATGAACAGAAGATCCACACAGTCTGCTTTATATTTTAACAGTTACTTTGTCTCTTTTAGAAAAAAGTGGGGAGCATAACTGCAGGGGCAGGGAGGCACCTTAGGAGCCTATTACACTAATCCAGATGTATGGGGGCAGACGAGTTGGCCCAGTAATCAAGAGAATCTACTAAAAATCAGAATGGTGTCACTCTAATTTTAATATTGGTTAACCTTAGTTCCTACAGGCTGGCTTGGAACTGGCAATGTAGCTAAGGATGGCTTGAACTCCCGATCTTCCTAAGGACAGGGATTATAGGTGTGTTACTAGCACAGTGACTTTCTCAGAACTACCCTGTGACTGGAAGACTGGTAGTGTAGAAATTCAATGCTATCGCTACGTGGGATCTTTTATCTTTGGCATTACATTCATCGAAAGTAATGCCTAGCCATGCCTGATGTTGTCATCTGCGACACATTAAATGGGTTATACTGCTAAATGAACAGAGGACCAAAGTTCAGTTCCCAGGATCTATATCCATATCCAGAGGCTGGTAACCACTTGGAACTCCAGCTCAAGGGGATTCAGTGCCCTCTGCTGGCCTTGCTGGGCACTGTATTCACATGTACAGATCCACATACAATACTGATAATTAAAAATAAAGCCAAGTCTAGTGACACATACTTTTAAACCCAGCATTCAAGAAGCAGAGACAGACAGATCTCTAGGAGTTCAAAGCTAGCTTGGTCTACATATCAAGTTCAAGGACTGTCAGGGATACAGAGTGAGACCCTGTCTCAAAATAATATAAAGGGGCTGGAGGAATAGCTCTATAATCAAGAACAATGCTGCTCTTGAAGAGGAGCTAGTTCAATTTCCAGCATCCATGTTGCTGCTCACAACTGTAACTCCAGTTCCAGGAGATTCAGTCACCTATGGTAACTTCCATACACCATCACACAAGCAAAACACTCAGACACATAACATAAAATAACTTTTTTTAAAAAGCAGAGGTAGAGGATGAGAAATGGATGGGTTTAAATAAGTTAGAAGTAGAGAAATCAGCTAGGCATGGTAGCACACACATCTAATTCCAGCATGTGAGAGACAGAGGCAGGCAGATCTCTGAGTTTGAGGCTAGCCTGGTCTACATAGCAAGCTCCACGACAGCCAGGATTACACAGAAAAACCTTCTCTAAAAGAAACAAACAGAAGTGGAGAAAGCAATGCTGGCTAACAGATAGGATATATATTATATATATTATAGGGTGTCTAGGGAAGAAAGAATCCACAACATTTTGACCCGATCAACTGGAAGACTGCTGTTGCCATTTTGGGGGGTTGAAAAGGCTGAGGAAGTTTTTGGTGGGACCATCTCTGAGTTGAGTTTGAGATGCACTTTACATTAGAGATTTTGAGGGAGCACAGAGATATGTGGGTCTGCAGATCAATGGGAAAGCCAGGCTGGATATTTCATGCCTGGCAGTTATGGTCTCTAAGCTACACAGTGGGGTGAGGTCATCAAGAGTGAATGAAAGGCCAGCTTGGTCTACAGAGTGAGTTCCAGGACAGCCAGGGCTACACAGAGAAACCCTGTCTCGAAAAACCAAAACAACAACAACAACAACAACAAAGAGTGAATGAAGAAGGCAGAAAATAGTTCTCACCAATAGTAAGTAGTATACCAAATAGATGAAGAAGGTGAACTGGGTGGTAACCTGGAAACAAGTACAAAAACAGTGTTTTAAAGGAGGATTTGGTCTACTGTGGCCGAATTTTGTATAAAACCATGTTTCTGTTTGTTACACCAGAAGACAATAAGCTTCTAGAGCGTAGAGATGGAATGGTCTCAGTGCTTCCAAGGCCTTTCTTTCTTTCTTTTTTTTTTTAAAGATTTATTTTATGTATGTGAGTACATTGTCTTTGTTGGTCTCTTCAGACACACCAGAAGAGGGCATCGGACTCCATTACAGATGGTTGTGAGCCACCATGTGGTTACTGGGAATTGAACTCAGGACCTCTGGAAAAGCAGTCAGTGCTCTTAACCGCTGAGCCATCTCTCCAGCCCCGAGGCCATTCTTCTAGCTATTTCACTTACTCTCCTATGATCATTGACCCCAGATGTCCCTCCTCTCTTCTTTATCTCTTCTCTATCTCAGACAATCTTCCCCTTTGACCCTTCATCACATCTCTGGACACACGGATATTCCCCAGTAGATCAGAGTTTCTTTCCAAAGTCCCCAGTCAGGTTTAACAAGTCATGGTGACTAATTAGCTAGTGATATTTGCTGAATGTCAGCTGAGTGTCAGACACATTGTTAGGCTCTGGGGAGAAAGATAAACAGAGTTTAAAAAGAATCCTGCCCTAGAGAAAAAACACGCAGCCTAGTGGGTAATGAACCAATTATAGAAGATGGTTGATGTTGAAATCAATATATGCAGAGAGCAGAGTTAGAAGTTGGTTATATGCTTAGAGAGTTGTGAGAATCTACTTGGGCACACCTAGACAGATGGGGATAGGCAACAGTGTTAGGGAATTCAGATGGGGTAGGTCTTTGGTGGCGCTCATATGACTAGATGGAAGGGGCCCTAGGTGTTGGTCCTATTGGTCTCTTTTTTTTTTTTTTTTTTTTTTTGGTTTTTCGAGACAGGGTTTCTCTGTAGCCCTGGTTGTCCTGGAACTCACTCTGTAGACCAGGCTGGCCTCAAACTCAGAAATCCTCCTGCCTCTGCTCCCGAGTGCTGGGATTAAAGGAGTGCGCCACCACTGCCCGACCTTATTGGTCTCTTTAAGGACCACAAAGAGACAATGTCTCATGCCCAAGCGCCTGTTTTCTTTAATATCCTGCCCATGTTTCCAGCTCTGAAAAATGGAAAGTAGGGTCAAGAGGGCAATTTCCCAACACCCAAAAATAAACCCAGAGCCCTCAGGCTGGATGAGAACCTGCGACTCTATACAGAGATGTTTGCAGGACCCAGGGAGGCCCAGGGCTAAGTGATGTGACTGTCAGTGCCTGTGACTCTTGCTTACTCATTCCTGCCATTATCTTGGGAACATGGCTAGTCCTGGAGCAGGTGACAGAGGAGACTGTGGCAGTAGCCATCTTTCGTTCCTATGGAGGCTTCCACACTCAACGCCTCTGCATGGCTTCACCCTAACCTCGGGGAATCTTACTCCAAGTAACCTCATAAGAAACTGAAGGCTTGCCGAGCAGTTGAGTCATAAGCCTTTAATCCCAGCACTTGGGAGGCAGAGGCAGCCCTGTCTTGAAAAACCAAAAAGAAAAAAAAAAAAAACAGAAAGAAAGAAACCTAAGACTAGCCTAAACTATTGGCACACACTTTTTTATTTTATTTTATTTTTTTTTACATTTCAAATGTTATCCCCTTTTCCATCCACCCTTACCCTGCTTCTATGAGGGTGCTCCCCCACCCACCTACCCACTCCTGCCTCACAGTCCTAGCATTCCTCTACACTGGGGCATCAAGCCTTTACAGGACCAAAGACATCCCCTCCCATTGATGCCAGATAAGGCCCCTTCAGCTCCTTCATCCCTAACTCCTCCATTGGGGTCCCTGTGCTCAGTCTGATGGTTGGATGCAAACCTCCTCATCTGTGTTGGTCAGGATCTTGCAGAGCCTCTCAGGATGCAGCTGTTTCAGGCTCCTGTCAGCAAGCACTTCTTGGCATCCAAAATAGTGTCTGGGTTTGGTGTCTGCATGTGGGATCTATCCCCAGGTAGGGCAGTCTCTGGATGGCCTTCCTTTCCTTCAGTCTCTGTTCCACTCTTTGTCCCTGTATTTCCTTTAGACAGGAGAAATTCTGGGTTAGAATTTTGAAGATGGATGGGTGGCCCCATCCCTCAAGGGGGGGGGCATGCCTAACCTCTGGATATGGTCTCTATAGGTTCTCCCTCCCCTTTGTGGGGTATTTCCGATAATGTCATCCCTGTGGAGGGTCTTGGGAGGCTCTTGCTTTCCTGGCATCTGGGACTTTCTGGTTGCTACTTCCAGTTCCCCATCCTCCATTGCTACATAGCTCTGTTCAATTTCCTGGCCTTCTGTACATTTCCTCCGTTTCCTCCCATACCTTACTCTTCCCTCTCATTTCCCCTCCCCCTCCTCTCTTCCTCCCAAGTCCCTCCCACCCTCTATTTTCTTTGATTATTTTGTTCCCCCTTCTAAGAAGGACTGAAGCATCCACTCTTTGGTCTTCCTTCCTCTTGAGCTTCATGTGGTCTGTGAGTTGAGTCTCAGATTTTCCATGCTCTTTGCCTAATACCCACTTATCAGTGAGTACGCACCATGTGTGGTGTTTCCTGACTGAGTTATGTCATTCAGGATGATATTTTCTAGATCCATCCATTTGCCTGCAAATTTCATGAAGTCATTGTTTTTAATAGCTGAGTAGTATTCCATTGTGTAAATGTACCACATTTTCTGTATCCATTCCTCTATTGAGGGACATCTGAGTTGTTTCCAGCTTCTAGCTATTATAAATATGGCTGCTGTGAACATGGCACACACTTTTAATCTCAGCACTAGGCAGACAGATTTTTTCCAGTGTAAGACTACCCTTGTCTACATAAAGACTTCTGAGCCAACCCAAGCTTCATGGTAAAACTGTGTTTCAATAAAAAAAGAAAAGAAGCCTAAGGTTCAAGAAAGCAAAGTGGTTCATGTGAGCTGAATATACCATTTAAGAATGTTGGGCTGGGTTTATAGCACAGTGGTAGAGTGCTTACCAAACACATGAAACCCTGGGTTTGATCCTGAGCACATCAGAAAGTGAGTGTGATAACTATTCTTCAAATCTCAGCACCGAGAAGGTAAAGGAAGGAGGATCAGAAATTCAAGGTCATCCTCAGCTATGTGGTGAGCTTGAGACCAGCCTGAGATGCAAGAGACCCAATCTCAAAACAAAGAAAAAGAATATCACTCTTGAATTCATTTCACAAAACTTTCTTTTAATGTCTTAAACATTATATTTGTCAGACTGGAGAGAGGGTTGAGCAGTTAAGAACACTCACTGGTCGCTCTTCCAGAAGTCCTGAGTTCCACTTTTAATCCCAGCACTTGGGAGGAAGAGACAGGCGGATTTCTTAGTTCGAGGCCAGCCTGGTATACAGAATGAGTTCCAGAACAGATAGGGCTATACAGAGAAACTCTGTCTCAAAAAACAAACAAACAAACAAAAAACAAACAAAAACAAACAAAAAAAACCAAATAAAAGTCCTGAGTTCAATTCCAAGCACCCACAGGTGGTGGCTCACACCATCTGTAATGGGGTCTGGTGTCCTCTTCTGGCATTCAGGCTTACAATGCAAACAGAACACTCATACATAAAAAAATACATAAATAAATTTTTTAATTTGTTTAAAATGTTTGTTTAGTGTATATATGTGTTTGTGTGTGCTCCTGCTCGTGCACATGTGTGTCTATACATGCACACTCACCTGCTCGTGCACATATGTGTCTATACATGCACATTCACTTGAGTGGAGGTTAGAGGACAACATATGGGGTTGGTTTTCTCCTCCCACTGTGTAGGTCCAGGGAATCAGATGTAGGTCTTTAGGTTGACAGTTAGTCCCCTTGCCCACTGAACCAATTTTATCACCATGCTGTGCTTCATGATAAAGACCCAGAAAGATCTGATCTGAGTCCTAATTCCCTGGCAGCCTCCAGTCTTGCATTGGAGATATAAAGCAGATCATTTGGGCTACAAGGGCAGATATCTGAATGGTTCATCTCTATAGCTCCAAAACCTACAAAGTAGCCACTCAGTAAATGTTTGCACAGTATCAGGGTTTTCCTTTTGGTCTAATGAATTGACTATTCCATTGGTTCATGTGTTCCGGTCATTAGTTCATGAGTGCTATAAAGGAGATCAGTTCTGAAAAGAAAAATAGGGATATCAGGAAGAATAACATGTGGGGAGAGATGTGGGAAGGGTCCTTGAAGGAAAGGAGACCTACAGGCTAAAAGTCAGGAGAGGACATTCCAGTCAAGAAAGGACAAGACCAGCCGGGCAGTGGTGGTGCACGCCTTTAATCCCAGCACTTGGGAGGCAGGGGCAGGTGGATTTCTGAGTTCGAGGCCAGCCTGGTCTGCAGAGAGTTCCAGGACAGCCAGGGCTACACAGAGAAACCCTGTCTCAAAAAAAAAAAAAAAACAAAAACCAAAAGAAAAGAAAAGAAAGAAAAAAGACAAGACTTTAAAGAATGTGGTATGCCCAGGGAATGGTTTTGACTGAAGTCCTGCAGTGTGGTCAACATGGAAATGGGTGCTTTGTGAGAAACAAGTCCAAGATATGGTGCCCTATCTTCAAAGAACAGTACATAATCTTGTGGGAGTATAAGGAGACACCGAGAAAGGCGTTTCGTTTTGGTTTTATTCTTGTTCTTGTTGTTTGAGGCAGGGTTTCTCTGTGTAGCTCCGGCTGTCCTGGAATTCAATCTGTAGAGCAGGTTGGCCTTGAACTCAGAGATCCACCTATCTCTGCCTCTTTGGACTAAAGGGGTGTACTAAAACACACACACACACACACACACACACACAAGCTTTCTTAAGCAGAGGAGAGATGATCACAAAAGATAGTTGAGACCAGAGAGAAAGAGGACAGAAACAACCATCCTGGGCAGGATGGAGTTGTGGGGAGTAAGTAGAATGCCAAGGCTGGACTACAGGGAAGTTTGGACCAGGAATGCACCATGTAAGACTCTGGGGAGTCTTAACTTACTGGAGATCTCTGAGTGAACACATGGAGTTGGGGATTGATACAAAATACAAGAGGAATTTTATTAAACCAGAGCTCTGGGGCCCATCTGCACCCTGAGGAGAGGCTGCCCAGAATCTCAGGGCTTGGAGTTTTTATACACATACAAGCATAAGCAGGGATCCTCGGACTTCGAGGTTACATGACAGGGGGAGGTGACAAGGGAAGTCATCCTTCAAATATGATATTGTTTGTTCAGGCATCGGAACAGAATCATGCAACTGAAAGAGGGTACTTATCTCTTTAAGGATGTTTGGTCTTTGCTTCTCCCAAGGACAGGGGCCACCTGCACTGGGGGGTGCTATCTATCTATCAGGGTGAGTGCCAGCCTGGTGATACAGGGGCAGAGAGATGTTGCCCTTTGTCTATTTCCAAGACAGCATCTATTGCTCCCCCATGTGGGGGGGTGTTAGGGAGTGTCACCATGAAAATGGGGATAGCAATATTTCAGTGTCAGGCTGGACACTCTCTGAAAGGTCAGGAGAAGAGTTTTGCTTGAGCAGAGAGAAAGAAGGGGGGGAAGGGAGTGAGCTCTGTACAAGTGCTGAGAAAGTGCAGAGGCAGGCTTCCTGCATGTCTCTCTCTCAATCATAGCCCCAAAATAAGATTTCTTCCACATCAGGGTTTTTGGACATCTCATTGAGGACTCTCAGGACTTGACCTGTGCATTAAATACATTTCTGTTGCTGTAATAAATACCATGCCCAAGGTAATTGATAGGAGAAAGGTTATTTGGGGCTTAGAGTTCTAGAGGGATAAAAGCCCATAATGGTGATATAGCGTGGCAGAAAGCAGCCAGCACAGAAGGCTGTGCACAAAGAGAGATCTTATCTTCTACTACATGCATGAAGAAGAGAAAGCAAACTGGAGTTAGGGCAAGGCTATGAATTCTCAAACCCACCCCCAGGAACATAACTTTTCCAGCAAGTGTATACCATCTCCTCTAACAATAACACCAAGTGGGAATTAAATGTTCAAATATTCTAGCCTGTGGGGGGACAATCCTCACTCAAACCATCACATATAGATTTTTAAGATGGATGGATGAGTTGGAAGGGATCTGTTTAAATTCACTTCCAATCCCCGAGAATGCCAGCCTCAGGAAGGGAGCTCTCACTGGCTTCTGTTTTCATGATGGGTTTGCATACATTTGCTTACCACAGTCAAACTTTCCCCTGACCAAAACAGACAAAAGTAAGAAGAGAGCCCTTCTGTGTTGGAAGCAAACCTATGCACACTTGAACACATACCTTTATCACATCAGGATAGTAGGAGGAACAAATACTACCCCCAAAGATGTCTATGTCCCAGTCCTAGAGCCCTTGAGTGTGCTTGCTTAGATTACAAAACATTCTCTGAAGAGACATTAAGGTCAAGGACCTTGGCAAGTGTAGTGACATACTCCAGTAATCTTAGCACTCAGAATGATGAGGTTAGAAGATTATGAGCTCAAAGCTAGCCTGTACTACATTGTGGGACTGTGAAAGGCAGCCTGGTTTCTGATTGAGCTAAGGTTTAAAACCCTGGCGACCCAGTAGGGGGTCCCCAGCAGGGGATAAACTTACAAGGGATGGTAGGTGTTTTGCCATGCTCCTGGGCCCCAGACTCCTGACATGAAGCTGCAGCTCTCCATAGGTCTGTGACCATCAGTCACGTAGCCCCAAGCCCCTCCACAGGTACAGGTGTGGTCACATAGCCTCAAGACATTCCCATTTTAATGAGGCAGCTAGAGGCTTAGCCAATAAACTCCCCTTCCCAGGCACTCTTCCCTGCAAAAGGTATTTTAACCTCAGGCCCTCCCTGAGCTTGTGGGGTACGGTTTCACTCATCTGCCATGCCACTCTCTGCCATGACAATAAATGCCCTAAAACCATGGACTGTCTCTCTTCATTGGGATCTGCCTAAGGGGAACAGTGGAACAGGCCTTTGTCTAAAGAGCCACGTTTAGTCTCCCGCAAGAAGGCCTCTTAGTGCTCCCAGCCACAGTCTCTACCAAGCCAAGCCAGCTAGCTGCTAACAAGCCAAAGACTCATCCTGGTGGGACCCAGCTGAGCTCCTCCCTACCTTTCCCCCCTCAGCCCTGGGCTAGCTTCAGCCCGCAGGCCCCCACTGCATTCTCAGCTCTTCCACCGTATCCAGTGGCACCTGGGATGCCCAAGAGCCTGAGAACCAGACAGAGCCAGCTTCATGAAGTCCCCAGGACCACAGGTGGTGCTCCCTGGGTGGTGTCCCTCTGCTTCTCACAGCCTGACACCCACCATGGCGTGGGCTGTGCGAGGTCAAACTTCCCGAGTCTCTCCTCTCCCAGAGGCCAGAGCCCTGGAGTGGACATAGGAACTCACACCACCACAACCCAACACTACATAGGGAATTATAAGTTAACAGGCTTTGCATATCCTGTCTTGAAAAACAAAAACAAGAAAGATAAAAGGGAGCTGGAAAGTTGGCTCAGCAGTTAAGAAGAACATTTCTTTTTCTTGCAGAGGATCCTGATTCCACTTACAGCATCTATATGGTGGCTTGCAAGCCTTTGAAACTCAAGTTTGGAGGAATCCAATACTGTCTTCTGACTTCCATGGACATGTGCATCATGCACATACACATGTGCAGGATAAACACTTGTATACATAAAATAAAATGTAAAAAATAGATAAAAGAGCCTGAGATGTGGAGACTTTTAGATTATGCCAACCGATGAGTCTTGCAAGCCAGGGAAGCCCTCTAATCTGTTACCAGGAAAGAGGATGTCAGGGAGATGCCCCACTGCTGACTTTGAGATGGAAGGAAGGAGAAACAATGGGCTAACAAATGAAAGTGGCCTCCAGAAGTTAAAAAAAATCGCAGAAGTAAAATTTCCCTGAGAAGCTCCATCAGGCAACAGGGATCTGCACACACACTGGCTTTAGCCTAGAGAGACCCATATTGTACTTTTAGCCCATTGAACTGCAAATTACTTTGTGTTGTTTTCAGCCATAAACTTTATGGTAGTTTATTATGGCACCAAGAAATAAAAAAGAGCCAGGCAGTGGTGGTGCATGCCTTTAATCCCAGCACTCAGGAGGCAGAGGCAGGCGGATTTCTGAGTTTGAGGCCAGCTTGGTCTACAGAATGAATTCCAGGACAGCCAAGGCTATACAGAGAAACCTTGTCTCGAAAAACCAAAAAACAGAACATACAACAAGAGAAAAAATAAATACACATACAGCAAGCATGTGATGCATCCTATATCACACTGTCATGTGTTCTTACGTGGACACCTACAGGAAGGTCCAGAGACCTCAGCAAGAACTAACTGGAAACTGGACAAAAACAAGGCTCAGGATGTATTGGGTGTAGTCTGTAGTGCTGAGACTGTCTCCTGGTCAGCTGTAAAGAAAATAGAGATGGCCCAGCTAGATGGCTCAGAAGGTAATGGCACCTGGTTACCAAAGGACAACATTGTTCGTTGACAAATAATTCATTGTTATAAGCTTCCAGGAGTTGTTGGACTCAGAGACAGTAGAATGAAAGCAGCCAGGGCTTTGGGAGGGTTCAGTGAAGAATTAGTCTTTTTGTTTTTTGTTTTGTTTTGTTTTATTGAGACAGGGTTTCTTTGTATATACCTAGCTGTCCTAGAACTAACTTCTGTAGACCAGGCTGGCCTTGAACTCAAAGATCTATGCCTGCCTCTGCCTCTGAAGTGCTGGGATTAAAGAAGTGAGCCACCACCACCTGTCATGAGTTAATATTTAAAGGAATGCAAAGTTTCAGTTTGTGATGATGAAAAATTACAGGAGATAACTGGTTGTTATACTGACAGTTCACAACCACTGGGGATGTACTTAATGCTGCTAAATCCTGCTTTTAAAAATGCAAAAATAAGGCTGGGTGTGCTGGCACATAAGCTTATAACTGTAGGATCACCTTGAATGAGTATCCAATCTCACCTCTACACAGTTTGAGCTTTAGACCAGCCTAATCTGTGTAGCCAGACCATCACAAAGACAAGACAAAGCAAAGCAAAGCAAAGCAAAGCAAAGCAAAGCAAAGCAAAGCAAA
>JADRCH010000315.1:3813342-3825265 GCA_019843965.1 Rhynchomys soricoides | reverse complement strand
AAGCAAAGCAAAGCAAAGCAAAGCAAAGCAAAGCAAAGCAAAGCAAACAAAACAAAACAGAGGCTGAAGAGATTGCTCTGTGGTTAAGAGCACTGGCTTCTAGACTACCTACCTAGATTCAATTCCCAGCACCTACATAGTAGCTCACAGACATGTAACTATTTCTAGAGAATTGGGTTCTGGAGGGTTCCACTTCCACTACACCAGGCACTCGTGTGGCCCACAAATATATATACAGGCCGAATACCCATACACATTAAATATAAAGAAAACCAAAAAAGGCAAAATGTAAAACTTTGTATCGTCTATACTTTACCACAATAAGATTTCCAGACAGCTGTAGAGTTGTGTAGGGCATGTGTGTCCGTGTTACCAGACAGAAGAACTGACTGAGGCTGAGTGAGCTCAGATCCGGGGAATCTCAAAGATCTGAGACAGCTAGAAGTGGATCCGCTCCCTACTTGTCTGTGTGCCTGCTCTGGAACATGTAACCACGACACCCCACTGAAGACCGTGGGCACTGAGTTACCTAGCATAACACCCGGAGACTCCCGAGGAAGGCTTTCTCCCCACCAGCGTCTACGGTTCTCACTGCACTTTGCTCTTAATCAGACTGATTTCACTCGTTCTGGGGTTCTGGGCTCTGCTTCTCCTCTCTGCCTGGCGCGCAGTTGCCACAAAGGAAAAAGTAGACCTCATATCCCATTCCTGACTTCCAGGGGTACATCAGCTCCCGGATACCCAGAGAGGACATCAGGAACCACAGCATTCAACCCAGACTCAACTGTGTCCCCTTCTGGTCTGGTGAAGGAAGACAAGGGCTGCAGATCCTGTTCCAGACTTTGGTTTGTCCCCCCCAACCCCCAGCGGTGTGCTGGGGTGCCCAGGCACCCCTGGCTGAGAGGCAGAGTTCGGTGTGCAGCAGAATAGGCTCTGGTTGAAGAACAGATTCAAGGGGAGCATGCAGCCAACCTTCTGCTGTGGTATTGCTGGAAACTCCAGTTCTACACCTTCATCTGACTCCCCATGTCTCATCTCTCACTGATTGCCAGGATAAGAGCGGAAATCCTCACCACGAACCAGCTAGCCCTGATTTTCAATCCAGCTACATGTGACTATAACCTTCCCATGCTATACCCCAAGAAGCCTCAGTTCTTCAGACCCACTGAAATCTTTTTAGCCTTGGGACACTTCCTTGACGCTTCCTAGAACCTTATACCATGCTTTATTGTGCCTATCACCCCAATCTCTTGCTTTGTTTTTGCTTGTTGGTTTTTATCGTGTCTGGTGTCTATTGATGTCCTGACCCTTCCTGTCCCCCCGCCCCCCCCCCCCCCGTTCTGTCCTCCCTACTTCCCCTAGATAGGGTTTCTCTGTGTAGACCTGGCTATCCTGGAACACACTCTATAGGACAGGCTGACGTCAAATTCAGAGATCTGTCTGCTTCTGCTTCCCAAGTGCTGGGGTTAAAGGTATACACCTCCATTGCCAGGCTCCAACCTGTTGTTTTAATTTACTTCTCCTGGATGTCCTGGAACTCACTGTGTAAGAAAGGCTGACCTCAAATTCATAGCAGTCTCTGCCTCAGGCTCCTAAGTGCTACCACAGCCAGCTGCCAGCCTCTTGTTTCCTCCTTGAATCTGACTTCTCTGGCTGATTTTCTTAACTGGGTTTTGTTGTTTAATTTTATCATCTTTACATGTATGAGTGTTTTGACTTCCTGTATGTTTGTGTATCACATGTTAGCAGTGTCTTTGGAAGCCACAATGACAGTGTTGGATCCCCTGAAACTAGAATCATAGATGACTGTGAAACACCTTGTAGATGCTGGGAATAGAACTCTAGCCCCAGAGTATCTGATGCCCTCTTCCAGCCTTCATGGATACCAGGCATACATGAATACACAAGCATACATACAAAAAACAACCTCAACCCCCCCCCCAAAAAAAACCAGTTATACACATTAAAAAATTTCTAATATAATACAATTCAAAGATACACTCCTTTTTCAGGGGTATGTAATTTTTATTTGTTTTGGTTGGTTAGTTGGTTAGTTTTTTTGTGTTTTGTTTTGTTTTATCAAGACAGGGTTTCTCTGTGTATTCTCTGTGTAGCCCTTGCTGTCCTGGAACTCACACTGTCGACTATGCTGGCCTCACACCATGCTTGGCTTAGGTAGGGTGCTCTTTTAAGATAAAGTCTCAAGCAGCCCAGGCAGATCTCCTGACCCCTATCTCCTCATTAATGAGATTACAGACATGCACTGCACACCCAGCAAGATGTCTAACAATTATATTTACAGTCGGGCAGTGGTGGCACATGCCTTTAATCCCAGCACTTGGGAGACAGAAGCAGGCAGATTTCTGAGTTCAAGGCCAGCCTGGTCTACAAAGTGAGTTCCAGGACAGCCAAAGCTATACAGAGAAACACTGTCTCAACCCCCACCCCGCCCCCAAAAAAGTATATTTAGGTGTTGAGGAATCATGGTAGGAAAATGTTCACTCTTTGCTTCCTATAATTAAAGCTGTTATGTTTCTATATGAATGTTGTAGTAGTAACTTTTCTGTTGTGATTAAATACCTTGACAAAAGGTGTGTTGGGGAAGAGAGGGTTTATTCTGGCTTACAGTTCTAGAGGGAAACAGTCCATCATGGTGGGGAAGGCATGGCAGCAGGAGTGTGTGGCTGGCTGGCAGTCAGGAAACTGGCTGATCACATTTCATCTGCACACAGGAAGCAAACTGAGACCAGGAACTACGGTCAAACTGTAAAACCTCAAAGACCACCCACAGGGTTATACTTCCTCCAACAGGGCCCCACTTCCTAAATGTTCTATAGCTTTCTAAAACACCAGTTGTAGACTAAGAGCTTAAATAAGTGAGCCTGTTGGGACATTCCCATTCAAATCAGAACAAATAGAAAGTGTTGTATGCACAGTAAAAAAACACTGTAATTGGTCACATCCGAGTCTTGATCTGAGCACAAGTGTTTCAGGTAGCAGTCTTATACACGTTATGTGTTCAGAACCAAGTCTGTAGTGAATCCGTCGGATGCAACATAGCCAATACCTGCCAGAAAATACCTCAGATGGTTCATTACATTTTGGTTGTTGTTGACATTCAGAAACTCTTTACTGTTGTCAAAAGTTTTGGGACCCTGTTTTCAGTTATGTGACTCCATACAGGGTCATGAGTCCATTTAAGAACCTTGTGGGTCTAGAGGGACCAATGCTCTTTCCAAGATCACATAACAAGGTTGTGTCAAAATCTGGACCTGAAGTGCTACTCATTCTCTGAGCTTCCCTATGGGGAACACAGGCTATGGAAAGAAGAAGATCTGGGTTTGAAAGGGCAACAGTTACTTGGTAAGAGTCCAGTGACCATTGCCTCTGTCTCATAACTGTCTACCTCTGATTGTGTCTCCGAGGGCTGAATAGATGGACATGACCTACAGATGCCTCAGCTACTGCTTCTGCTTCTAAAGACAGGCACATAGGGTGTCCAGTCAAGGATTGCTTGGAGCAGGATGAATGCACTAAACACCAAACACTATAAAACCAAGCGAGGTTAGAGTGGGATTCAGAAGAGGAATGGTCTGATTGTGACAGGGAAGAAGTTAGGGGGGTTGATAGTTCAGCTGGGGTAGAGCACAGGGAAGCAGGATATGATCCCAAAACATCATCTCTCAGAACACCAACAAATCTGTAGTAGTATAGGGTATATATACAGATCAAGTCCCACTGAGTCAAGCACTGTCTTTATACCATGTCACTGAATACGACCTAAAGGCCTACACAGCAGGTGGGTAGTAGTCTTCACTTACACTGATAGGCCTAGAGTGGGCACAAGAACATGTGGGAAATGAGGTGAGGAAATGGGGAATCAATGTTAGCCTTATTTATGTGTCGGAGCTCAATGGCAGGTCTAAGAGGAGACATG
The DNA here is from genome assembly GCA_019843965.1 of Rhynchomys soricoides. NCBI lineage: Eukaryota > Metazoa > Chordata > Mammalia > Rodentia > Muridae > Rhynchomys > Rhynchomys soricoides. Next base: position 3,821,328 of record JADRCH010000315.1, on the reverse strand, counting down.
TCCCTCAAGGTAATTATACAGTAAACATACAGAGGAGTTGGGCACCTCACCTCCATTAGACACTGAAGAGACTAGAAGTCAGACATCGTGGGAAGACTTCCCATAAAGAAGCTGTTAACCTTGGCCTTGGAGAATTATGAATATTTTCCAGGAAGACCGAGGAGGAAAGGGAAGCTGGGCAACGGACAACATATACATAGGTTAGATGGTGTCACAGAACAGTGACCAGCTTGGTGTGACCAGAGCCATAGAGGAAGGAGGAGGGGAAGCCAGGTCCTGAGCTTCATATTTAGATTTCTGAAGCTGCTCTGAGCAGCTGAGCTCCAGCTTGAACTCAAGACTCAGAAGAGATGCAGAGCCTTGTTCCCCTGTCTCCCAGGAGGTTTCACATCACCAAAAAGCTGGTAATGTTCAGAGAGAGAGAGACAGTGGCGTGGGCAGGCTCCAGAGGCATGACCTTATGATGGGGAAGTTCAGAACTCTGTGTTGACTCAGTCACTTCCAGTACTTCTTCCCCATTCCCTTTCCCTCCATCTTTTTTTTCCCTATTGAGACAGGATCTTGCTATGTACCATTGGCTAACGAGAAACTTGCTATATAGACCAGGGTGCCCTCAAATGTGTGGGAATCCTCCTGCTTTACCCTCCTAAGTGCTGGGGTCACAGGCATGCTCCTCCATGTCCCATATAGCTCTTTTTAAAATATTACTGTAAAAAAGCTATATATATATATGTATATATGTAAAATGTATCATTTTAGGGCTGGTCACATGGCTCAGCAGGGACTAGTCTTCAAACCGAATAGACTTAAGTTTTATCCTGGGGACCCACATGGCAGAAGGAAAAAATGGAATCCTGCAAGTTGTTCTCTGACCCCCACATAAGGGTTGCAGCTCTGAAGGGAAAGGTATCTTGGCATTCGGGAGCCAAGCATACCACAAGGTCACACTACAAAGCAAACTTCACACAAAAGACTTATTGAAAGAGACACAAAAAGGTGGCTGCCTCTGCTCAGGGAGAAGCAGCAAAGAAGTGAACAGGAAGCAGGCTCTATATAGGGCTTCTTAGGGAGTGGAGTTTTTCAGAGTAGACTGTGATTGGTGGGATTTTGTGACCTGATCTTGGGGAAAGCTCTGAGATTGGTAGGATTTTGAGCTCAGGGACTGGTGGGATTTTGTGCTCAGGGATTAGTGAGTTTTGGTAAGCTTTTTTTACCTGGAAATGGGCGGACTTTTTCCCCACACTCCATATACATGAAATGACATGCTTGTGTCTATACATACATGCATACACGTGTGCATCACACACATGCATAAATAAGCTTCTTAAATCTGTTTAGGGCCTGGAGGGATCTCTCAGTGGTTAAGAGCATTGGGTGCTCTTCTCTAGGACCCAAGGTCAATTCTTAGCACCTACCTTGCATTTCACAACCACCTACAACTCCAGATTCAGAGGATTTTATGTCCTCTTCCAGGCTCCCGTACACATAAAGAAAATAGTTTTAATTAAAAACATTTTTGTTCTTGTTTTGTTTTTTTGAGACAGGGTTTCTCTGTGTAGCCCTGGCTATCCTGGAACTCACTCTGCAGACCACCTGGTCTCACAGAGATTCCCCTGCCTCTGCCTCTTGAGTGCTTACTGGAATTAAAGGCATGTGCCGCTACTGCTCATCTAATAAAAAAAAAAATGTTAATTTTAAAAGCTGTTCAGAAGCATGATTTATACATATCGTTGCACAACTGTCACCAGCAGCTGTTTCCAGAACGCCTTCATCCTCCCAGACTGAAACCCAAGTCCTGTACCCACATCTTCTCTGCTCTCAAACGCCCTCTGGAATCCTTCCTCTTTGCCAAGAAATGGTGCAGACACAGATATTGGAGAGAGAGAGAAATGACTATAACTGAGTGACATAGCCTAAACCAGAGCAGCCACCTCTCCCTCCAGTCTGTCCTACAGTCCAGGAGTATTTTTCCTTATATTAAATAGCTCCTGCAGAGGCAGATTCCCCAACCCTGGCTGGCAGGTGTGGCTTGCATATGGTTTTTCAGGGTCAGGGAGAAACATGGGAAGAAGCGGGGAGCCTGGAAGTCTGCCTTGTATCAGCCAGCCTGGATGGGGACCAGCTTGTTTGCAGAGGAGAAGATCTGGTCTCATCTCATGGATTTCTTATAGTTTCTCTGGTGTACCTGGAAAAATTATATTGCTTCTCTCACTTGGCCCAAGGGGTGAGGGTGTTCATCTCTGGAATTGTCACCAATTGACTCATGCTCACTCAGGCCTTCTGAGTCCTAGCCTAGAGTGACTTATAGAGAAACCTCGAGCACTTCCACCTGTGACTATGAATACTGACCATCAGCTTGACAAGATGGAGAATCACCTAGGAGACAAGACTTTGAACATATCAGAGAGGGAATTTCAACTTTGAGTAGAAAGGCTCATCTGCATGTGGGCAGCACTGGTCCATGGGCTGGAGTCCTAGAAGAAATCAAAGGAGAAAGTGGCTGGGTGGTGGTGGCACACCTCTTTAATTCCATACCTCTGACTGGTCTTGAAATTGCAATCCTCCTGCTTCAGCCTCTTTGATACTGCAATTAAAAGAATTGTGACATTGTAGGGAGGTGGTGGTGCACACCTTTGGTGGTACACACCTTTGGTCCCAGCACTCAGGATGCAGAAGCTGTTAGATCTCTGTGAGTTCCAGGACAGCCAGAGATACACAGAGAAACCTTGTCTCAAAAAACCAACCAACCAACCAAACAATAACAAAAAAAGAATGAGCCACTGTTGGGCAGTGAACTGTGACAGGCAGTCTGGCACCTGGTTGAGCACAGGCATAAACTCTGGGAGACCCAGTGGAACAATCCACAAGGGACCGGAAAATGTTTTGCCAATGCTCCCGGGAGGCTTTTGGCTCTGGTCACAGTCACGTACCACCCTCTTCAGGTAGAGGCGTGGCCACACAGCCCCGAGCCTAGACACCTAGAGGCTTAGCTGCGCCCTTTCCCAGCTACTGTATCTGCCTCACCTCTCCCAGAGAGGCGGGAGGTACAATTCCTTTCATACCACTCTCCACGCAATGAAAATAAACGTCTTAAAATTATGGACTGTCTCTTCATCTGGACCAGCCATGGGAAGCGAGGAATCTGGCACTGGATTAAGGAGCTGCATCTAATCTCTTGCCGAGGGCTTCTCAGCGCTCCCTCTCCTTAGGGAGGCCCAAAGGAGACTGGATACTTCCCCTCTGGAAGTTACTGACAAGCAGGGGGTCAAAACCAGGGCCTTGAACATCCCAGCACCCACATCAGTTGGCTTGCTATGGTCTGTAACTCCAGGTCCAGGGAATCTGATGTCTTCTGCTCACACTGAATGCATGTGGTACACACACATACTCAGGCACAAACGTGCATGCACATACAATAAATAAATTAATGTATACTCTTAAATGTTCATCAGGGACCAGCAAGACGACACAGCAGTGAAGGCAATTTGCTGTTACTAAGCCTAACGTCTTAAGTTGGATCTCTAGAACCCACATGGTGAAAAGAGGAAACTGATTCCCACAAGTTACCCTCTGACCTCCGTTAGCCGTGGCATACTGCATGTGTTCACTCTCACCCACATACTTACACACTTCCTCTACACACCCATGCTCATACTAAACAAATACATGTTTTTTGTTTGTTTGTTTGTTTTTTGTTTTTTGTTTTTTTGAGACAGGGTTTCTCTATGTAGCTCTGGTTGTCCTTGAACTCACTCTATAGACCAGGCTGGCCTCGAACTCAGAAATCCACCTGCCTCTGCCTCCCATGTGCTGGGATTAAAAGGTGTGTGCCACCACTGCCTGCCCAAATACATGTTTTTAAAAAACGTTTTTAATGTCCATCAGGTCAGGCGTGGTGGCACATGCTTATAATTCCAGCACTCATGAGGCAGAAGCAGGCAGTTGGTTCTCTGTGAGTTCAAGGACTGCCTAGTCTACCTAATGATTTCCAGGCCAGCAGAGTTACATGGTAAGACCACCCAAACAAACAAACAATAGGAACAACAAAACAGGAAGCCCATCAGATAGTCAAATCTGCAGGTTAGAGCTGCTGATAACCTGTCTATAGTTCTTACCTTACCCACAGCTATTACAAAGGAGAAGATAGTACTAGGTAAACCTGGTCCCAGGAAAAGATCAAAGTTAACCTCACCAGACAAGAGAAAATCCAGACTCCACGTGTTCCCCATTAGAATAGAACAGGTACACAATGTTTCTTAGAGGTATCTCTGCCAACTTCCACTTGACAAGGAAGAAAGAGAAGCCCAAGGGAAGTGAGCATCTACAAAATAACAAACCTCTGCTTTTCAGTAATATCAGAGTCACAGAAGAACCATGCTCCCTTAGATATGCATCAGCATGGACTGAAATCAACGGGCTGTGTACCCCAGGATAACTGTATATCCAGCTAGACCGCCTCGGATTTATGTAGAAAGATCTCTCTCTCTCTCTCTCTCTCTCTCTCTATCTCTATATCTATATCTCTAGCTAGCTAGCTATCTGAGACAGGGTCTCATGTAGCCCAGTATCTTAGTTAGGGTTACTATTGCTATGACCAAAGCAGCTTGGGGAAGAAAGGGTTTATTTGGCTTACACTTCCATCCCTTTGCTCATTCCTAAAGTCAGGACAGACACTCAACAAATCAGGAACCTGGAGACAGGAGCTGATGCAGAGGCCATGGAAGGGTGCTGCTTTCTGGCTTGCCCTTTATGGCTTGCTCAGCCTGCTTTCTTATAGAACTTGAGATCACCAGACCAAGATGGCACCACACACAATGGGCTGGACCTTCCCTCATCAATAACTAATTAAGAAAATGTTCTATAGGTTTGCCTACAGCTCAGTCATATGAGGTATTTTCTTAATTGAGGTTCCCTCATCTCAGATGACTATAGCTTGTGTCAAGTTGAAATAAAACTAGCTAGCATACCAAGGATGGCTTAGAACTTGTTATGTAGTCAACAATGACCTTGAACTCCTGATCATCTCACTTCTACTTCTCCGATGCTGAGGTCTCTGATATTATACTATAAGGACCATGTAGGGCCAAGGAATGCCACAAAAATTACAGCATACAAGAGATCTCATATAGGAGACGTATTGGAGGAGGGGGACATTGCATCACAGAAGGCTGCCTTTGAGCCAAACAGAAAAGAGGCAGGCTATGAAGGCATGGGTTTTATAAAGGATATGGAGAATTCACATGCACAGATGCCCACATTGTGATGATGGGGTTGCTGGGGCTGAGTCACTGAAGGCAGGATGGTTCTGGAATGTGGGTAGCTCTCAGTTTACCAATATGTACCACCATCCTTAGCTTAGGAACTGTTAGGGTCCAATAATCACTGAAGGATGACCCAAGATTCAAATAGGATGCAAAGGCAAAGAGTGTTTATTCTGCAGAAATTACCGGCATACAGGGGTCAATCATTCATCAAAATGGTGACAACCAAAGAGGTTCACAGGCCCCTTTTTATGCTGGGGCTAGGAGATTTTTCCAGAAGAATAAGATAACCTCTAATATGATCGGTAGGGGGCAAAGCAGTGACATTGGTACAATTTTGATTGGCTGTTGTGTTAGTTTCATTTTATTTGGTGAGACTTTGAAGAGTTTCAGAGACCAGCTCAGTTCTTCTGGCCTTGTGAGCTCCTCTAGCTAGGTGTCCCAGGGGCTGACTCAGCTCCAGACTTATCCTCCCTAAGTCAGGGCCATCTAAAGGCCCGTTGTCAGTGGCTCCTTCTGAGCACAGTATGCTTGCCGGGCAGTTGAAATTTTTATTCCCAAGGTCTCTGGACCTCTCAAAACAATATTATTATAAATAATAAAACACACAGCAAATGAAACTACACTGAGTGTTTGGGGATTTGGCTCAGGAGTGGAGTTATTTTCCTAACAAGCACAAGGCCCTGTTTTCAGTCCTCAGCTTTAGGAGAAAGAAAAAGAAAAAAAAAGAAAGAAAGAAAACTGAGTGGAGGGTGTGACTCAAGTCTTGCTCCCCACCTCTCAAAATGTGCACATCTGAAGCTGGCGAGAGAGACTGTGCCATTTTATCACAGATGAGAGGTGCTGGGGGGTTAAGGAATCCAGGTGTTCATCCTGTCAGCAATGGAGCACGAATGATAGTCTCAGCTTAACTGACAGGAAGTGACTGGAGGGAATCCCTTGCAAAGGTCTAGTGGAGACAGACATACCCAAGAGTCAGCAAGGCTTAGAACAATAAGGTGGGGCTTGCTTGTACAAGCAGGGGTGGGAGCGAGCAGAAAAAGTATCTGAAGACAGCTACAGTGTACTTAAATAATAAATAAATAAATAAATAAATAAATCTTAAAAAAAAAAAAAAAAGAAGTACAAGCAGAATTCTAGCCTGCTGAGCTGGAAGTTATAAAAAAAATTCAGACTTTTATCCCAGCAGTCCGGAGGCAGAGGCTGGTGGATCTCTGAGTTTGAGGCCAGCCTGGTCTACAGAGTAAGTTCCAGGACAAGGCTACACACAGTCTCAAAAAATAAAATAAAATAAAATTTTAAAAAAAAAAATATATATATATATATATACAGGCAAGAGAAATAGCATAGATTCCTAGGCCTTAGGATGCTGTCCCAGGATGCCTGACAGACTTCTCTCTAGCAAACAAAGGACACCAGACTTGTTGTCCACAGCTCTGAGACTGGGCAGTGTGAAGGGCATACGGGGGGGGGGGGGGGTTCGAAACTCAGAAAACCTCAGGATTCTGTCCTCCTGCAATCTGGAGGCTTTCTCTTGCTTCCTGACCCTTTATACTACTGCTGGATGTGGGCGGTGTCAAACACCTTCCTGTTTTTACTGCCTGGTCACAAGGCACTTTCAGGCTGGGCCAGAAGAGATGCTGATGGTCAGTCTTGCTGATAATAAGCTGCTAGCTCAGGGAGACACTCCTTGGACTGGCTCCAAGGTGACTGTGCAGTTCTGTCCTTCCCTACCGGTCAAATGATCCTAGCCCTCGGGCTCCTGATGGATACAACACTTCAACATTCAGGGCAACATGTTAGGTCTTAACTGCATTCAAACAGCTAATGAGGTGCCTATGCAGGCTGCCTAGCTCTCCCAGCATCCCCCAGTCTCTGCTTGTTTCAGGGTCCTCCTGGCTGCATTGCCCGGTTCCCTAACCTAAACCTTCTTCAGCTGGAGCCTGGGCGGGCCTTCTTGCAGCGGTTCTTCTCTGTATAATCCAGTCATTTTGGCTATGCTGGTCTTTTTTGCCCTTTTGCATTTTTGGTCTCCTGGCTCTCTCCTCTCCGCTCCTTCTTCTCCTCACATGACCCAGCTCAGGGTCATGTTCACTCTGGACCCTTCCAGATGCTTCTGGCTAGACTCTTCCCCATACCTACAATAAACTTTCTCCTCCACCATACCTTGGAGCAGTCATGGCCTCCTTTTTATTTCTTTTTTTCCTCACTCAAGGCAGGACACTGAGGCTTACCGAAGGGCAAGGTTCACTCCAGGCCTGAGCTCAATCTTCAACTCAGAGCCTCACTGGAAAGATTCCTTATTCAGAAGTTGTGCAGCTGAGGAGTATCACCCAGGGGGCAAACCTCACCCTTGCAGTAGAGGAGCAGTAAAGGCCAGTTAATAATCAGCCCCAGGCAGAGACAGCATAGAAGGGCCTCCTGCTTTAGGCATTCGTAGATACCTGGCCCACCCTTCCCCAATCAGCAGGCTGATTTGGAAGTATAAACAAGAAAGGAGGCTGAAGGCTCTAGGGGTCCCCAACCTGCCGTGATCTTCAGCGGACAAACACTCCTGGTGTGGCACACTGCTGAGGCCAGGGAGAAGGGCAGCAAGACAGAATCAGGGACCTCCTGGGAGCCTGTCTCTCTTTGTAGAGCCTTGCTCTTTGGCTAATTTTCCTCCAGAGGCCAAATTGCCTCTCCTTCCCCCTCTCCTTCCCCCTCTCCTTCCCCCTCTCCTTCC
>JADRCH010000315.1:3750806-3813332 GCA_019843965.1 Rhynchomys soricoides | reverse complement strand
CCTCTCCTTCCCCCTCTCCTTCCCCCTCTCCTTCCCCCTCTCCTTCCTCCTCATCTTCCTAGTCTTCTTCCACATCTTCCTTCCCCTTCTCCCTTTTCTCTTTCTCCTGGCATTCACCAATGTACTTGTCTCTATTATCTCACTTCAGTTTTGTTCGAGACAGCTCCCACATCTATGTCCAACTTGGAGCCTTCCTCTAGGCCACACACTCACAGGTACCTGATCAACAACTCCACATTTTCTCCTGCTCAAAACGACTCCCCACTCCCTTTTCTAACAGCAGTACCATCCTGGGCTCCCAATAAGGGATGGATGGGGGGGGGGGTGTTCTATTTTGGCTGCAGTGGAATGTGGGAGGTGTCAAAACTAGATCAGATCCTTAAAGGCCCCCTCCTCCTGGAAAGACCAGTCATAGGACTAGGAGGTAAGTGAGGGAGCAAGGGAAGGGAGTCTGGGCTTTCTCTGAGGCTCCGGTAGAAGGTTTAGACCATCAATGGTTTTGTGATCGGAAGTGGGTGACAGCCTGGCTGGTGAGGTTGGGGGAACTGGTAGCTGGGAGAAGTTGGGGGCAGGGGATCTTCTGAGTTTTTACAGCAGGCCTGGAAGTTGGAAGCCTGTGTTCTAGTGATCCTGCCATTGGCTCTGGGGTGGTTCTCTGGGACTCATTCTATGAATTTGGATAACAGGACATGGGTGATGGTAGTGGATGTGATTATCTTAAAGGATCTCAGCAGCTCAAGACACAACTTGGGGTTGTTTGTTTGTTTGTTATTTGTTTGAGTCAGGGTCTCTCAGTGTAGCCTTGTCCTGGAACCCTCTCTGTAGATCAGGCTGGTCTCAAACTTACAAAGATCTGCCTGCCTCTGCTTCCTGAGTGCTGAGATTAAAGGTGTGCGCCACCACAGCCCAGCTGTTTGTTTATTTGCCATTCTGGGATTGAAACCTGGGCTTCACATATGCTAGGCATGTGCCACCACCCAGCTGTTTGTTTGTATGTTTACTTGCAATGCTGGGGATTGAACACTGGGCCTCAGACATGCTAGACAAATCTTTGCCATACACACCCCAAGAACTGAGCCGGTACTATTAATCTCATCCCTACAGAGGCCTGGTGCTGCCCACATGCAATAATTAACAGCCGAGTGGCCTTGCCCAATCTTGGGCTCCATTCCCGGGCTCCATTCCCACTACCTGCTCCACAGCTCCGTCTCCTAGGCCACTAAACCTCTGCAGTCTCCTGGAATAAAGAAAGCAAAGGAATCCTAGAGTGGAGACGAAGCCTGAGGCACTCTGAGAGCTGCCACCTTTTCCATGTTTGCCGCCTGACACGTCTCCTCAGGGACTACATACCCTAAGGTACTCCCCAGCATATGTTAAAGAATTTGCTGAACTGGAAATGATGAAACCCAGATGAGAGCACAGCCAGCCCGAGGTCCAACTGTAAGGTGGTATCTGTCCTTCAGCGCTCCCAATCTGGGGTCCCTAGGCGTGTGCCCGTGTGGTAATGCTGGGGTGGTGTCCCGTAGGGACCAGGATCAGAAAGTGTGACTAGGAACATGGTGAAGACTTTGCAGGATTGTGGCTCGTGGGGAGACAGAGAACACTGGCTGAAGGGAGTTAAAAAAGGAAAAAAAAAAGTTTAAAAAGAGACCACTGACCGGTAAAGGTCCAAGTGGGGGAGGGGGCTCAGCAAGGACTCGGACATTTTAGTGATTTGGAGTATTTGTAGGAGGAGGGGCTGGGGGAAGGGTCAGATTTGGGTGGGTAGTCCCTGCTGGAGGTCTTGGAGCATGCCCCTTAAACTAGGTCTAGTTAGTTGGTTGCACTTAGATAAAATTGGCCTTTATTCGGAGACAGTTTTGTTCTTCTATGTTTAATCCTCGGGTGAAATGACCAGAAGATATTTGTGTCTGTTTTCCGCATGGTCAAGCAGGGAGTGGAGAGATGCCTGGGCTGGGCCAGGCTTTCTGGGCTTTAACCTGTGGTCATATGAGTAGGTGGGTCATATTTTACCCAGCAGGAGTTGAAGGTTTGCCTGGTGCTTCAACAGGACTGATTTCCTGGGCCTGGAGTTGGAGATTAGAGTAAGTAGATTAACAGCCATTTGGCTGGGTCCTGGAATGAATGATTTCAGTGAGAGAATGAATGCATAGGCAGTGGGGTGAAGACAAGTCTGGTTGGGTCTGGTGGTGTGAAGCTGTAATCCTGTCAGCTCTGGAGGCTGAGGCAAGAAAATTGATCACAGAGTGAGGTCAAGATCAGCTTGGGTGACTTAGCGAGACCGTGTCCCCAAATAAAACCTGAAAGGAAGGTTTGTGGTAGTCTAGCAGTAGAGTACTTACTGGAAAGTACAAGCTCTTAGGTTCAATACTCACTTCTACAGAAAGTGAAGGCAATGGAATAATACAGAATAATATACTGTGGAGCTGAGAGCAGAACTGGCTGGGCATTCAATCCCTGACTCTCGCTATGCCTAGCTATGCCTAAGCAGTCTGAGAATCCTGTCAGGAAACCCAAAGGTTTTGGTATTCTTTTATTTATTTATTTATTTATTTTGGTTTTTCGAGGTATTGTTTTATTTTTAAGGACAGTTTCTTTGTGCAGTCCTAGAACTTGCTCTGTAGACCAGGCTGGCCTTGAACTCACAGAGATCCAGCTGCCTTCTGGGATCAAAGCAGTTTGCCACTACCGCCCAGCTTGTTTTTATGTTGGGATTTCACCATCCCAGACTGATTTCATGTTTGGTATGAAATTAAAAATGACCTTGAATTTCTAATCCTCCTCCCCTAAGTTCTGAGAATTCACTACCTACTGAGCTATATCTCCAGTCCCAGATACCAAGGTCTTTTTGGTTCGTTTATTCTGAAATAGTCAGATTATCTCTGTAACCTTGACTGTCCTGGAACTAGCTCTGTAAGCCAATCAGGTCTGTCTGCTTTTGTTGGGACTAACAGCGTGCTCTGCCATACCCAGATAGACGTTTTAAAGGTAATATGATAAAATGGAGACAGATAGGTCTGTGAGCTGGGAAGTCCAAACTGAAGACATGACCAAGGTATGGCAGAGGGGTGGTTTTTATTGTAGGTATAAGGGAGTGCACAGCCAGAGGTGTCTGCAAGAGCCCAGAGAGAGAAAGTAGTAGATTAAAAATGGGTAGCAGACTGAACTGGACTGTGAGAGAAGAAAGGGTGAGGTAGTGAACAGGGACGAGAAAGGAGACCCAGAGAGGAAGACAAAAGAGAACATGGCTGAAATACCAGAGTTATAAGGGAATGGGGGGGGGGGGTTATAAGTCAGAGAAGTTTAGGAGAGGGGGCAGGGTGAGCAGAGCTGAGAGAAGCCACAGGTAGGGATATAGGGATACCGAGGGAACTTGGAAGCCAGCAGGCACTCTGGTATGCTAATCCGCACCACAGATAGCCTTGGGCCCTGGGGGGTTTTTGGCCCTGACAGGAAGTACATTTGAGACAGCTTTATCCACTCCTGAAAGAAACATGGACTTTCAGGGAGGGGGAGAGGATTTGAAACATTTTAGCAATTTGGAGTATTTGAGGGGGGAGGGGACAGGTACAGTCAGTCACTTTCCAAAATTCAGTGCCTTAAATCGGCTGAAAGCTTGACCCACCGCCAAGGGAATGCTAGCTCTGTGGGAGGAGACTCCTAAGTCTCCCAAGGGTCTCTGGGAAGGGCCTGTTGAACTGTTGACCTAAAAAAGGCAGAAAGGCCCCTGGGGCGTGGCGGCCAACGACTTGAATTCCAGCGCTCTGGAGGCAGAGGCAAGTGGATTTCTCTGAGTCTGAGGCCAGCTGGTGTACATAGTAAGATCCAGGATACCCAGGGCTACACAGAGAAACCCTGTTTTGAAAAACAAAAGCAAAACAGAATAATGAGGACAATCTAAAAGAAAGAAAGAAACAAACAAACAAAACAAAACAAAAAAAAAGGAAGAAAGAAAGAAAAAGTAAAAGAAAAGGCCTGGGTGTGGCTGTACATATTTAGCATTTCAACTTTGTAGGAGGTCAGGGGAATCTCTTCCGCTCAGATTTTTTTTTTTTTTTTTTCCCGTTCAACCCTCCCCCACCCCCAGACATGGTTTCTCTGGGTAGCCCTTGCTCCCCTGGCACTCTCTGTATGCCAGATTGGTCTCAAGTTAAAGATCCACCTGCCTGTGCCTGCCTAGTGCTAGCTCAAAGGAGTGCATCACCACCGTCTGGCTTGAGCACAGGATTTCAAGGATAGTCTGGGGCTACAAACAAACAAACAAATTCTACAAATCCTCAATTTATCTGTAGCTTCTCAAGGTTTTTGTTGTTTTTTGTTTTGTTTTGTTCTGAAACAGGGTCTCACTGTGTTTGCCCTGGCTGTCTTTTAACTCAGAGATCTGCCTGTCTCTGCTTCCCTAGTGCCGGATCAAAGGTGTGCACCACCAAACTAATACTTTATCTTTAAAATTTTTATACAAAGTTAGTTGGTATCAAAATCTGTTTTATCAGTCATGGTGGTACAAGGCAGATCTCTTGTGAGTTCAAGGCTAGCCTGGTCTACATAGCAAGTTCCAGACTAGCCAGGGCTACCTAAACCAAAATAAAACAGAATTCCCTGAGTTTATTATACTGGGGCTAGAGAGATGGTTCAGGCGGTAAAGATACTGACAACCTGAGTACAATCCCTGGGTCCCTTGTACTAGGAGAGAACTGACTCCTGCAAGTTGTCCTTTGACCTCTATACATGTGTTCAGCCATTCACACTTGTATTCCCAAAACTAATAACTAAATAATACTTGTCAAAGTTTTTTAAGGAAGAAAAAAATCTGACCTGGAAAAAGTGAATGGGGTTATGCTTAGTTCTTATTTATCTTTTCTTGTAAGATAGATTGATTGCTGTCACATGAAAATCATATCGCCTTTAATTATTTTTAAAACCATATATAGCAATGCAACTTACATAGTCAATAACACTATAACTGAAAGAATTTAAGTAGTTTAAAATGCAATTTGTTAATCCCACTGGGCAAGAATAAGAACATTACCACATTTGTTAGCCAAATTTGAAGCAAGCTTTATTAAATACTGGCCAGGACAACGGACACTGGCCAAATCCGTACTCAGGATTCCCAGAGAATGGCACTGAATTACATTAGACAGGTGCTTATGAAGGCAATACCCCTAAGACTTGCCATCTTTGTCCAATCAGGGGCGAGCATACATCCCGACATACTTCCTGTCTACATATCTCCCTTAGTTCCTATGTGGAACTAAGCACATCCTATGTGGTTTGGGCAACCAAGCTTGTTTACAGAAGTAAAAACTCGTGACTTGTTATGAACAATAGCCCTTAGCATTCCAAGAAGTTATGGGTCCTTACTCAAGTTGGGCTTACAGATTAGAAGCATTTTTTGTTTTATAGATCTTTTTAGCACAGTAATTTCAATTCAAAGCATCACACATTTAGGTCGGGAGAGACAGCTCATGGGTTAAGAGCACTGGCTACTTCTACAGAGGACCTACATTAGGTTCCCAGCACCCACATGGTGGTTCACAGCCATATCTAAGCCTAGTCCTAGGGGAGCTAATGCCCTCTTCTAGTCTGGGTGCGCTCCACGCATGTGGTGTATAGAATACATGTAAAGACTTCAGAGTGGGTTGGTGACAAACGCTTTCAGTGGCTAGTTGTGTCTAGACCCTACTGCATTGATGGTCATGAAGTTGGGACATGGGGGAAATGAGCTTTATACCCTCCTTCATGACTTCTGTCCATTTGCCTGCCTCCTTTCTCATCATCTAATATTACACTCTTGGTTTCTTCTCTAATTTTTTAGACTTTTAACCCACACCTAAACCTGTATCAACTTTTATAAAGATCTTTTAAAAACTTCACACTGAAGCATCTGCCTCCAAAGATTTTGAATATGGGTGTGGGTTTTTGCAAATGGCCCATCTCTCTCGCGCGCGCTCTTTTTTTTTTTTTTTTTTTTTTTTTTGGTTTTTCGAGACAGGGTTTTTCTGTGTAGCCCTGGCTGTCCTGGAACTCACACTGTAGACCAGGCTGGCCTCAAACTCAGAAATCAGCCTGCCTCTGCCTCCCAAGTGCTGGGATTAAAGGCGTGTGCCACCACTGCCCAATGCCATCTTATTTTTGAATTGCCTTGTCTGAGTCTCGGGACCACTGAAGTCTAACAGGCTCTGACCAATGACTGTCTCTAGGGCATCTGATCCTCAGAGTCTGGGAAGACTGACAGGAAGAGGTGACCAAGGTCTATGAATGCAGGCTCCACCCACTGGAGCTGAGCACACACTTGGAGGTTCCACTTACCTCTGCTCTGCCTTCAGGGTCTGACATGGCTCACCTGATGACTGTGCGGTTGTTGCTCCTGCTGATGTGGATGGCAGAATGTGCCCAGTTAAGAGCTACTCGGGCCAGAACTGAACTTCTCAATGTCTGCATGGATGCCAAGCACCACAAAGAAAATCCGGGCCCTGAGGACAAGTTACACAACCAGGTAGGACGAAAGGTGACGTATGGCTGACTGAGGGTAATGGATCAGGAGAAAGAAGTCTCTAGTCCCAGTTTACGGTGGAGGTGGTCCTGCCTGAGGAGACCTTCAGTTCTCTCTATCGTGGGTTACTTTGACAATACATATTGGCTGCCAACTGCCAGCGTAATGCTATCAGTTCATCTTCTTAGTAGCTGGGTTTTGACCTTGCATAAATAAGGAAGTATATTCAGGGAGGAACTTGGGAAATGGAACAGGCAGACCATTGTGGTGGTTTTAGGTGCAAACTGATTGAGAAGGATGCCTCTGGCAGTCTCAGGGAAGGGGCTGTATGCTGCCCACAGTCACTCTTTTCTGCCAGCCTTTGAAGTCTTGAGAAAGAGAGTCTTATATCTGAGACCCGCTGACAAGCATTTGGAGTCAGGCACCTAGCAAACATTTAGACCGTGGTCCTCAGCTCGAGGGCTTGAGGTCTCTGCTATAACAGTTGTTTGCCTTTTATTATCCCAGAGCTCCCTAACCATTTAATAAAATCAAAGAGATGCAACAACTTTAAAGTCAGTCTGAAGGTGGTCAGCTACTGGGGAGGTACAGTCAGTGTAGACAACAAAGTGCAAGTGTATCTCAAAAAAGTCTGGAGAGTTGGCTCAGTTGGTTGAGCTTGCAGGGTACCAAGATCTGATCTCCAGTATCCAGGTGGTATCTAGCAACCAACCATCCATCGCTCCCTTTCAGGGGATGCAATGCCCACTTCTGACCTCTGCAGGCACCAGGTGTGCAGGTGATACAGAACAAGTATACACATAAAATAAATAAAGCTAATAAGTAAATAAACAAATAGGGCTGGGGATGTAGCTCAGTTGATAAGAGTACCTGCATAGCAGTCGCAAATCTCTAACACCGTATGAAACTGGATGTGTTGGCACATCGCTGTAATCTCAGCCCTGGGAGGTAGAGGCAAGAGGATCAGAAGTTCAAGGTTACCTTCAGCTACATTGTGAGTTCAGTACCAGCCTGGAATACATGAAACTCTATCAAGAAAGGGTAGGAGAGAGATCATAGAGAGCTGGGTATTTTTATTTATTTTTTTGAGACAGGGTTTTACTATGTAATTCTGGCTAGCCTGACTCACAGAGGTCAATCTGTCTCCTCCTGAGTCCTGGGATTAAAGGTGGACATACCACACTCACGAATAATTTTTAAAAAGTAAATTCTCTTTTCTTAGCAATTTATATCATGCACTTCAACGTATAAATGATCATGCTGACTCTGTTAGCTGAGAACCGTCACAGTTCTATTTGCTGCTGGGTTTTTTTGTTTGTTTGTTTGTTTTTGTTTTTATGTATTTATTTTTATGGTACTTTGCATGCACGTTTGTGAATCAAGGATGTTCAGTGCATGCAGAGGCCAGAAGAGGGTGTTGGATTCTCCATAACCAGAGTTGCAGATGGTTGCGAGCCTCCATGTGCATGCTGGGAACTGAATCCAAGTCCTCTGCAAGAGCAACAAGTGCTCTTAACCTCTGAGCATCTCTCCAGGCTCTGTTTATTTTTTGTAATACTTTAGCTAAACAATGGTTTAATTTAATTTAATTAAGCATGTGTTTAATCACAGTACTCAGGAGGCAGAGGCAGGTGGGTTTCTGAGTTTGAGACCAACCTGGTCTATAGAGTGAGGTCCAGGACAGCCACAGAGAAACCATGTCCTAAATAAATAAATAAGCCCTAAATAACTATTTAATATTTATTTCTTGAGAATTCCATACGTGCACACAATGTATTTCCATCATGTGTAGCCCAGGCACACCCGCCCTTCACGGTCTACTTTGTCTTTCCCTACCACGGGAGCATGGTCAGCCTACCTTGGACCATACTTGACTCTTCCCCAGAAATCACCAACTATCAACATCCCTCAGCTAGGGATGAGGTTCCTATGGCCTTCTCTAACCCATTGCTGCTGCTAATTTGTTTGCTTGTGTCTGTGAGACAGGGACTCACTTGTAGCCTGTCTGGCCTGGAACTCAAAAGGCAGAGCAGGCTGGAAAGGAATTAAAGGCTTGTGCCCCCATACCTCTGCTACTATTTTGAAACACAGGGCACAGGGCTGCTAGGTTGAGCAGTGGCTGCCTTGAGCAGCCTTAACTTACAAACTTATTCAAGCCTTAATTACTTTTTTTTTTGGACACTTGGGAAGCAGAAGCAGGTGAACCCACTGAGCCACAGGGCTAGCCTGGTCTACATAGCAAGTTCCAAGTAAGCCAGAGCTATATAGTGAGACCCTGTCTCAAAAATAAATGCATAAATAAATAGTTATAGATAGATAGATAGATTGATTGATTGGTAGAGTTTTGTTCATGTATAGGTGTATGTGTCTATGTGAATGAATACCATACATGTATGTACGAGTGCTAGTGAGGCTAAGGCAGGCATCAGACAGTTTGGAGCTGGAGTTACATGCATGTTTGAGCCAGGTCACAGGTGCTGGGCAGTAGACGCTTAAATGCTGAGTCATCTCTCTAGATTCTTCGGGTGTTTTTGTTTTTGTTTCTTTTTAAACCGGGCATGGTGCCACATGCTCTTTATCCTAGCATGAGGTGTAGAGGGAGACAGATCTCTGTGAATTAGAGGCCAGCATGATCTACATAGCAAGTTTCAGGGCTACCTAGGGAGGCCCTGTTTCAAAAACAAACAAACAAAAAGAACAAAACAACAACAAAAAAACTTGTTTTGAAGGTGTGTTTTAAAACTTTGCAGTGCACTAAGTTCAAGGCCAAGAGTGTCATTCACGAGGGAGTACTTGTATTGCGGACGCTGTCTTTTTCTCAATGAAGTTTAATCCGACCATCTGGTGGCACTGCAAGTCCACATGCCTTTCTCTTGCTTTTATTTATTTATTTTCCAAAAGCAATTGGCAGGTTGGGTTTATCATTTTATCCCATATTTCCTAGAAAACCTGGCCAGGGTTACCTAGTGAAAACCTGGCTTTTTTAAAAAATTGAATTAAGGAAAGTAAAAACTGGATGTGGTGGCGAGCATCTGTAATATCACCACTTGAGAAGCAGAAGAGATTCAGGAATTCAAGGCCATCCTTGGTTACACATAGAGTCTAAAACCACTTGGACTCTGTGAGGCTTTGTCTCAGAATAAAAGCACTGGGGAGACAATACTTGCCTCACAAACATGGGGGCTGAGTTTAATCCCTAGGACTCATGTACAAATGCCAAGGGCGGAGGTAATGTGGGCTTATGACCCCAGCACTAAGGTGATAGAGACCAATGAATCCGCATGTTTATCAGCCATTAGTATAGCTTAATTTGTGGTCCCCAGGCCAGTGAGAGATCCTGCCTCAAAGTGGGCAGACTGCCTGAGGTTGTCTTCTGACCTCCATACTTGTATACAAATGTACGTGTGAACACTCATATACGTATAGGTGTGCACTCACGTGCATATACACACACAGGCACACACGCGCACACAAGCACACAGGCACATATCATAAGAAAAAAATACCAAGGCATAATGAGTGGCCCATGCCTTTAATCCCAGCACTTGGAAGGCAGAGGCAGTCAGATCTCTTGGAGTTTGAGGTCTACACAGTGAGTTTTAGGGTAGCCAGAGGCCCTATCTTGAAAACAACCAACCAACCAAACAACCAAAACTCAAAAGAAACAATATGTGTGAATTAATGATTTTTTTTTTTTTTGAGACAGGTTTCTCTGTACAGCTCTGTTTCTCCTAGAATTAACACTGTAGATCAGGCCGGCCTTGAACTAAGATCCATCTGCTTCTGCCTGGGACTGTCTATGCAGGAATTAAAGGCATGAATTAATAAAAGTAATTTTAAATTATTTTTATTTTACGTGTTCGAGTGTTTTCTTGTTTGTATGTATGTATGTATGTATGTGCATCACCTGCATGCCTGTGACCTTTGAAGGTCAAAAGAGCGCATCAGATCCCTTGAATAAGAATTACAAAAAAATAAACATTAAAAAATAAAATAATAATAATAATAATAAAAAGGTCTAAGCCGGGCGGTGGTGGCGCACGCCTTTAATCCCAGCACTTGGGAGGCAGAGGCAGGTGGATTTCTGAGTTCGAGGCCAGCCTGGTCTACAGAGTGAGTTCCAGGACAGCCAGGGCTACACAGAGAAACCCTGTCTCGAAAAACCAAAAAAAAAAAAAAAAAAAAAAATTACAGACAGTTGTGAGCCTCCATGTGCGTGCTTGAAACCAAACCCTGCTCTTCTGCAAGAGCAACCAGTGCTCTTACCCACTGAGCCATCTCTCCGGGGCTCATGAGTTAATGAATTTTGTAAGGACTGGCTCCCACAGTCAGCAAGGACTCAACAGTAGGTACTGCCAATGACTGGCTAGGCAATCAAGGACGCACTGCATGTGGAATATTCTGTCTGTGCTGGCCACGGACACTTGGTCCTGTGATTTCCACCACACAGTGCAGCCCCTGGAAGACGAATTCCTGCTGTTCCACGAACACAAGCCAGGAAGCACATAAGGACATTTCCTACCTGTACCGATTCAACTGGAACCACTGTGGAACTATGACATCGGAATGCAAACGGCACTTTATCCAAGACACCTGCCTCTATGAGTGTTCCCCAAACTTGGGGCCCTGGATTCAGCAGGTATGAGTGTCTCCCAATGCCCATGGGGTAGCTGTGCTCTCCAAATCTCTACAGGCTATGTCTGCAGCTCCAGTTCTACCCGGGCTGCATGTCTGAGTTCTTGAGGTCAAAACCTTTTACACCCTTTCTCAGGTGGACCAGAGCTGGCGTAAAGAGCGGATCCTTGATGTTCCCCTGTGCAAAGAGGATTGTCTGCAGTGGTGGGAAGACTGCCATAGCTCTTTTACTTGCAAGAGCAACTGGCACATAGGATGGAACTGGACTTCAGGTAAGGAGTGGGTGGAGTGGACAGGCAGGGGTGGGGGGTCATGCCGCTGTTGTGTGAAGATCTGGGATTTTGAGGTGGGCATAACCAGAGATAGTGCTGGCACAGTGACTAACCATCTTCCATCGTTTATATAGGGCACAATGAGTGCCCTGTGGGATCCTCCTGCCATCCCTTCACCTTCTACTTCCCTACACCTGCTGCTCTGTGTGAGAAAATCTGGAGTCACTCCTACAAGCTCAGCAACTACAGCCGAGGGAGCGGCCGCTGCATCCAGATGTGGTTCGACCCAGCCGAAGGCAACCCCAATGAGGAAGTAGCGAGGTTCTATGCTGAGGCCATGAGTGGAGCTGGGCTTCATGGGGCCTGGCCACTAGTGTACAGCATGTCCTTAGTGCTGCTCTGGGTGTTCAGCTGAGTTCCTGTTACCTTCAGGTGTCTGGAGTGCCACCCTGCCTGGCTTAGCCTCCCAGCTCCCAGCCTTCTTTGTGGTGAGGCTCTGACAACCTGTTTAATAAACCAGACATTCCACATGTGCCTTATGAATTATTTGGGTGTGAATGAGAATATATTTATTTTGCTTCCTACTTCCCACTGATTGAAGTTGTTTAAATGCTGTCAGTTTCCAGCCCCGACATTTACTGTAAGCTAGTCAGATTCACTTAATTTTTCTAAGCTGAGACACAGTCATGGATCTTGATTTTATTTTTCATATGAGCTCTAACTTACAGCCAAGCCCAGGATTATATCATCTACCTACCTACCTACCTACCTACCTACCTATCTATCCATCCAACCATCTAGTTAGGTTTTTTTGGGGGGTGGGGGATTTATCTGTCTTGGCTGTCCTGGAACTTGCTTTGTATACTTATACTAGGCTGGCCTCTAATGCATGAAGATCTATCTGCCTCTGCTTCTTGAGTGCTGGGATAAAAGGCATCCACCACCATGCCGGTTAAGGATTTTACCAATTTAAACTGGACCCTAGCAGAGCTAACCACTCTGTGATGTCTTCAGCTCTCTAATGGAAGAGGTAAGGATGGGAGTGTCCAAGCATGTTCTATACTTGCTCTTAGTCAAAAGGCCAAGAAGTGATCCCAGCATGTTCTATATGAATGACTAGGAAGAAGGTAAGGAGTCTGAGGCAGTATACCTTCTATACTGTCTTAAAGTTTCATTTTGAGACAGGGTCTTATGCAGCCCAGGTTAGCCTTGAACTCATCTTGAGCTTCTGATCCTTCTGTCTCTATCTGCTAAGTACTGAGATTACAAGTACCACACCAGACTTTTAAAATTTTTAAATTTAAAATTTTTAAATTAATGTGTACTATGTATGTATATGGTGTGTACTATGTATGTATCTGTGTGTCTGTGTCCCAGGGTGTTCATACAGAAGTCAGAAGAGTTAGGAGATCCTTTGGGAGCTGCTGTGTGGGTGCTGAAAAATGAACATGAGTGCTCCGGAAGAGTGCTCAGCCAGTGCTCTCGACTGCTGAGCCACCTCTCCAGCCTTGCTGTGGTAGTTTGAATAGGAATCACCAGGAAGGGATTAGAAAGATCAGGAGCTGTGGCCTTGTCGAAGGAACTGTGTGCTCCTGGGGGTGGGCTTTAAAGTTCCAAAAGCCAATGCTAAGCTGAGTTCCTTTTCTCTTGGTCTGCAGACCAGGGTGTAGCTTTCAGCTGAGGTTCTGGTACCATGCCTGCCCCACCATGTTCCTTGCCATGATGATAATGTACTAAACCTCTGAAACGGTAGGTAAGCCCTCTCTTAAATGTTTCCTTCTTTCCTTCCTTCTTTTCTTTCATTCTTATTGGTTATTTTATTTATTTACAAATGTTATTTGTAACATTTGTTTCAAATGTTATTCCCCTTCCCAGTTTTCCCTCCACAACTTCACAAGACTAGTCTTGGTCATGGTGTCTCTTCACAGCAATTGAACGGTGACTAAGGTAAGTCTCCAGCTTTTTTGTTACAGTCTCTCCGTGAATCTGGAATTCACCAACTTGGCGAGACTGAGGGTCTCAGTGAACTCTTAGGCTCCATCTGTCTCTACTTCCCAGTGGAAGACTTGCAGATTTGTTACCTCTCCAGATTTTCACATGGGTGCTGGAAAACTAAACTAAGGTCTGGTGCTTACGTAGCAAGCAATTTACTGCCTGAGCCATTTCACTAGTCTTACAGTATCATTTTTTTAAAAAAAATGTGTGTGTGTAAGCCGGGCAGTGGTGACACACACCTTCAATTCCAGCACTCAGGAGGCAGAAGTAGGGGGATCTCTGTGTGTTCGAAATTAGCCTGGACTACAGAGTGAGTTCCAGCACAGCTAGCTAGGGCTACAGAGAGAAACCCTGTCTTGAGGGAAAAAATATGTGTGTTTGTGCACACATGGGCTTGTGGGTATCCTTGGAGATGGAGACCAGAAGAGAAGATCCTTGGATCTCCTGGGCTGGAGTTACAGGCAGTCGTGAGGCACCTGCTATAGGTGCTGACTCAGGTCCTCTGGAAGAACAGCAAGCACTCCTCTCTCTAATGGAGGCATCTCTATGGAGGCATCATCTCTAATGGAGACATCTCTCCATCCAGTACACTACCATTTCTAATAATCTAGAAGTTTAGTATAACTAACATTTATGTTCAATTTCAGACCCAGGGTCAAGGGACTCTATTTTACCTATCAAAGCAGACCTGGCCTCCAGGTTCTCCCAGCATCCCTCAGTCCCTACCTGCCATACCCCGCCCCCAACCCTGAACTTTACAGCCCAGGGGTTGGGCTGCCCTTCCCCCAGAGGCACCTCCCTGTATAATCCAGACATTTTGGTCTCTCTCTTCTTTTCTCTCTCTGTGCACTCTCTTTCTCTCTCCCACCCACTTTCCCCATGGCAACTTCCTTGGCCTCAGTCCAAGAGCAGCTTCCTAAAAAAACTGCGTTTAATCTAATGTAATCTGGTTTGAATTGGTCAACTTGTTTCTTGATTAATCGATCTCGTTTGCTTGGGTTTGTTAGGGATCTTCTGGCCCAGGGTGACAGACAAGGTATTCTACTGGGGCAAGGCAGTGATTCTGTCTTACCACACATTCCATGAGATAAGAGTCTAAAATCCCAGAAGTCTAGAAAGTATCATAATCCTACCATGTTTCAGTAGGAACATAATCACCAAGTCTGTCAAACAACCAATGGCCGCTACAAAGACGACCTTTCTATCTTATGGCCAGTTCATACTTCTGGAAGAGTGTGTTAGCCTTTTTGTCTGTGACAAAATAACTGAGAAAACAGCTTATGGGAAGACATGTACTCTGGCTCACAGCTTCAGGTAGTTCCACTGTTCCTGGGACTGTGCTGAGGCAGAATATCAGGGCAGGAGAAACATGTCCCAGAAGTAGATCACTATGAACTATGGTGACCAGTGACTAGATGTGTTTTCTTCAGGGTGTGCCCCAGTGACCTGCTCCCAACTAAAGTTTCACAATCCTCCTTCCTGCTACCTCCTAAAAGATACTGGATAATTTGTTTTGCAGGGTTGTATTTTTGTTTTTATTTTTATTTTATTTTATTTATTTTATTTTTTTATTTTTTGGTTTTTCAAGACAAGGTTTCTCTGTGAGCCCTGGCTGGCCTTGAACTCAGAAATCCGCCTGTCTCTGCCTCCCAAGTGCTGGGATTAAAGGCGTGCGCCACCACTGCCCGGCTTTGTTTTTATTTTGAGACAGACTCTCACTCTGTAGCTCAAGCTGTCCTAAACCCCACATGTAGCATAGGTTGACTCCCTCAGCCTCCCAACTACTGAGATTCCAGGTGCGAGCCACCATGGCCAGCTTGCGGTCATATTAATCTATCAGTGGATGAGTTCACTGATTAGGTCAGTGCCATCATGGGCTAATCCTTCCTCAGTAGAACTAACAGAAGTCCAAGTTTTCAACATGATTCTTTTCTTTTCTTTTCCCTTCTTGATCTGGCTCTGCTTGCTCCAGCCTGGCTCAAGATGTATTTATTTATTATATGTAAGTACACTGTAGCTATCTTCAGGCACACCAGAAGAGGGCATCAGATCTCATTATAGATGGTAATGGGCCACCATGTAGTTGCTGGGATTTGAACTCAGGACCTCCAGCAGAGCAGTCAATGCTCTTAATTGCTGAGCCAGCTCTCCAGCCCTCTTTTCTTCTTTTTTAAATTAATTTTTATTTATTTGAGAGAAGGGTTTACTATATAGCCCTAGCTGGCTTGCAGGCAGGCCAAGCTAGTCTCAAATTCACAAAAATCTGTCTGCCTCTGACTCATAGGTGCTGGCATTAAAGCTTGCACCACTACACCTTGTCAAATTAGTTCTTTATTTATGTGTGTATGTATGACTGTGCATGAATTTATGTGCACCATGTGAGTGCAGGAGGCCAGAAGAGAGGTCAGGTGCCCTGGAACTGGAGTCACAGCTGGTTGTGATCCACCAAGGAGTGAGATGCTAGGAACCACACTCCAGTCCTCTGGGGGAGCAGGGATACTTTTAGCCATTCTGTCATCTCTCCAGCCCCAAGTTACTCATGTGACTTTTCAGTGGGATCTCAGGGAGGGGGGCTAGCTCTGTGAACCTATGCAAATGACTATATCAACATGAAAAGCAGAGTGATACCCGGGGAACCACTCTAGTCTTGTAACAAGCCTAGTGGATAACACTGGAAAAATGGATACAGTCTAATCTCTGAGTTTGAGGCCAGCCTGCCTGGTCCCTAAAGCAGGTCAGCCAGAGCAATATAATGAGATCCTGTCTAAAAAAAAAAAAAACAAGAACAAGGCCTTTGGAGGGGGTGTATGTGAAACAAGGGGGTCAGGGTGGCAGTTGGCCCAGGAGGAACTCTGTTCTCTGAGCAGGCTGTAGACAAATCCAGTTGAGATGTTTAGGGGAGTTGCCCACTGACCAATGACTTTTTAAAAGAGAATGTTTATTCCAGCTGGCACAAGCATAGCCTGCTAAATTGAGGGTTATAGACCAGAGCCAGGGGAAAAAAGACTATCATATGACTAATCAAAAAAAAAAAAAATATATATATATGAAGTACATTACCCAAAATAACAAGATGATAACCACAATCTCATCTCTCTCATTAAGTTGACTCATTCCCTTAAAATTACTTCTTGGGTAAGCATCTAAGCATCTCTCCCCATGTCCTCTGCCTAGAGGTTGGAAGGTTTCTGAAAACCCAAGTCTCAGGCCTCAAAGAGTTTGGTTCATCCAAGTGTCAGTTGCATGAGTCTGTTTCCTGTCAGTGAACTGTGGGTGGGATCTTTAGATAGACTGGACAAGAAAAGAGAAACCACCTGTCGATAATTTCCAACATCAGCGAACAGAGGCCAGGTAGTGGCGGCTCATGCCTTTAATCCTAGCCGGTTCTCTGGAGGTAGAGGCAGGTGGACCTCTGAGAGTTTGAGGCTAGCCTGGTCTACAGAATGCGTTCTAGGACAGCCAGGGCTACACAGAGAAACCCTGTTTTGAAAAACAAACAAACAAACCAAAAAAAAAAAAAAAAAAAAAAAAGGGAAGAAAATAGAAGGCTTGGTGTTCTCATCCAATTTAACCAACTTATTACTTTGTTTTGGGGTTGTTGGGTTTTTTTTTTTCCCTGTATACTAAGTCTTGATTTTTATTACTTAAAAAAGCTGCGTGGGGCTGGAGAGATGGCTCAGTGGTTAAGAGCACTGACTGCCCTTCCAGAGGCCCCGAGTTCAATTCCCAGCAACCACATGGTGGCTCACGACCATCTGTAATGGGATCTGGCGCCCTCTTCTGGGGTGTCTGAAGACAGCTACAGTGTACTCACATACATGTAAAATAAATAAATCTTTTTTTTTTTTTTTTTTAAAAGCTGCATATTTATTTTGCCTTCTGACTCTGTGCTTGTGCCTTCACAACGATTCTCTGCTCCTCAGTAAGGAAAGCCAGCTTGATCCTGTTCCGAACACACTTATCACACATGGAACCGCCATAGGCCCTGCTGACCGCTTCTTTGTCTTAGACAATCTCATAAGGACTTTGGGTCTCACAGCACGAATCCCTAGCAGTCTGCCTGGGCACACGCCACATGTGGATTTAGGTGCTTTCCCAACTTTCTTGGTGTAAAGGTAAACAATCCTGTTGCTAGGGGTTCAAGGCAGACTAGTTTTGTTAGAGGCTGTACTGTAGGAAAGTCTACGACGGCAGAACGCTTATTTAACATACACAAGTCCTTGAGACCAATCCCAAGCAAAACAAACACACACAACAATTGTAACTTCTGTAGAAGTGGGGAGCCCTCCCACTGGGTTATGTTAAAGGATGAGAACTTGACATGAGTCACCAAAAAAAAAAAAAACAAAAACAAAAAACCCAACAACAACAACAAAAAAAACCTAACTGAAAAAATAACAGATTTTTTGAGAAGTGAAAGTTCACTTTTAGGTTGCTTAAGGATGTAAAGGCTGTAGTCAGGGGAAAACACACCCAGGAAACAAAACTACTTTTATTTCTTTGTGTTAAGAATAGACTACACTCTGGGCTACCAATATCATTTAAAGCTTTATACTTCTTAAAATAGAAGTAATCTGAGCTAGCACTCCTCGAAGGACAGAGGAAGGATACCTGAGAATCCGTTCCTCCCCCAAAGCACCAAAAACCCTGGCAAGTGTCAGTGTTGGATTTTCCAGAACTCTTGAAATTAACCTGTTTTCAAAAATGGAAGGAAAAGTATGGCTGGGGGGGTGGGGGGGACAGGTATGGTGGATCGGAGTATAGCCTGGTCTACATTAGAGAGATCTGGGCCAACTGGGACTACACAGGGAGACCCTGCCTTAAGAAAATATTAGGGCTGGACAATAGATGGCTTATCTCTGGCTCATCTACAACAGTGGTTAAGAACACTGTCTGCTCTTGCAGAGGACCTGGTTTACTTCTCAGCACCCACATGATTGCTCATAAACATGTATAATTCCAGTTCTAAGAGATCTAATACCTTTTTCTTCTGAGGGCATGAAATATGCATGTGGTACACACATATGTGCCCCTGGGTTGGTGGTCCTGGGCTGTATAAGAAAGCAGACTGAGCAAGCCTTAGAGGGCAAGCCAGTAAGCAGCACCCCTCCACCATCCCAGATTGAATTTTTTTTTTTTTTTTTTTTTTGGTTTTTCAAGACACGGTTTCTCTGTGTAGCCCTGGCTGTCCTGGAACTCACTCTGTAGACCAGGCTGGCCTTGAACTCAGAAATCCTCCTGCCTCTGCCTCCCAAGTGTTGGGGTTAAAGGTGTGCGCCACCACTGCCTGGCCCAGATTGAATTCTTGACTTTAGTTCCTACCCTGACTTCACTTTATGATGACAAATGGACATTGTAAAATGAAATAAACCTTTTTCCTTACCAAGTTGCTTTTGGTCATGGTCTTTATCATAGCTTTAGAAAGCAACGCAGACAGAAATTGGTACCAGGAATCTGTGCTACACACTCAGGCACACACACATATCTACATAGAAAATTTCAAATCTTAAATAAAAAAGAAAGAAAGATGGGCAAATCTCAGTAGGAACAGTGAACTATGTGGCAGGCTTACTTGTTTCTTGTTTTTGTGTGTTTTGGAAACTCAACTCCACAGTAGACACTTTGAAAAATCAAGTCTTAGAACCATTACTGTGATACCATCCTGGCAGCCACTAGAGGGGGCAGAATGGGTTTGGAGGCTCGCCCTCCACCCCCATCTATGGAAAGTTCATACTCCTCAACCCACCTGCTGTCTCCTTTAAAAGCCCCATTCACTCTAGGTGCCATGGCCTATGCATGAAGTCCTATCTAGTTGATTGGTTGGACTTGGGAATTAGAGCCCAGCCTGGACAATATAGTCAGATCCTGTCTCAAAATAAATAAAGAAAAGAAAAAAATAAATAAAATTAGCCACCATTCATGAAGCTAGTCTTTATTTGACCTGACTTGTGGTTCACATGGTGAACAATTCTACAGTGTTTGTACAAACCATCAGTGTATGTAGAACCGTAAGTTGACCTCCCAGCATCAAAGGCAGGAATAAGGATGAGGTAAGCATGAGGCCAAACAAGAGACTTAAAGAGAGTGAGATGGCTAAAGAAACATTTGGTGCAACCCTTGGGATCTAGACGTCCACAGACATTCAGTAACCCGCATGTCTAGGGAAGCCCTAAGAAGACCCTGAATCTCAGGGATCCTCAGGCCAGCCAGCACTGTCAGGGAGAACTGCAAAGGCCGTGCAAACTGCTTTTACCCAATTATCTTAAAAGCCAGTTTTCAACCCCAAAAAAGGGAGGCGGTGTACAAAGAAATAATAGGAAAAGGTGGTAGAAACTACTTCTGCAAAAGCTCAGATGTTGGACCCACATAAAACCTTATTATTTGTCTCTTTTTTTTTTTTTTTTTTTTTTGGTTTTTCGAGACAGGGTTTCTCTGTGTAGCCCTGGCTGTCCTGGAACTCAACTCTGTAGACTAGGCTAGCCTCGAACTCAGAAATCCACCTGCCTCTGCCTTCTAAGTGCTGGGATTAAAGGTGTGAGCCACCACTGCCCGGCTTAAAAGATTTATTTTATTTGTGAGTCCACTGTCGCTCTCTTCAGACACACCAGAAGAGGGCATCAGATCCCATTACAGATGGTTGTGACCCACCATGTGGTTGCTGGGAATTGAACTCAGGACCTCTGGAAGAGCAGCCAGTGCTCTTATCCACTGAGCCATCTCTCCAGCCTGAGACAACTGTTAATAGTCTGTTTTTTTCTTCCATTCTGCTTCTGGAGACCAAACTGAGGTCATCAGGCTTGAGTGACAAACTCTTTTACCTGGTGAACATCTCTCCAGCCTTTTCATGTTTCTCATTGTTTGTTTGAGACAGGGTCTTATTCTGTATCCTATATAGAATTACAGGCATGTATTACCATGCCTGGCTTACTATGCTATACTTTTGATATTTACAGTAGATATGATCCTACACACACACACACACACACACACACACACACACACACTAAACAAAAAGCCTCCCAGTTCTTGTGTTTGCATCTCTTGACTGCATCCAGATGTCACCTGGAGTGACTGACCCAGAGTGCATTCAATGATGTTTGCACAATGACAGAATTGCCCACTGATTCATTTTTTTAGTGTATCTTTGTCATGGAGCAATGTATGACTGACATTAGTGAGTAATATCCCTCAGCTTGGAGAACTGGATATTAGGGATTGAGGGAAAACGAGGAGACAAAAATAACTCAGGTTTCCAACTGACACAGTCTTACAACCCTGATGAAATCAGATGTTTGTAGGTGTGTGTTTGTGAGTGAGTGTGCATTTGACCAGAGGCATTAGATGCCCAGGAGTTAGTTACAGGTGTTTGTGTACAGTCCAGTGTAGGTATGCTAACAATCAAACTAGGGTCTTTTGGAAGAGCAATATATATGCTTTTTTTTTTTTCTCCTCAAGACAGATTTTCTCTGTCCTGGAACTTGCTCTATAGACCAGGCTAGCCAGAGATTCACCTGCCTCTACATCGTGAGTGCACCACCACGAATGGCTGCAAAACATGCTCTCAATCATTACTGAGCCATCACCAGCCCTGGATGAGTCTTTTGTAGTTTGTTTCTTGGCCTTTGAGAGTTTCATTCAGAAGTCCAGGCTGGCCTTTGGAATTCAGTCTATAGTCCAGGCTAGACTCTAACTTAAGGAAGTCTCCCTGCATCAGCCTCCAAAGTGCTAAGATTACAAACATGAGCCATTATGCCTGGCTGAACTTAAGTTTTCTATGTGAAACCAGCTGGTCAACACAAACATGCTGCTTGAGATGCCTAAAGTAGTGAAATTCATAGAAAACAAAACCAGAACATGACTGACAGTGGTTGGAGAAAAGGAGAAGCGGCTAGAGCATCTGAAGGATTTGGAACCACTGTTTGCTTGTTTGCTTCAGCACTAGGGACTGTGGCCAAGGGAGCTCACTAAAAGGTGAAATTTTGTGAAAAAAAAAGATTATGAAGACCTGGATTCCAATTCCATCTTAGATGTGTGGGAGAAAATTGGGTATCTCAGAGCATGCTTATGATCCCAGGATTGAGACTGCCCAGCACACTAGGTGAGCTCCAGGAAAGGCTGTCTTAAAAAGAAGACATTGACAGCACCTGAGGAACAACACGTAGGGCTGTCTTCTGGCCTTCGTATGAACATGTACTTTCATCTACACACATCCATATGCGCACACACACACACACACACACACACACACACAGAATGAAGGATTGACTCTGTGGCCTCACTACTGAACTATATCCCCAGCCCTCTTTTTAGTGTTCATTTTGAACCAAGAGACAAGAGTTTCATTAAGTTTCCCATGTTGGTCTTGAACTCTGTAGCCCAAACTGGTCTTGGACTTGTGCTCCCCTGCTTCAGCCTCCCGAGGAGCTGTGTGTGATTACAGGTGTGCACCTCCAGGTCTAGCTCTAGAGTCTCAGTTCTGTGGGCTGGAAAAGTTACAGTGATTGGACTCCAAAGAAACTTGAATGACCACTCAGGATGAATGTAGCTGTGAAGAGTTAAGAGGGCCCTGAGAAGGATGGCTTGTGCTTAAGATTGCTCGCGGCTCTTGCAGAGGGCTCTGTTGGATTCCTAGAAACCGCTTGCCAATCCGCAACTGTCTTTCGCTCCGGTTCCAGGGTAGCCTTTACCCTCTTCTGGTCCCTGAGGGCACTGCAGGCCTGTGGTACACATACCTATTACAGTGTTTTGAATAGGAATGGTCCCCATAGACTCATGTGTTTTAACATTTGGCCCATAAGGAGTGGTACTACAGGAGGTGTGGCCTTATTGGAGTGGGTGTGGCCTTGTTAGAGGAAGTCTGCTCCTGTGGGGGTGGGCCTTGAGGTCTCAGAAGGTCAAGCCACAGGGGCTGGAGAGATGGCTCAGTGGTTAAGAGCACTAACTGCGATGCTCCCTGGTGGTCTAGTGGTTAGGATTCGGCGCAGCCCCCCGGCCTGGGTTCATTTCCTGGTTAGGGAAGCCTTTCTCTGCTGGGCAGTGGTGGCGCACGCCTTTAATCCCAGCACTCGGGAGGCAGAGGCAGGCGGATTTCTGAGTTCGAGGCCAGCCTGGTCTACAGAGTGAGTTCCAGGACAGCCAGGAAGGGCTATACAGAGAAACCCTGTCTCGAAAAAACAAATAAATAAATAAAGAGCACTAACTGTCTTTCCAGAGGTCCTGAGTTCAATTCTCAGCTGTAATGGGCTCTGATGCCCTCTTCTCGTGTGTCTGAAGACAGCTACAGTGTGCTCATATACATAAAATAAATAAATAATTCTTTAAAAAAAAAAGTCAAACCACTTTTTTTTTTCGTGCTATCTGTGGATCAAGATGTAGAACTCACCAGGACTGGCTGCTCTTTCAGAGGTGCTGAGTTCAATTCTCAGTAACTACATGGTGGCTTACAACCATCTATAATGTGATTAGTGACCTCTTCGGGCAGGCAGGTGTACATGCAGATGGAACACACATACATCCACATACAGGACGATAGTGGACTAAACCTCTGAAACTGTAAGCCAGCCCGCCCCAATGTTTTCCTTATAAGAGATGCCATGGTCATGGTGTCTCTTCACAGCAATAGAAACCCTAACTAAGACACATACATTTAAACAAAATACACATACATGTAAAGTAAAAATAAATAGCAAGCAGTGGTGGCACACACCTTTAGTCCCAGCACTCGGGAGGCAGAGGCAGGTGGATCTCTGAGTTCAAAGCCAGCCTGGTCTACACAGTGAGTTTCAGGATAGTCAGAGTTACATAGAGAAACCAGGTTTTGAAAAACCCAAAATAATAATGACAATAATAACTAATAATAATTTAAATGGTTAAAATTTTATTATTATCACACTAAAGACAATTTAAGTTTTTCCGTATCCCAGAGAAAAATCTGTCAACTTCTATCCATGTCCACTCTCAGTGTAAGTTGACAGAAATCATTTAAGCCTATTCAGGATGAACCAGGCTTTTACATGTATAATTCTCAAAAATGTTCTAGGGAGCCAATTACAATTTGGTAAGGTCTAGTGACTCCTGAGAGTTTTTACTGGGGTGAATCTCTCACAGGGCCCTGTTGGCATGACCTTACAGCCTGGCTTCTCAGCCAGGGTATACCTCCGTCAACCTAGCCTTGTCCCAAGGACCACCCTGAGTACATTCTGATTCCCTTGAGATAGGCAGCTGTCCAGATGCTAGTGATTGTGGAGTGTGTGAATCCTAGAGTGAGCAACTCAACAAGAGGAAAGGGGCAGGAGGGGTGGTGCTTCAGCAGTTAGGAGCACTTCCTGCTTCTCCACAGGGCTAGAGCTTGATCCCTAGCACTCACTTAGCATGGCTCACAACCACTTGTAACTCCAGCTCCAGTGGATCCCATGCCCTCTTCTGACCATCATGGACACCTGTATACACATGGCACACGCATATAAGTAAAAATAAAAAATTTTTAAAGTGAAGAGATGAATAAAAACAGCAAAGACTAGACTGAATGACTCATGGGAGTCTGGAACAGGGTGGGGTCAACCAGAGAAGGAAAACACAAGTGCTGAATGGGGATATTTTATTTTGTGCTTACCAAAGCTTTTATGCTGGGCTGTGGACAAAGACTGTGGGGACTGCCCAGGGTCTGATCTAGGGAGAGGACAACTTGGATACCCTTATGTGAGATCCTAGAAGCCAAGGACATTCAGGTAAGATCTTCCAAGTGGGGAGAGGGTGGCGAGGACATATGGGGGACTTGGCAGGTTTTCGCTAAGATGGAACATATCTCTCAGTCAAAATCCAAACCTTTAAAAACTTCCCACATTATATTATTGAATGAATAATTGATTGGCTGTTTGTGTGTATTTGTGTGTGTGTTTGTATGTATGTATGTATGTATGTGTGTATGTATGTATGTGGGGATTCCACTCTTTATTGCTACCACATGGGTTCTAGGGATTGAACTCAGGTAATTAAATTTAGTGGCAAGTGTCTTTTTGTTTTTGTTTTTTTTGTTTTGTTTTGGAGACAGGGTTTCTCTGTATAGCCCTGGCTGTCCTGGAACTCACTCTGTAGACCAGGCTGGCCTCAAACTCAGAAATCCACCTGCCTCTACCTCCCGAGTGCTGGGATTAAAGGCATGCGCCACCACTGCCCGGCAGTGGCAAGTGTCTTAACATGCTAATCCATCTTGCCAGTTCCAAGAGAGATTTTTATACTGTCCTTCAGTTCTTTAGGTCATTACTTTTTTGGGGTGGGGATGACAAAATTCTCACTCTGTATCACAGATTGGCCTAACATCCACAACCCTTCCCCCTCCCTGCTCCTCCATGTACTGGGATTGTAGGCATGTGTCACCAATGGCAGCTGAATTTGTCTTGTTTGTGTTTCCTTTTGACAGGTTTAGGTCGGGTCCGATGCATTTGCTGCAGATGCCGGTGTCAGGATGGGGTGCAGGGCAGAATGGCTTTTGGAGAACGGGGAAGGAAAAGACTGAGGAAGCAAAGCTTTACAGAGCAGCACTCTTTCTTGTGTACCCTCTAACCATACCATCCTGCAGGCTGTCACTGGATTCTCCTGCCAATCTGGAGAACTCAGCAGGGCTGGGTCACCACCTCCCTCAGGGCTAACAGGATTTCTAGGCTGACATGATGACCTAGCTGATACAGAGTGGAGTGCCGAGAACCTCCTGTGACAGGATGAAGGATCTGTGTGTCCCTGGCCCTTTTCAAGGTAGCAAGCAGCCTGAACTATTTAACTACAAGTCATAAAGTCTGGGAAGAAGACAAGAGCATGGGGCATCCCATCTCCTCTAGCTTGGGAAACTCAGCTCCTTTTATAAACCTCCTATGCCATGGGGTAAGAGAGCCTTCTTGCTGACCTCTATTCCAGCTTCAGGGAGCCTCAGGACCTGAATGCTG
Organism: Rhynchomys soricoides; assembly: GCA_019843965.1. Taxonomy (NCBI): domain Eukaryota; kingdom Metazoa; phylum Chordata; class Mammalia; order Rodentia; family Muridae; genus Rhynchomys; species Rhynchomys soricoides. Next base: position 3,787,995 of record JADRCH010000315.1, on the reverse strand, counting down.
AAGGAGCAGGGATTGTTCTTATCTTTCACTATAGGGAATAGAGAGTCTGAGTCAGGGAATAAATGAAGCACCCCTTCCGGTCCAGGGCTCCCTAACTATAGCTCCTTCTGCACAGACAGAAAGACATGGCCTGGAAACAGACACCACTCCTGCTTTTGGTCTACACAGTCACAATATGCAGTGCCCGGGACAGAACAGACCTACTCAACGTTTGCATGGATGCCAAGCACCACAAGACAAAGCCAGGCCCCGAGGACAAGCTGCATGACCAGGTTCTGCAGGAGTGTGGTTCTGATGGGAAGGTGATAGAAGGCAGGGTGGGTGTGGTGAGCAGCCAGACTCCCCACATGCTGAGCTCTTGTTGCCGGAGACCACTTGGTGGAAAGTAGTGAGGTGATTTTCTGAGAACTTTCCCCAGAAGAGGACACAGCGGTGGCAGTGAAGCAGCTGACCATTAGAGGCCTCTAATTAGAGGCCATGTGAGACCATGTGATGATAATCTCTAGATCACTCAAATAAGGGCCCATGGAAGCACAGGGACTCACTCTCTGTGAGTTAGGTTAGACACAACCTGCTTTTTTTTTTTTTTTTTTTTTTTTTTAAAGCGAGCATTGATGTTTTGCCTACATATTTGTTGGATCCCCTGGAACTGGAGTTACGGACAGTTGTGAACTGCCATTTGGTGCTGGGAATTGAACCCAGCAGTAGTCAGTGCTCTTAACCACTGAGCCATTTCTCCAGCCTCCAACAGGACTAGCTTTTATGGTAGGGTTCAGGTAGGATTATAGACAGCTCCTCTAGAAACTGGAGGGTGAAAGACCACCGAAGAGGTGGTTTCTACCCTCAATTCCTGAGTGTCAAATGCAGAAGTGGGAAGGCCCTCTATGAGAATAACCAGAGTGAGGACTACAGTTCGTTGCTCTATAAGCATTTATGCCAATAGACAGAAGCTCATTGTAGCCTTTTTGTGACAAATATGTTTAGATCCTCTTTTATGTTCTGGAAAAAAAATCAAAGGTTAAAAACAAACACCTGGCAAGGTGAGGTGGCACATATCTTTAAACCTAACACTCAGAAGGCGAAGCAAGAAGTTCTTTGTGTTCAAAGCCAGCCCGGTCTACAAATTGAGTTCCAGGCCAGCCAGGAGTACAGTGTGAGACCCTGTCTCAAAAACAAGCAAGCAAGCAAAAAAACAAAAAAACAAAACAAAAAAACCCACCCAAACTATTTGTAATTATTTATTTTATTGCATAACAGTTCATTTTATTATTGATTGCTATATCTATCCCAGGACTGACTAACTAAATATATATATATGGTATTGAACATAGGACTGGACGGATGGCTTAGCAGTTATGAGCACTTACTGCTGATGCAGAAGACCTGAGTTCAGTTCCCAGTATGCACACAGCAGCTCATAACTACCTATAACTCCAGGTCTAGAAGAGTTGATGCCCTCTTCTGGTTTGTACATACACACATGTAGTCACACACATACCAATTTTTTTAAATAGAAAAAAAATAACATTCCCAGAGGTGGTGTAAAGAGCGTTTCCTGGATGTGCCCTTATGCAGAGAGGACTGTCAGGAGTGGTGGGAAGCCTGTCTTACCTCCTTTACCTGCAAGAGAGACTGGCATAAAGGCTGGGACTGGACCTTGGGTAAGGACCTCATGGTATCAAGATGGAGGTAAGGTTTGGAAAAGATTAAAGATTTCTGGAGTGACCAAAGGTGAGTTTTGACCCTAGGCCTACCTAAATGTCTGTGCCCATTATGATTCTGCCTGCAGGCATTAACAAGTGCCCAGATACAGCACCCTACTGCACATTCCAGTACTACTTCCCAACACCAGCCAGCCTTTGTGAGGGTCTCTGGAGTCATTCCTACAAGGTTAGCAACTACAGCAGAGGGAGTGGCCGGTGCGTCCAGATGTGGTTTGACTCAACCCAGGGCAACCCCAATGAGGAAGTGATGAAGTTCTATGCTTCTTTCATGACATCTGGGACTGTGTCCCATGCAGTAGTACTTCTTGTGCCCAGCCTGGTCCCAGTGCCGTCATTATGGCTCCCTGGCTGAAGCCAGTCTTCTCTCTAGATTTCTCCTCTATCTACCCTTGGTCTCGGTTCAACTCTTCAAAGAATAAGGAAGTCTTGAGCCTGCTTCTATCCCTCTCCTCTGCCATCTAGTTCCTGATCCATGTTGGGGCTTGGGGTTGCTACAATAAATAAATCTATGACACATCTGGGCCTAACGAATCATCATCACGGTGAGTCTGTGAGTGGGTGGGGGCAGGTCCTTTCAGGTCAGAGCAGATAGTGTTTGAATCCCCACCGTCACAATAAAAATGTTGGTTATGAGGTCCTTCCTCCTAGACTGGTGTCTACACTCCAGTAGTCTGTAGGAATCTAGCTGCTTCTGGGGTCTCAAATAACAGGAGGATCCAGGATTTCTTATTTATACCGTTCTCAAACATTACCCCATCATGGGCTGAGAATGAAACTCAGTTGGAAGAATGCTTGTCTAGCATTCAAGAATCCCTCGGTGGTGGCACAGGCTGTAATCCCAGTACTTAGGAGGAGGAGGCAGAAGAATTCAGTGTCATCCTTGGTTACCTGGAGAGTTTGAGTCCAAGATGGGATATAAGAGACACTGTCTCCAACGAAAATAAAAACACATCCCAGGGGCTGGAGAGAAGGCTCAGCAGTTAAGAGCACGGATTGCTCTTCCAGAGGTCCTGAGTTCAATTCTCAGCAACCACATGGTGGCTCACAAACATCTGTTTGATCTGATCCCATCACATGGGATCTGATGTGTCTAAAGACAGCTACAGTGTACTCATATACATAAAATCAATCAATTAAAAAACCCCACATCCCCTGTTCCCATCATGTGCTTGCTTAGCTTACAAAGGGGAAACTGGAAATGGGAGTCTAGCAAATATTCTGGAGAAAGGGGTAAAAATTCACACTTCCTACCATGATACAGATTGACTGGGCTTGGGTCCCTTGGATGAGGAAGAAAGTCCGTTAGGAAGACAATCTGGAGGATACAGAAGAAACATTTGGTCCAGTACTGTATCCCGCTGATGAGGCCGAAGGTTAGAAGCCATTAGAGGCTTCCCAGAGGCAGAAGCATCCTCTGTCCTTCGGCTAAACTGTATTTGTGTTTATTCTGAGCATGTGCATGGGTGTGTGTGGGCTGCGTGGATGACTTGGCACAGGTGTGGAAGTCAGAGGACAACATGCAGGAGCTAGGTTCCTTCCACCTAGCTAGGTCCCTGCGGTTCAACTCAGTCTTCAGACTTGGCAAAAGCACCTTTACCTGTAAAGCCATTTCGCTCTAATGACACATTCTTTAGCATTTCTGTCCTTCCAGGAAACTGTAAATATATTGATTCTGGAGGTTTGTGACAGCTTTTCTCCTCCTTGTTCTCCTTTCTTTCTTTGAGGCCAGATTTCTTATGTGGCCTTGGACGGTTGGAACTCTAGACCAAGAGCGCTGGCGTACAACTAGGTAGAGTCCCACACTTGCTTCTGCCTCCTGAGGATCGGGAATACAGGCATGGGCAAGTAAGACCCCATTGCACATTCCCGGGATCTGGGGTGATTTCTGGGTCTCCTATGTCCTCCATTCCCGGCGGGAGGAGCTGGGTACCAATGGGAGGATGTTATTTTATTTAAACCCTGGCAGGACCATCAGAAACAGGTAGGTGGGTGGAGGATCTCTGCTTTTGTAATTTATCTGGTCTGGAAGGTCCCTACAGACTCATCACGTCCAAGGCTTTGTTCTAGTTGGGTTAAGCCAATGCAAATTGGCTTATCCTCTAAAAAGTAGAAAACTCCTCAGGGCTGACCCCAGGCTCGGTCAACAGGTTCAATTTACCAAAGCGAAAGTTCTCTCCCAGGTTAAAGGGATGCTCCTGACAGACTCAAGGAGTTGGTGATTGTACGCAGCGGTTAGAGGCCTGCGCCTTTAAGGATCCAGGGGGCAGAGGGGCGGGGCAGGAAGAGAAATCCTTGGAGACGCCACCACCATCCAGGTCTTTTTTTAGGGGGAGAAATGGGGCGGGCCAGAGCCCTGTTTGGGTTCCGCCCCATGTTCTCCCGCCGGGTCCCTTTTTCCGCCCCAGGGGTAGGTGGATGGGAGGTCTTAGCAGCCTGGGTATTGGGAGAGCCCCGCTCGCACCTGGCCCACCGAAGAGCAAGTTTGTTGATTTGGAGGGAGTAGCCGGAGCGGGGGCGGTGCTAATAATACCCGTTCAGTCCCCAGTCGCGCTTTACAGTTTACACAGCTGTCACCTTCGTTACTCCTTAATTAATAATAAAAATAGCCGCTGTCCCGGAGCGCGCGCTGCTTGCCAGGCCCTGAGCTTTACAGGCAGAGCTCCAATGAGCCCGCTCTCGTAACGTTACCCCAGTTATCGAAAGCGAGAAGCTCAGGCGCACGGAAGAGCCAAGACTGGCCCGAGGTCACACTGCGGGCGTGCGGCGGAGACCCGGACGCGGGCGGACGAGGCGGGGCGCGGGGCAGCCCCGGCTCTGGGGGGGGCGGGGCGCAGGCGGGGCTGAAGGCGGGGGGTGCGCGGTGGCGGCGGATGGCCATCTTTAAGTGGCCGCGGGGAGTCCAGGGAGGTTTACCCGGGCTAGGAGTCACCCTAGTCGCCCCAGAGGTGGGGCCTGCGCTCGGTAGCTGAGGCTTTGGCACTTGAGGGAACTTTTTTTCTAGGTAGTCTAGGGGGTCCTCCTGGTCTGGGGCTGCAAAACCTGGGTCTGCGGGTGTGGGGCGTGGTGCCAGGCAACTTGGCGGAGATGGGGGAAGGGCTCTGCCAGGTTGGAGGGCCTGCGGGGACCGGTGCTTCATGAAAGGTTTGAAGATACGGGACCTCGTGCGCGCGCGGGTGGGGTATTGGATCTCTTTGGAAGGGATCTTGTGGGATGTGTCAGGGATTGGCTTTGGGGGTTCAGGTTTGAAGGGGCTCTGATCTTACAGGAGTTGGGAGAACTTGTTCTCTTGGATGATGGGGGTAGTAGTTGTGGATGTCTAACCAGGAGCCTTTCTTGGCGAACCTTGATCCCGCAAGGCTGTGGGGGTGCCGAGTAGAAGAGATGTGTAGTAGAATCGACTTGCATAGGGATTAGGGGGTCATCTCATTGCGAATCGTTAGAAGAGTTGAATTCACCAGGGAGAACTCGGACTCACAAGTTGTCCGGGAGCGGGTACTGGGGAACTGGATTTAATTGAGGTGGGGGACAAGATAATTGTGGGACTTGGGAGGTGCGGGTCCTGGAGGGCGGTTGGAGCATCGTCCTTGCCGAGAGGCTGGGGGCAGGGGCGGCCCGGGCTCTAGGCCGAGTGGAGGGGGAGGGGACCGGCCAGCTCCTAGCTCCGTTCCCGCCCCTCCCCCGCCGCCTCTGAACAAACTTTTCTTTCTCTTCAAGTTGTGGCCGGCGCTGCGGGCGGCGGCGGCTGCGCAGAGATCGAGGCGGCCGGCCCGGCCAAGCGTGGAGCCCACATACTGGGCTCTCTTGGGTTGGTGGATCCTCAGGCCCGGGACCCCGGCCCGGGCCCAGCCTCGACTCCAAGCTTCCCCAGGCGGATGGCGCGGAGAGGCAGGCATCGGCGGCGCTGAGCCCTGCGCGGGCCATGGCCTCAGTGTGTGGGGCACCCAGTCCCGGGGGCGCGCTAGGCAGCCCGGCCCCTGCCTGGTATCACCGTGACCTGAGTCGCGCTGCTGCGGAGGAGCTGCTGGCTCGGGCGGGCCGCGATGGCAGCTTCCTGGTTCGAGACAGCGAGAGCGTGGCGGGGGCCTTCGCACTGTGCGTCCTGTGAGTAGGGCGGGCACACGCCGAGTGTTACTTGGTTGTGGTGGTAATCGTGGTAGTGGGGTAGCTGTGGGGCTGCAGCCCTATTTCCACCCCTAGTGGAGACCTTGATTTTATCGCCGGGTGGAGGAAAGATACAGGGGAGCACTTCCTGCTGTGTCTGGAGCACTTTCTGAGGCCTGAGGCCAGAGTTCTGAAACCCAGAGTGGGTGTGATAGGAATAAATGATGGCAGATGGTGGCAGACCAGCTCAGACTCCCCCAGTGTCCCAGATACATAGGGGAAAGAATGCATGCTCCACATGAATGCAGTTCGTTTTAAAGCACTGAGTGATAGGCAGTAGGGAGCAAAGGGACCAGTGTTTGGATGCTCAGGCAATTCTGTGCCTGTATATGATTGTAGGGTGGGCTGGAATAGTGTGTGTTGAGAGGAAGACTTGGGGGAGGCAACAGAGTGAAGCTGTGTGGGACAGAACTTTCATGAATCAATGAGTGAGACTCTTGGCTCTGGATTGAGCTCTGCTTATCGGGCCATGGATGAGTGCTGAGCCTAGACTTGGCAGTCTTCTGAGTGGGCCTGGTCCTGTGGCTGTACCTGGCAGTTGTGTGTGGTAGTGGAGTACTTTCTGTTTTGTAGTGTTCTTTCTGACCTCTACTGTCAGCCCCACAGTTCAACACTGAGTGGGCCCCTGTGGGAAGCATCAGGGTCTTGTGTTTAGATTTAGTGAAAACACTCTCAAACGCCCCATTTCCTGTCCCATCTTTCCCTTTCTTTTCTTCTGACATCTTTGGGAATGCACTGGCCCAGCCTGAACTATTTTGGTTGTTACTCTTGGGATGGGGCTGTGGGCATTTGGTGGATAGAAGCCGAAGATGTTGCTACATATTTGATGGTACCTAAGACAACAAAGGATTTGGGGGAGGGGTCCAAAGGCTAGTAGTATAGACACTGAGAACTCTGCCTAGACAGTTGACCTGCCGAGTGAGGGGTTCTGTAAACCTCAGCTTCTGCAACAAGTCTGAGACCCATCTAGTGTGGAGAGACTAGAGCCATCTTGTGTCCATGAAAATCCCAAGACTCCTGCCTCCTAGCTACCTCTAAACAGATCTCTTAATTAGGGAGGGGACAGGCAGGTGCTGGATCAGCTGTCTGAGTGGGAGGGGGACAGCTGAGGCCTTCTCTGGGTAAGGAACTATTGTCCCAGTGAAGAGAGATCCTGGTTCCATTGTCAGGAGCATGGGGATCTCGCGTGTGTGTGTGTGTGTGTGTGTGTGTGTGTGTGTTTGTTTGCCTGTGTGCATGTGTGTATGTGCATGTGTGTATGTGTGTGTGCCTCTGTGTGTGTGTGTGTGTGTGTGTGTGTGTGTGTGTGTGTGTTTATAGGGAGGCAGATTTCAGCTCTCAGGAGCCTGGCGGAAGGGATCAGAAGTGGGTGGTTTCTTAGGTTTCCCAAACACATGCTTACCTATATACACATCACATGTACACAGAGAACATTCAAGACACACCCCTGTCCTGACAGACAAACTGGCTTCTCCTCTGGTATTAGATACCAGCCAGCCCTACCTTTTATTTGTTCTGTGACCTTGGGCAAATCATTTTTTCCTTTCTGAGCCCCAGTTTTCTCATCTGGAGAATGGAAATATGAATGTATCTGCTATACAGTGTGAATATGAAATGAGCTATGTGGAATGCATAACACAGTCAGGGTTTATTTACTGGGATGTTCTTGTCAGAAATACAGATCCAGATACCACAAAGTAAGTAAGGTAGGGCTAGCTTTAGGGAGAGAATGACCTTGTGGCCTTTGGTCCTCTCTGGAGCCAACACCCACTTCTGCCCAGCATACACAGAGACCACAGCGCCTATTTGAGGTGTAGAGGCCAAGGGAGCCTTCCATCCCCCACTTAGTATGTGTCTGGCTCAGCTGTCACCTGCTCAGCTGCTGCTGCCATCTGTCAGCACCCCTCTTGGCTTGGGGTCCCTAGAGGCTGAGTCTCTCATAGGGATCCCCTTTGGGTCATTCCAGTTTCTTGATGCTTGAGGAGAGAAAGCAAAGCCCCCCACAAATCCTGTACAACTGCCCCTAACACACCCAACTCCAATGGAGTGAGACACCAACATAAACAGAGAGTCTCAGGCATGTGTTAGCATATTACCCGTGCATGCAAATAGAAGCTAACCAGGTTTCTGAGGACTTTTACTCTGGCGGGGGGCCCAGACTGGTACCACAGTCCAGAGGGGCTGTTTAGACAGCTGTAGAGGCCACAAAAGAGCTGCCTGTTGCTTCTGAGGCGCTGTGGTGGCTGGATGTAGAGTCTCTGTAACTCTGGGACTGGGGGGGGGGGGGGGGGCGGGGAAGTCTGGTTATTTCTGTCTTGTTGGCAAAACTAAGAGGATGGAAGTTGATTGGCCCCATCATTAACCCTGTGCAGCCTGGACAAGTGGTTTTAGAGAATCCAAGATGAAGGACCTGGTAGCGGGGATAAGTAGGAAGAAGAAAGTGTTGGTATTTAGATTCCAGCCTAGGGTGACAGGTTCTGGTCCCTTCTTTGCCACTAGGTATCAAAAGCATGTGCACACATACCGCATTCTGCCAGACGGAGAGGATTTCCTGGCTGTGCAGGTAGGAGCTCAGACCTGTGACCTCTAATTTTGGTTTAGCCTCAGGCTTGGTGACCTGCTAGCTATAACTCTCCCCATCCTTGTTGGTTCAGACCTCACAGGGCGTTCCTGTGCGCCGCTTCCAGACCCTGGGTGAACTTATAGGCCTGTACGCCCAGCCCAACCAGGGTCTTGTTTGTGCTCTGCTGCTGCCTGTAGAGGGGGAGAGAGAGCCAGACCCACCAGATGATCGGGATGCCTCAGGTATTGCTCATCTTACAGCATGACAAAAAAAAAATCCCTTCCTTGGGCTAGGAAGATGGCTCAGTGGATAGACCACCTGCTTGCATTAAGTGCCAGGACCAGAGTGGAGTTTAGATCCTCAGAACCCACATAAAAGCTGGGTAGGTGTGATGGTCTCGAGCAGGGAATCCCTCAATATATAAATCAGGAAAAGTCTGATGGAAGAAGTGAGTTAATCAGTCTCCAGCCTAGACACACACACACACACACACACACCCATACCCATCCACCCATGTCAACGTATTGATACATGCATAACATATACATACATGCATACATAATATATACATATGCAAAGAAGAGAAAATCCCTCCCTTGCCAGTCCCTTGACTCCTTTCTTCCCATCCCCTCTTCCCAGGCCTGCCTGCCCTGAAGTTCCACTTTCTCCTAACCATGATGCCCCACTCTATACCCTCTTTGCTGGGAAGTCTCTGATGGCCATGGCACATCCCTGTCACATAACACTGAGTTCAGATTGCTGTCCCACTGTTCCCTATCTGCAGACGTGGAGGACGAGAAGCCCCCACTACCCCCGAGATCCGGCTCTACCAGCATTGCTGCCCCTGTGGGGCCCAGCTGCTCCCTGCCAACCCCTGAGACTCCCACAACTCCAGCAGCTGAGAGGTGAGACCTTCCCAGCCTCCTCTGCTGAGCAGGAAGTTCCCTCTCTGAAAATTGTTTCCCCATCTGACTGATCAGCTAAGCTCCCCTCCTAGGGACCCTATTCTGAATCAGCCCCAGGGAGAGATACTCTGACATGTTCTACTCTGCTTGCCTCCAGTACTTGATGTACTGGGTAGAGTAAGGTGCTTTGACAGTCAGCAGGACCTCCCCTGATTCTTCATCTCTCCTGGAAGCACTCCTAATGGACTCAGCACAGTGTCACATGAGTATCTGAAGGGCAGCTATGGGCTGGACCTGGAGGCTGTGCGAGGCGGAGCCAGCAACTTGCCCCATCTCACCCGAACCCTTGTCACCTCATGTCGAAGGCTACACAGGTACGAGGGATGGCTGAACCCATGGGCCACATTCAGGTATCAGACCTTGAACAGTAAGCCATCCACTGAGTCCTGACTTCCTCCACTGTACCCTGTTCCTATATGCTGAAGGTGGCAATGCCACACTCTGTGCCATCTGAACCCACTGTCTCCCCTAGCGAGGTGGACAAGGTCCTGTCAGGCCTGGAGATCCTGTCAAAGGTGTTTGACCAGCAGAGCTCGCCCATGGTGACCCGCCTTTTGCAGCAGCAGGTGGGATTGTAGGGAGGCCTCCAGGGGGTGGGACATACCTTGGAGCTGGGGGGCTTCTGCTTAGGAATCTTGGGTACCACCCTTATTTCTCGCTGGCAGAGCTCGCCACAGACTGGAGAACAAGAGCTGGAGAGCCTTGTGCTGAAGCTATCTGTGCTAAAGGACTTCCTGTCAGGCATCCAGAAGAAGGTGGGCTGACCTGCCCTCACAGGCCCTGCAGTGACTTATCCCAGCATCCGAGGTGCCCCTCCCTGTCACATCCCTCAGCAGGTCCCTTTACCTCACCTTTTCCCTACACTCTCTAGGCCCTAAAGGCACTGCAGGACATGAGCTCCACGGCACCTCCGGCTCCATTGCAGCCCTCTACACGAAAGGCCAAGACCATCCCTGTGCAGGCCTTTGAGGTACATGGCGGGTGGGGCTTCACGGGGCAAAAGGGAGCTGGAGGTAAAGAGGATTCCGCCTGTCTAAGGTCTTGTTGGCAGCCTTTCCGTTCCTGGCTTACAGGTGAAGCTTGATGTGACACTGGGTGACCTGACCAAGATTGGGAAGTCCCAGAAGTTCACACTGAGTGTGGATGTGGAGGGTGGGAGGCTGGTTCTGCTGAGGAGACAGCGTGACTCCCAGGAGGACTGGACAACCTTCACACATGACCGAAGTGAGCTAGGGTCAGAGTTGGGAGGAGTGGGCAGGGCAAGGTCCTCAGTCTGATAGCACAGGTTTGGGTGACCCCCCTTTCCTTCTCCTAGTCCGGCAGCTCATTAAATCCCAGCGTGTGCAGAACAAGCTGGGTGTTGTGTTTGAAAAGGAGAAAGATCGTACGCAGCGCAAGGACTTTATCTTTGTCAGTGCCCGGGTGAGTTGCTACCTCTGCCAGGGTGTTGGGGACTGCTGAAGTCTCCTTAAGGTATTCCCTACTGAATATGAGGCACAGACTTGTCGTTCTTGGCAGGGAGTGTATTGAGGGTAGCTAGCACTTGTTAGTGCTTTCATACTGTGTGTGCAGTGGGGAACCTCAGGGAAGACCCTACCCTTTCATAATGCCTGCTACAAAGCAGGTTCTCTCTATGGAAGGGTGAGATTGCTGGGTGCCTACTGTCCCTGACTGGCTACTGTGTACCCTCTTCTTCCCTCAACCTCTACTAGAAGCGAGAAGCCTTCTGCCAGCTTCTGCAGCTCATGAAGAACAAGCATTCCAAGCAGGATGAGCCAGACATGATCTCTGTCTTCATAGGCACCTGGAACATGGGTCAGGCCCAGGCTGGAGTTACGGTGGGAGAGGAGGCTAGCCCTGGGACAGGGGCATGACCCACACCTCTGATTCCTGCTGCCTCCCCTCCACCTTCAGGAAGCGTACCACCACCAAAAAACGTGACATCTTGGTTCACATCAAAGGGACTGGGGAAAGCCCTGGATGAGGTCACAGTGACTATACCCCATGATATCTATGTCTTTGGGACTCAGGAGAACTCAGTGGGTGACAGAGAGTGGCTGGATCTGCTGCGTGGGGGTCTCAAGGAGCTTACAGATTTGGATTACCGCCCGGTAAGGGGGTTATCTTGCCTGGTCTGCCCCCCCCCTTCTTTTTGAATTATGTATACAGTGTTTTGCCTACATGTATGCCTGAAGGCCAGAAGAGGGCACCAGATCTCATTACAGATGGTTGTGAGCCACCATGTCCTTGCTGGCAATTGAACTCAGGACCTTTGGAAGAGCAGCCAGTGCTTTTAACTTCTAAGCTATTTCTCCAGCCTGCCTGGTCCCTTGTGTTTTCTGCTTAACTTCATGACTAGCCCTGGGATGTATTGTTCTCATGGCTTTTCCTCTAAAGACCTGATGTTTCCTTTGGGAGACTGAACTTGAATTTCAGGAGTTATTCATGTCACAGAAGAGAATGCTCTTCTTGTTTACTCTAGAAAGGGATAGCAAACCTTCCTATGACTGAGAAGACAGTGTAGTTGATAGGCATTGGGAATGTAGTCAAGGACCTTGGCCTGGGGCAAGGATGACCCCACACTGTCTCCATAGATTGCTATGCAGTCACTGTGGAACATCAAGGTGGCTGTGCTGGTCAAGCCAGAACATGAGAACCGAATCAGCCACGTCAGTACATCCAGTGTGAAGACTGGTATTGCCAACACCCTGGGTGAGCAGGGCAGGTGGGCCCCTGAGGGAGAAGTGCTTCTGTTCATGCCCTTGCCTCCTCTCTCCAGGGTCCCCCACTTTGTATGGTTCCGTTTTCTCATATACAGGGTACTTTGAACTTTGTATGTTCTTATTCTAAATCTCTTCTAGCCCCGAGGAAGATCACTGGGGAAGAGGGGTGTGTGTGCATGTGTGCACATGTATGTGAACGTGTGCATATGTATATGTGTGCGTGTGCGTGAGTGTGTGTGTTCTGGAGGAAGGAAAACACTGACTGCTGCTTGGAAGGATAGAGGACAGCTGGAATCCCTCTTTGGGTGACCCCCTCTTCGGCCTTCTTTTTGCCCTGGCAGGGAACAAGGGAGCTGTGGGTGTTTCCTTCATGTTCAATGGCACCTCATTTGGCTTTGTGAATTGCCATCTCACCTCAGGGAACGAGAAGACTACTCGGTGAGAGGCTCCATTTTTGTGTCTCCTTACTCACCCTCCATTCTCCTGATACCTGTTCCTTTCCCCACAGCCCAGGACTTGACTTCCAGCATTACCATCCCTAGAGACCCCCCCATTGTCTCAGGACTCCTCTTGCCTATGCCTGGCCATGGCCCTGTCCCTAGCTGCTTCCTCCATTTGTTGGGACCCTCATCCCTGCCTCATCCTTGACCCCAAAGCCTGACCTTTATGTTGTCCCTCCTTCCTGACTCTGGAGATCTGCCCTGGTTCCTCCACTATAGGCGGAACCAGAATTATCTGGACATTCTGCGTCTCCTCTCGTTGGGTGATCGGCAGCTCAGTGCCTTTGACATCTCTTTGCGGTTCACTCATCTCTTCTGGTTTGGGGACCTTAACTACCGATTAGACATGGATATCCAGGTGCCAGCAGGGCCTGGTGGGTGGCTATAAAGGAGGGCTTTGGGAGGGAGGTTTGTATGGCCCTTCTTGAGAGGCAAGCCTCTGGTGTTTGTATCTGCACCCCAGGAGATCCTGAACTACATTAGTAGGAGAGAGTTTGAGCCCCTGCTCAGGGTGGACCAGCTCAACTTGGAGCGAGAGAAGCATAAGGTCTTCCTTCGATTTAGTGAGTGAGGGCCTGGCCATGTTCCCTGATGTCCTGGGGCGTAGAGGCTGCCTGGGTCTTTGGAGCCATGGATTTCACATGTCCTCTGCTCTCTTTAGGTGAGGAAGAGATATCTTTCCCACCCACCTACCGCTATGAGCGGGGTTCTCGGGACACATATGCTTGGCACAAGCAGAAACCAACTGGGGTGAGTGAAAAATGCAGACCGGAGGAGCCCTTCCTCAGGTTTTAGGAAGTTAGCAGTGAGACATCAAGGAACTGGGTTGCTGCATTTACTACTCAAGCTTATATGGCTTCCCGAAGCCTTTGAAGGTGATGTTGGGTATTTTGGGAACCCAAGGAAGAGGCAGGTGCTGGGTCCATTAACCGAGGAAGAGTTGGGTTTTGTCAGTTCTGGGTGGGACCCATGTCAAGATCCCCACCTGACAGGGCTGACCACATTGCCATTCTTGCCACAGGTCCGGACCAATGTGCCTTCGTGGTGTGACCGGATTCTATGGAAATCCTATCCTGAAACCCACATCATCTGCAATTCCTATGGTCAGCGCCTTGTAACAGGATGATGGGAGACACTGGGTGGTTACTATTCTGCCTCAGCCTTTCTTTGGGAAGTAGGAGCTGAGAGCAGAGAGCTCTCTTTAGCCCTCATTTCTGTCCCCCTAAATAGGTTGCACTGATGACATTGTTACCAGTGACCATTCTCCTGTGTTTGGGACATTTGAGGTTGGAGTCACTTCTCAGTTCATCTCCAAAAAAGGTACCCGTTCTGATATAAAGATGGGTGGGATGCATAGACAGGGCCTAGAGGGGTGATGGGTCTGACCGACCACACATAGATGTGTCATGTATGTTCTTAGGAACTTACTGATAGATGTTTGAACCTCTGTCATCCTCGGAGGACTGACATACTGGTGTTTGTGTCACACATGTGCCTTGAGTATGCCTGCAGATGTGGCATGGTGTTGGCAGACAAGCCTAGAGACACTCTGGTCCCCATGTCCTCTGACATGAACCTTCCACGCTTGGCATGTCTTTCTGTTTGGATTTGTAGGTCTTGCTGTTAGTTTAGGATTGGGAGATTCCGTTTTGCCTTATTTTTGGATCTGCTAGGACCCCTCATTTTTCTGTCCTAAGTGTCAACATCCTGACTCATTTGCTTACAATCCTTAGGTCTCTCTAAGACCTCAGACCAGGCCTACATTGAGTTTGAGAGCATCGAGGCCATTGTGAAGACAGCTAGCCGCACCAAGTTCTTCATTGAGTTCTATTCTACCTGCTTGGAAGGTCAGAGGGGGCCATTGCTGGCTGTGGGCCATGAGAGAGTGGGATGTCAAAGGTTACCCAGAGTGGTCAGCCCTAGTCATGCCCTCCCGCTTCACCCCAGAGTACAAGAAGAGCTTCGAGAACGATGCTCAGAGCAGCGACAACATCAACTTCCTCAAGGTGCAGTGGTCCTCCCGCCAGCTGCCCACGGTGAGGCTACAGCCTGGGTCCACACCTGTAGATGAAGGGATTACAAACAGCAAGAAACAGAGCACACTGAGGGGCTCCTTGGGAGGAGGGTGATGGCGGTGTATGCTTTTGCACACAAGGATAAAGAAAGTTGTATCTTTGGGAGCTGTGGAGCCAAGTTTTAGTTTGCTTATTCATTCATTTTTTATTAATTATTTATTTTATTTATATGAGCACACTGTAGCTGTCTTCATACACATTAGAAGAGGGCATTGGATCCCATTACAGATGGTTGTGAACCACCATGTGGTTACTGGGAATTGAACTCAGTACCTTTGGAAGAGCAGTCAGTGCTCTTAATCGCTGAGCCATTGCTCCAGCTCCTTGTTCATTCATTTAATGAGTGCTTTCAGAACCTTTGATAAATGTCTAGTATTGGTAGTATTGTCCACGGAGGGCATAAAAAATTAATTGTAGTGATGTTAAATGCTTTGAAAGGCCACACAGGGCTGTGTCTTTAAGAGTGAATATGGGAGTGGGGTTTGGGGGCTGGAGAGATGGTTCAGTGGTTAAGAGCGCTGACTGCTCTTCCAGAGGTCCTGAGTTCAATTCCCAGCAACCACATGGTGGTTCACAACCATCTGTAATGGAATCTGATGCCCTCTTCTGGTGTGTCTGAAGACAGCAACAGTGTACTCACATTATAAATCTTAAAAAAAAAAAAGAATAAATATTACTTAAGAGTGAATATGGACAAGCCTTAGGACAAGGAGTGAGTGGGGCCAGGACTGCTGTGGGAAGGGTGAGATGGGGCATCTAGGGAATTGTTCCTCACTGGGCCTCTCTTCCTCAGCTCAAGCCAATTCTGGCTGATATTGAGTACCTGCAGGATCAGCATCTCCTGCTCACAGTCAAGTCCATGGATGGCTACGAATCATACGGTGAGGGACAAGAAGTGCCCGGGGGTTCGAGAAACCAGGTAGCTCCCTAGAAAGGTCTGACAGATTGCTGGTCTGTTGCATCTACTCCTTAGGGGAGTGTGTGGTTGCACTCAAATCCATGATTGGCAGCACGGCCCAGCAGTTCCTGACCTTCCTGTCCCACCGTGGAGAGGAGACCGGCAACATCCGTGGCTCCATGAAGGTGCGGGTGCCCACAGAACGCCTGGGCACCCGTGAGCGGCTCTATGGTGGGGGTTCCATTGTGCATGGTGTGGGTGGGGCATGTGATTCGGTGGTGTGGGGTAGGTGTAGAAGGAGCAGACCCAGGGTGGCATCATGTTGGAATCCTGTGGTACTGGAAAGTTCTGCAGCCTTGACTGAGTGGGTCTACCCTGAGGAATAGCTAGGGAAGGACTAGATGATATTCCCAGTACCCTTAAAATTCCTGGGATTCATGACCCCAAGTCCTCTCTGTTTACCTTCTCTGTGTTTCCCCAGAATGGATTAGCATTGATAAGGATGACACAGGAGCCAAAAGCAAGGCTCCCTCAGTGTCTCGAGGCAGCCAGGAGCACAGGTGAGCTAGGTCTATGTTCTTACAAGAGGGGACATTTGAAAGCACCTGATCTGCCCCATATCACCTTTCCTCCGTTCTGAACTCCTTGCAGATCTGGGAGCCGCAAGCCAACTTCCACAGAGGCCTCCTGTCCACTGTCCAAGTTGTTTGAAGAGCCTGAGAAGCCACCACCAACGGGCAGGCCCCCAGCCCCACCACGGGCCATTCCTAGGGAGGAGCCCTTGAACCCCAGGTGATGGGAGAAACCTGCTATCCTGAGTTTCCATTACTATGCCTGGCTGTCAAGGGCTGAGTGCTCTGACCTCTGAGTCAAAGAGAACCCAATTAGTCTTTTCTCTCTTACTCTGCCTTTTAAAAAAACATGGATGTAGATAATGGTTCTGGGGCTGGGGCAAGGTGCCAAGGCCTGTATTTGGGAGGTGGGGCAGGAGGAGGAGGTGTTCACAGTCACTTAGCTACAACAGAACCCAACAACCAAAACTAATGAACAAACACAAACAAAATGGACACAGCTTGAGGTTATTTAAAGGTGGCCCAGGCTCATCCTGAGATTTGAGAAATGCTTGTTGTTAGATTCTTCTTTTTCTTTCCAAGACACGGTTTCTCTGTGATGCCCCTGGATGTCCTGAACTTGCTTTGTAGATTGCTCTTTTTAGATGCCCATAATTATGTATTATATACATAAGCATCTGCAAAGATTCCAAGAGAGTGGGCAAGAAAGAAACTTTTTGTTGTTGTTGTTTTTGGTTTTTTGAGACAAGGTTTCTCTGTGTAGCCCTGGCTGTCCTGGAACTCACTCTGTAGACCAGGCTGGCCCCCAACTCAGAAATCCACCTGCCTCTGCCTCCCAAGTGCTGGGATTAAAGGCATGTGCCACCACTGCCCGGCTGGCAAGAAAGAAACTTAAAAGTTTGTTTCATACTTCTCCGAAATCTAATGGGCCAGGAAACTTACTCCCATATAGCAATGTCCTGGGCCTGAGCATCCTGGCGAACACCACTTTCCCAACCCTTAGACTAAGGCAAGAGGATTGTGAGTTTGAGGTCAGCCTGGGCAAAATGGTGAGGGTCTGTCTAATGGGAACCTGAGCCTAAGTAGGGCTCTGCAGAGGATTCTCCTCTGGAGGCTTTTCTGATCTCCAGTCACCCTTCTCAGGCTGCTATCACCTCATCACGTCACTGTTTGAGGTCAGGTTCACGTTATAAGATCATTGAAGAGTGGAGAGTGTGAGTAAGTAGGGAAAGAGGTAGGGTTTTACTTTCAACGCTTCTCCAGTTTTAGGGATCAGGAAGTTAAGGGCTTGGAGAGGGCAAGTGACTTACTCAAGATCATATACAGGTCTGGGACCAGGTCAGCGCCCTTGTCACTTCTCCCCAGCTCCCTCCCCTGCACCCACTGCCTTTACCTTGGGTCCTTTACCTTGGTTTTCCTGCTCCCCAACCAGGTTGAAGTCAGAGGGGACACCTGAGCAGGAAGGAGTAGCAGCCCCTCCACCCAAGAACAGCTTCAATAACCCTGCCTACTACGTCCTTGAAGGCGTCCCACATCAGCTGCTGCCCCTGGAGCCACCCTCACTTGCCAGGGCCCATCCCCCACCTGCCACCAAGAACAAAGTGGCCATCACAGTGCCTGCTCCTCAGCTTGGCCGCCACCGGACCCCTCGTGTGGGAGAGGGAAGCTCATCGGATGAGGACTCTGGAGGCACTCTGCCTCCTCCAGATTTTCCACCTCCACCACTGCCAGACTCGGCCATCTTCCTGCCTCCTAACCTGGATCCTTTGTCAATGCCAGTGGTCAGGGGCCTAAGTGGGGGTGATACCCGTGGCCCACCACCCCCCAAGGCCCATCCAAGACCACCACTACCACCAGGCACCTCACCTGCCAGTACTTTTTTGGGAGAGGTTGCAAGTGGGGATGATCGATCTTGTTCAGTACTGCAGATGGCCAAAACACTCAGTGAGGTAGATTATGCACCTGGGCCTGGACGGTCAGCACTCCTCCCCAACCCCTTGGAATTGCAGCCTCCCCGAGGGCCCTCAGACTACGGCCGGCCCCTCAGCTTCCCTCCACCCCGCATCCGGGAGAGCATCCAAGAAGACTTGGCTGAGGAGGTGTGTTAGACCAGAGCTAGCTGGTTATGTGTACCTGTTCCTTTATTCTTCCACTCAGAACTCACTGGTGTCTACAACCCCCTTTGCTAGTAGCTGGATAATGGGCCTTTTGGGGACACAGGAATCAGCTACATTCCTTGCCTCATTTCCCCTCAGAGCATGGGTAGAATGTGGCTGTTTGCATGTTTCTGTGAGGAGCCATCCTTAGATCTCCCCCCTAACATGCCCTATTCCCTTAGGCTCCGTGCCCGCAGGGCGGGCGGGCCAGCGGGCTGGGAGAGGCGGGCATGGGTGCCTGGCTGCGGGCCATCGGCTTGGAGCGCTATGAGGAGGGCCTGGTGCACAATGGCTGGGACGACCTGGAGTTTCTCAGGTGGGGGCGGGGCTGGAGGTGGATAGGGCGGGGTGTCTGGCCTCAAGGGTGGGGTTTCGGGCCCTTTAGGACCTCCTAGCCCATCTCCCAGCCTGTCTTATTCCTGCAGTGACATTACTGAGGAAGACCTAGAGGAAGCTGGGGTGCAAGATCCTGCTCACAAGCGCCTTCTTCTGGACACCCTGCAGCTCAGCAAATGATAGCAGAGATGGCGGCCAAGCAGCAAAAGCAAAGCTGGAAGGGCACGTGCAACCAGGGGTTGAAAGTTCTGAGGGGTGTGGTGGTGCATCTCTGTCTATTTATTTGGGGGTCAGAGTCCCCTACTGCCCAACTGTTTGGGACGTTCTAGGTAGAACATCGTGCTCCCCACCTAGCTTTTAGGCCCAGGGTCGGGGGTTTAGTAGCCTGTGGTAATTGTAAAGCATGATGGTTACTCTGGTGCAAACACCTCTTTGCCTCAGGGTTGTGCGTGAGGTATGGTTGGGCACATCTGGGTCCTCACTTCACTGGTGTTTCCATCTCCCTCCCTCGGGTCTGAACCACAGGGGAAGAGTTCCTCACAACTCCTACTCTGGGGACATCCGTCCGTCCGGAAATGAAGGAAGAGCCCAGGACTGGGCTGGACTTATTTAAGTTTTTCTGTGTGGGTTTTGGGAAGGGAGAGTACATTAATTTTATTGGGGTGGGGCAGGACCTCGGCCATAAAATGCCACTTTGCCTAATTCTGGTTATTCCTCTGGTCTGAAGAAGCGCCCCTGCCCAGGGAATGCGTGGCAGCCTGAGGATGGAGGGAACCTCTCGGGTTGCCACCGCACCAGGGGACAGTGCTTTTGCAGTTTATCCCATCTTGGGCACTCAGAAAGGTTGCCGGCTTGATGTCTTCAATAAATTAAGTTTTATTTGGATTGAGCAAAATCACCTTAATAAATTACACGTTTTTCAAAGAAAAAATAAAGGAAAAGGAAAACCACTTTGTTCTGTTCCCGACAGCTCTTCCCCTCTAGTGTCTAACCTCTGCCGCCATAGGAATGGGAGGTGACTCGTTAGAGTGGGATTGGTGGTGGGGCTCTTCAGGTTACTGGATTTCAAGGAGTGAGTGGCCCAGCAAGCTGAAAGTAGCTGTTGGCTCGGCTTCTTAGGAGCCTTTATGATTGGGCACTGAGTTAGGGACAGGTGTAATTTGATCCCTGTTCCTAAGAAAGCCTAGCAGGAAAGGGCTTCCGGCCGCCCAGGAGGGGGTCCTGGTGAATAGTACTCCAGAGGAGAGTGGCCCTGGCTTGTTTTACAACGAAGGGGAGCCAGGTCTAGGGATCAGACACTGGGTAGTGGGGACGACGGGGAGCTTCCAGGCAGGCTGCCGGGATAGGGAGGGATAATGTCAGGTCCAGTAGGGTAGGGGTGTCTCTCGGGGCAGGCTGGTTGCCTACAGACACCCGCGGCTAGAAGAGGTTTGTCTTCAGGGCGGGGCCGGGTTTCCGGTGAAAGGAGGACAGAACTCCAGAGAAGGGACCGGGCCCGGGCTCCGCAGGCTGCCAGGCCTTAAGCAGCTCTGCTGCGCCCGTGCCGGGCCCGCCACCCCCACCGCCCGCCACCCCTGCCCACAACGCGCCTTTGAGTGGCTGGGGTCCGGGCCCGGAGCCCAGCGCAGCGGGCAAAGGGCTGGGGCTCAGGCGCGGGCTGGCTAGGCTGGGTGCAGGCGGTGGCGGCGGCAGCGACGCGGTGCTGTCGGGCGTGGGGCTGCACGTGGACTCCTTGGAGTCGTCGTCCTCCGACGAGCAACGCGCCTCGCCCTTTTTGGCGCCGGTTGCTCCCGCCGCGCCTTTGGCGCTGGCCGCGCGCTCCTGTTTGCGGAACTTGGCCCGGCGGTTCTGGAACCAGACCTGTGGGCACAGGAGCCAGTTAGCCCAGAGGACGGTAGCATGGGACACTTCAGCCCCAGATCGCTAGGCGCGTGTAAGACCTCCGACCAGAAAGGACCGATTTTGGATTATTACTAGTCAGAGATCTACAGACTTCCATTCTCCTCCGCTCTACCCGGCGCCACGTCCATTCTTCCGGTCTTTGGTGACCTATCCAACAGACCCTTGGGTTTTTGTCCTTAGGATCTGCTCACCCGTAGACCCCGCGGCTTCTCTGCATTTTGGTTTCCTGGAGGGAGCTCTAGTCAGTTTTATCACCCCAGCCCTACTATTTAGGAAGCGGGGCATTCCACCTGGGACATCCTAGGACCCTGAACAGTGGGTCGGGGCGCTACGGGGACCTTTTGTACAGCAGGGTCCGCTGTCAAAACAGGCTAGCCAGAATTGTATGCCCAGGTCTCACTCGTCCGACCTGCAGACGCCCCCAAAGGTAAACTTTCCTGACTCAGAAGTCGTCTGATTCAGGTACATCATCTGGAAGTACTGATTGGCCTAGTCAACCCAGCTGCCTTGCTTCCTAGCTTCAGGGTAAAAATTCATAAACCTCCGACTTAGCGAGGGGAAATGTAGGAATACTGAGTCGGAGGTAAATTGGAACTACTCTGCTCCGGTCTTCTAAGAGCTCACGTCCCAGCCCCGCTGCCTCCCTTGGCTGCTCAGCCACACCCGAACTGTCCTAGCTCGCAGGCTCCAGCATCCTTCTCTAGCAAGCGCGTGCACAGCACGTGAATCCACGCACCTGCACGCGAGCCTCCGTGAGGTCGATCTTGAGCGCCAGTTCCTCGCGAGTGTAAATGTCCGGGTAGTGTGTCTCGGCGAAGACGCGCTCCAGCTCCTTGAGCTGAGCACTCGTGAACGTTGTGCGGATGCGCCGCTGCTTGCGCTTCTCATGCAGGCCGGACGGCTCCGGGAAGAACTTATAGGGAACTGCGGGTGCGTGCGCGCGCGGGCAGAGGCAATGAAAGTGGAGGGCGTGAGAAGCTGATTTCAGTCCCTACACTCCTGCGTCGCATACAACCCGTCCCTCCCCTCGATATAGTCCTCAATCGCTTCCTGTCAAGTGTCCCTAAGGCTGAATCATCAAGGGGTTTAAGAGTTCCCAGAAACAGTCCAGAAGTTCCATCTAAGGGTCCGTCCATATTTTCCCCACCTTTTTTTAACCCCTACCACTCCATTAGCCTCTCCCGGCCTCCTACCCTCACGGTGGCGTTTCTCCTCAGGCACCCTTCCTGGGGAACTCTAGGTCCTGTTCTCTGATCACAGGAGCAGGGTATGTCTGCTAGATCTCATCAGCACCAGAGTCTCCTCACTAACCAATCTTGTTCTGCCATTGAGATTCTCCAGGGAGGTCTACTTTAGACTTTGTGTACTGATGGGGTTCCCTTTCTCTTCACCCCTTTTCCTCAGCCCATCTTTCTCCTTTCCTAGCTTTATTTCCTCAGTCCTGCCTCTCCTCCCCAGTGCGTATTCTTCTCCAGGTATTTCCGTTTCCCTTCCTCCATCTGACTCTCTCTTCAACTTCCTCCTTCTGGATCCACTGTCCTTTGTGCCCATCGACGACCGCTTCTTATTCCTTCTTAATCAAGTTTTTCTATTTTCTTTGTCCTCTTTCTCCCACTCAGTCGCCTCCGTGTCTCACCTCCTCTAAGCCCTATCCCAGACTTTCCCTCACCATCTTCCTACACCCCATGCAGGCACCATCTCTGAATACCTGTATCTAAGTATGGTTTAGGTCTCCATGTTTTTCTTGGGGTCCCCCAAGTCACCGTCTTTGTCCCATCTTCCCAAATTCTTCTCTTCATCACTCCATTTTTATTTATTTCTCGATTGTTTTCAAGCCCTTTTGGTCTCCATCATCCATAATTTGTGTTCCCATAATCTGGTTCTTATCTGTCTTCCGACACTGTGTACCCATTTCTCTCAGGGTCTCCATTTGTGCTTCCATCTCTCCGTACCTTATCCCACCCAGTCTCACAGACCCCTTTCTCAAGGCTCTATCTCCCTATTTCCCATTCCCATTTATGGAATCCCCATCCTGGCCTGGTCCAGCACCACCAGTCTTCCCAACCCCATTTTGGTCAATGGCCGCATCTTAATGGTTCTTACTTCCCTAAATTAAAATATTTATCTTCCCAATAAACCCCAGTCTTCCTCTCGGTTTCCCGTGATCTTTCCGGGGGAGGGGAAGAACTAAGAAAGGAGGAAGCCGGGTAGGGCATGCTGGGACACTAACAGAAGACAGAGGGATGCCTAAAAAGCTAAGTGACATTGAGGATTTGGACAGGGACTTGCTTAGATCAAAGGACTCGAGGGTGGAGGATCTGCTCCTGGGTTTTGCAGGGCTGTAGTCCGGGATGGAAGGAATGTGGGAATGAAAGTGGTCCAAATGATAGAGGCTCCTTTTCTGTGACTATGGGAACCGTTTCTTTTGGTGGTGCAATAAGGCTTGGGCCCAGGCAGGCCAGGTCTAAGACAGGGCAAGGCGAGGCTATTAAGACTCTAGAAAGGTTCCCATCTGGGGAGTTCGGCAGCAGCAGGGACCTTTGTTGAGGGTGGCATCATCTAGGACACAGGTGGTAAGAATGAGAGTTGACTGGACTGAGCTAGAAGCCCATTCCGAGGATTCAGGGGATGGAGAGGTTTGGTGGTCACCTTTGTAGGTGGAGAGGGAAAGGCCTAGTGAGAGGCTCAAGACGGGACCTGTTTCTTTGATAGGGGTTTGGCATTGAGAAAGAGGAACCGGAGGAACAAGAGGGTGCGGCTCATCCCTGCCAAGAAGAAACTCCTATTACGGGAGTGGGGGGGGGGGGGTGTCTCAAAGTACATTGGAGGAGTCTAGCCAGACACATGGGTAGGGGTGGCTTGTGGGTTCAGTCACAATCACTTGCAGAATGGGAAAGGGAGTTGGGGTTCCGTGGGGTTTGAAGGTAGGGTTGGGATGGGACTGCGCTCACCTGCCGAGTAGGGTGCGGGCTGGTGGTCGCGTAGGGCGCCAAGTGCACAGTTGGAGGAGCCGAGCGCAGGGCAAGGTGGCCCCGCGGCGGGGAAGGCAGGCCGCAGGGGACTGTATTGGAAGCCTCCAGGCTGGCTGCAGGCGCCGAAGTCACCGTAGGCGGACGCCTCCATGGCCGCCACGCACGAATCGTACGAATTGAGGTAGGAGTAGTCCATCGGCCCGAGGGGGCGGGGGCGGGGGCCGGGCCGGGCCGAGTCTGGTCGGGGTCGGGGTCCCGGTCTGGGTGGAGTTCGGGATGGAGATTCGAGCTCCAGGCACAGAGCACCTGAGACCCGATGTGAGCGCCCGAGAGTCCGCCCGCCCCGTCGCGGCCCTTACTCTGCCCCGGTGCAACGCAAGTGCAGTGCCGCCAGCCCGCGCGCCTTTTAACGCGCAGGACCCCGCGGAGGGGGCGAGGCGGGGCGAGCTCCGCGGGGCGGGGCCTGAGCGGCCCAGACCCCGCCCCTAGCCATCCCGGCCCCCCACCCTAAAGGGCCTCCCTCTTAGGGCTCCTGAGGTGCAGGCGGAGCATCGTGGGACCCCATCCCGAGAGTCCCTTATCCTGTCCCAATCCGGCCTAGACCTTCGATCCCTACACAACATGCCCAGCAGGAGGGTCCCGACCTCGTTCCTGGGCCTCCCACCTGCGGCCCCGTGGAAGCTAGGGAGGCAGGCCCCGCGGTGCTGGTGTGAAGAAGTTAATTCAATTCTCCCAGATAACCGAATTATTGCGTTCTGGCCCTTCAGCCCCGCCCCCAGCTAGGTCCTATCCCTGCGAGGACTGCCGAGGCTGGCCTGGAGTGAGGGGGATGGAGACAAGAATGAGAAAGAGACAGGAGCCTGGGACAGGGACAGGGACAGACAAGGGACGCGGGTTTGGAGAGATTAGAGAAAAGGGGACAGACCTCTAAATAGAAGTAAGGGAAGAGGGATATACACATGAAGACAAGAATGAAGCCCGTAGATGAGAAAGCCAGGGGTGGAGATGGAGACTAGCAGAGAGAGGCCAACAGGATGAAGAAAGACAGGCATGGAAACAGAAGGATACGGATGAACGTGGACGTGGACTGCAACCAGGACTGTGATGGAGCTGCGGAGAAGGCTGAAACAAAACAGATAATCATAGTGAGGCCACACACAGGATGGTCTTAGGGTAACAAGGCCAGAAACAGATCAGCGGAAAAGAGGCCGATGAGTGGAGAGAAAGGACTTCCCGAGAGCTGAGATTTGTGACCAGAGCGCAGAAGGCCAGAAAGCGGCCAAGACATTGTGGTGGAGAGGCTGCTTGGGGGAGGGGGCGAGAGGCATAAAAGGAGGAAGCTGAAGGCCGAAGTCTTTCCCTGAGGAGAAGTCTCTTGTCATGAGGGCCACAGGAACTTGCACCTGCTGGGTCCAGGCCACTCCCTCCCTCCCTTCCCTGTTTCTCAGCTCTGTTGTCCTTCCCAATAGCTTGTGACCTCTGGACCCGTGTGTGTGTGTGTGTGTGTGTGTGTGTGTGTGTGTGTGTGTGTATCTGTGTCTGTGTTGGATGCTAAGCCTTAGGAATATGGTAATGACCCCTTTCTCTCCTTCAGTGTCTCTCTTCTTCCCTTTTGAGTCCCTTTCTTCTGGAAAGTCAGGTGATTGACCCTCCATGGATTTTTACCAGCTCCCCAGGCTGTGGGGTGAATGGAACACACTTAGCATCTTTACCCCCTTCTGCCTCTTTGGCTCTTCTGAAGGATGAATTGAGCCTCTCCTCCTTAGTCCCCAGCCCCAAGTGCCCAGGTTTCTACACTAAGTCCTGCTGATGGGAAGTCTGAGACCAAAAAAGGAGCCAGAAGAGGACCATGTCCTTGTCACCAAACAAAATCCTCTAGGATTAAGAGAAACAATCCTGGAATTCCTCTTCGCTCATGTTTGCCAGCACAGTGAGGACCACAATCCTCAGGTCATTCCTTTCCCAAGCTAATCACTCTTTGCTTGACACATGCCTCGATTTCTGTAAGTATTCTATGTCAGGAGTTTTGGAGGTGTGTGTGTGTGTGTGTGTGTGTGTGTGTGTTTCCAAGCCATTTTCCCTTGGTTTTGGTTTGTTGTGTTAAAATATGCATAAACACAAATTTTACCGTCATAACTATTTTAATTGTATGTTTAGTGTTACTAATTCATTTATCAGGTTGGACAATACAGCATCACTGGTTTATCTTTTCCACAGTTCTCCACCTTGTATAACCCAAATGCCACATATAAAGCAACAGCTCTCTAACCATATCCCTACCTTCCAGTACTACCCTTCTAATATCTGTCTGTCTGTCTATCTGTCTATCTGTCTATCTATCTATCTATCTAATTTTTTGAGATAGAGTATCGTGTATCCCAGGTGGCCTTGACCTCTCTGTGTGGCTAAGAATGACCTTGAGTGCCTGATTCTCCTGAACCTTGTTCTATACCAGGTGCATGCACTGCCACTCAGTTTTATGAGAAGTTCTGGGGATCTAATCCAGGGCTTTATATAACTAGGCAAGCACTTTATCACTGAGCTAATCACCCAGCATCATCTGTAATTTTGGATACTCTAAATAGCTTATAAAATGGAACCATACGTTATTTACCTTATCGTGACTGGCTTATTTCATTGAGCATAATGTTCTCAGGGTCGTCTATGTGTGGAATATGCCAGAATTTGTTTTCTTTAAGGCCGAGTAGGATTCTATTGCATGTAATACCGCCTTTTTGCTTTTATCCATTCATGGATACATAGAGTCATGTTTTAGATGCTGTGAATAACAATGATTGTGAATGTGGGCACACAGATGTGTGCTTTTATTGAAGAAAAAAAGAAAGACATATTATTAACTTTATTTTGTGTGTATTTTGCCTGTGTGTGTCTATGTGTATTGAAGCTGTGCCCGGTGTCTATGGACGGCAGAAGAGGACATTAGATTTGTTGGAACTGGAGTTGGTTGTGAACCACCATGTGGGTGCTGGGAACCAAACTGGATCTTCTGCAAGAGCAACGAGTGCTCATAGCCATGGAGCCCTCTCTGCAGCCCCTGCAGTGTCTCCACTTTTTTTAAAAAAAAGATTTTACTTATATGAGTACATTGTAGCTGTCTTTAGACACACCAGAAGAGGGCATCAGATCCCATTACAGATGGTTGTGAGCCACCCTGTGGTTGTTGGGAATTGAACTCAGGACCTTTGGAAGAGCAGTTTGTGCTCTTAACCGCTGAGCCATCTCTCCAGCCCTGTGTCTCCACTTTCTAAGGAACAGTTGTGCTATCTACATCCAAACCAACAGCTCCCGAGGGCTCCAGTCCTCTCCCCATCCTCACAAACACTTGTTTTCTATATTTCTCCTTACTTTTTAGCAGTTCAACTGTTACGACAGCTTTTCCTCTGGTGTGTGTTGTGCACTCTCACTTGGATGCATATCCTATCTGAGGTGCTCGAGGAGTTGCAATGGGGCGGAACCAGTGCTCTCTTAAGTCCTTCCAAGGGTTTCCATGATCTAACTCAAGTCCTCACTCTGGCCCACAACGTCCTGGGTGCTAGTGGTCCCAGCACACCCCCTTTTATCTTGCTTTTCTCATAGCTCCATGCACACATGAACCTTTTTGTTCAGAGATGATCTTCCTGGATGAAAAGTTCTCCCCAAATCCCACGCTTGCTCCAATACCCAGACCTTGTATTGTTCATCCATTGGCTCACCTCGGACCTTGCTGGCTTTCACAAGCCATATTTGATGTTCCTATGTGAAGTTGGGTGTCTCTGCTGGGTCCTACAGTACCTCTCTTTCTTTGATAGCTCAGCTCACCTTATTGAAATGTTTACAGTAGAGTTTGAGGTTTTAGTGCTGAACTGCGTCCTCTTGCTTACCATTGCCTCTAGCTCCATCTATTTAGGAATGCAAGAGACCTGACCTTGTCTACCGGAAAGGAGTCCTCATTGGAGAATTCTACTCCACAGTCTGAAGAGGGACCACTTTCCCTCCTATGCCCCCCATTCCCCAGATACAGGAATGCGCCTTCCTTTTGGGTCTCTCTGTGCCTAGAGGAAAGTTCTCTCCCAGTCATGTCTTTGTAAGTGGCTGTTCCTTCCCCAGTGACAATGATGACCACCCATAGAAGCAGCTACAGCTTGCAGGACAAGCAAAGATATGAGGAAGTTTGAGAGGCCAAGTGCTATTCAAGTGGATTCCAGGTGTCTCAGATACTACCACCCAGCCTGTCCCTTCTACAGTGTGTTCCTTCAGTCAATAACACCCCACCCCACCCCCAGCCCTTTGCTCTGCCACACTTAGAAATTTGGTGTTTTGTTTTGTTCTTTTAATTTTGTTCATATGAGTATTTTGCCAGTATGTATGTCTGTGCACCATATGTGTGCCTAGTGCCCTTGCAGGACAGAAGAGGGCATCAGATTTCCAGAACTGGAGCTACAGGTGTCTGTGAGCCATACTGTAGGTACCAGGAGTCCAATCCAGATCCTCCGGCAGAGAAGCCAGTGCTCTTGGCCAATGAGCCACCTCTCCCATCTATAATACTGGTTTTAGTTGGAATTCTGGCACAACCAAGAGTGGCAACAATAGGATCTCTGGAGGCTTTATTTCTATATAGGTAAGTAGTCAGATGGTAGCGCCTAGGAGCATCATTGTAGAATGCAGTTCTCAGGACAGGAGCTGGTCTGCTTGAGCCTCAAGACTGTAGAGTTGGGTTTTCTCTCTCTCCTGGCAGCCACTGGCTGCTGCTGGGCTTAGGAGCTAAGAAACAGCTTGAACCTTGTCTCCTGTTGTGGTGAGACAGTGGAGGGATTTTGAAAGCCAAGCTATGGGAGAGTAAGAGGCAGGGAATAGTTAGGCAAGGCAGATTTCTGAGAACATTCCCTGAGAGGAGAGTGGGGTGGCTGGTGGTTAGGAGTCTGGTGTGAGGAACTCATTCTAACTGAGGAGTGATGCCCCATATGTGCCCTTGTGGGAGAGCTGAAAATGCTCTAGCCCCAAGTGCTATCACAGCAGTCTTGTGAGGAGCCTCCTTGTGAACATGATGTCTTCAGTTTAATGAGTGATGGTGAACTCTACAGCCTAATGTGAATGGCTAGGCACGGCTCTGCCCTACTATTGGTTGGCTGAATGGCAAGGTGAGTTACTCAACCTCTCTGTGCCTTGAGTTTCTCATCTGTAAGTTGGTTTATTTCAATGATTAGCTGAGTTAAAATATAGAATGCTAGAATAGTGTATTAGTCAGGTTCCCATATATTCTATATTTATTTAGGGGATTTATTAAAGTGGCTTACAGACTGTGATCCAGCTAGTCCAACAATGGCCGTCTACCAATGGAAAGTCCAAGAATTCAGTAGTTGTTCATCCATGAGTCTGGATGTCTCAGCTGGTCTTTGGTGTTCACTGGAGTCCTGAAGAAGTAGGCTCTAATGCCAGTTAAGGAACAAACTTGCCATTGAGAGCGAGGGTAAGCAGGCAAAAACCAAAAGCTTCCTTCTTTTATGTCCTTTGTGTAGGCTGCCACCAGAAAGGGTGGCTAAGATTAAAGCTGGGTCTTCCCACCTCAAACAATTTAAGAAAAATCCCTCACAGGTGTATCCAGCTGTTTGGGTTTTAGTTAATTCCTGATGTAGTCAAGTTGACAATCAATAATTGCCGTCACAAATAGGGTCTGGTATGCATCAACCATTAATTAAATTAGCTTCTACCACACCACCACCAGGGTCCTGAAGAATTACTCAGCCTGACCCCTGCAGGTGAAGAGATTGAGGATAGGGGAGGAATCTGTGGGGGGAGTCCAAAAGAAGACAGTGGGACTGTGGCAGGGTGGGAGGATTCAGAGGCTGCATGCACTGTGAACCCCACCCTGCACTCTCTGCTCTACACACTAATGTATCCACTGAAGCTAGCCAGCAGGAAAGTCAGGAGAAAAACTAGTGTCCTGGAGGCCTCTGCCTGCCTGAGGGGGATTCCCGGGAGGTACTGTCTTGGCTGCCCCATTGTTTGTTTGTTTGGTTGGTTTTTCACCACAGGGTTTCTCTGTATAGCCTTGGCTGTCCTGGAACTCACTCTGTAGACCAGGCTGGCCTTGAACTCAGAAATCCTCCTGGCTCTGCCTCCCAAGTGCTAGGATTAAAGGCATGCACCACCATTGCCTGGCTTGTTTGTTTTTTGATGCAGGGTTTCTTTGTACAGTCTTGGCTGTCCTGGAACTAGCTCTGTAGTCCAAGCTGGTCTCAAACTCAAAGAGATCCACTTGCCTCTGCCTCCTGAGTGCTGGGATTAATGATTAATGGCATGAACCACCACTTCCTGGCCAGCTGCCCCATTTTTAGAGCAGAGACTGATCTTCACCCTCAGTCTTCTAAGGCAAGGTCTCCTGGGCTCTGAGTGTCACCTCCACAGGGATCCTTACTACTACTGCAATGTATCTTCTCTCGTTTGAGGCAATGATCTCAGTATCTTCACGATCCAATTATAACTAGAAGCTAAACAGAGTCAGGTATTTCTGTGTGGTCTATGGCCATCCCACCATGAACATGCCTGATCTCAGAAGCTAAGCATGCTCAGGCCTGGTTAGAACTTGGATAGGCAACATCTCAGTTGTGGTTTGAATGAGAACCCCATCCCTCACCCCCAGTAGGATCCTAGATTCAGATACTTGGTTACCAGGGAGTGTCACTATTTGAAAGGATTGGGAGGTGTGGCCTTGTTGGAGGAAGTGTGTCACTGGGGTGGGTTTATGATTTTAAATGCTCATTCCAAGCCTAGCCTCTCTCTCTCTCTGTTGCCTGTGGATCTGATTGTAGAACTCTCAGCTACTTCTTCACCATGATGATAATAGATGAAGCCTCTGAAACTGTAAGCCAGTCCCAATTAAATGGTTTCTTTACAAGAGTTGCTGTGGTCATGGTATCTCTTCACAGCAATAGAACAGTGACGAAGACACCAGTCTAGACTGTAACAGATAAACCCTATAGCTTCTTAGAAAGGGGTTGTAGAAAAAAAACAAAGGATTTTCTTCTATCTTCTTTTTCTTCTCTTTTTTCTTCTTTCTTCTTCCCTTCCTTTCCCTTCCCTTTCCTCCTCCTTCTTCTTTTCTCCTCCTCCTCCTCCTCCTGCTCCTCCTCCTCCTCCTCCTGCTCCTCTTGCTCCTCCTCCTCCTCCTCCTTCTGTCTCATTGTGTAACCCTGGCTGTCCTGGAACTTGCTCTGTAGACCAGGCTGGCCTCATACTCACAGCAATCCCCGTTTCTGCTCAAGTGCTGGGATTTAAGGTGTGAGCCACCACGAGGGCTTTCTTTTTCTTTCTCTTTATTGTTGTCTGTGACCAGACAGAAACTTAAGGGCAAAAGAATCTAATTTATGGATTCAGAAATTTCAGTCCATAGACCTTGAGTGCAGTGAGTCTGGGCCTGTGTTGAGGCAGAACACCAGGGCAGTAGTGAGTGTGTAGAAGAGACAGCTGTTTACCTCGAGGTGGGCTGGAAACAGAAAAGTGAGGACAGGACTGGGGACCAGATGAAGCCTTTAAAGCTGTGCCCCAGTGAGCCACTTCCTCTGACTAGACCATCTCCTCAAGTTTCTGGGACCCACAGACACACCACAGGTTGATGAACTTACCTGGACTGTAGTTTGAAGACAGACCTGTCTGAGGGCTTCCATAGCGGACACCGATAAAGTGGCCATTCCCAGTACAACTCTTCCTCTTGGAAACTGGGCACCATCCCCTCTGTCCAGGGCACCACTGTACTTATAGAGTTCTGTCCTCAGTCAGATTGGTCCAAGTGTGGGTCTTGACAAAGGACATCAAAAAAGTTCTTTTTCATCATTTATTGTTATATGGATTTAGAAAATAAACCTCTTGCTCTCTTGCCTTCCTGCTCCCCCTCTGTCCTCTCACCCCATCCCCCTCTCTCCTCTCTCTCCAGTTCTCATGGCTGGCCTCTCCTCTTCTCCTTCTCCTTCCCCTTCCCCTTCCCCTTCCCCTTCCCCTTCCCCTTCTCTCTCTCTCTCTCTCTCTCTCTCTCTCTCTCTCTTTCTCTCTCATTCTTTGACTCTACCACCCTCTCAACTCCCCTCCCCATGCCCTGAATAAACTCCATTCTATACTATACTATCTGTGGCTGGTCCCTCAGGAGGAAGGGATGCCTCAGCATGGGCCCGCAGAGGCACACCCTTCCCCCACACCTGACTGCACCCCCACCAATCATATTCCTTCTCTCCTAATCTTTTATAAAACACAGCAGTTTCTGTGCTGAATTTCTTGTACATTCATTTCTACTGGTGCATGCATCATTGCTTAGGAATCTGCCTTTTTCTCTTTAACCACTGACTTCTGAGTGATTGGTGTTAATGCTTGCCACCCAATGCTCACCAGCCGTCTATGCTCACAATGCTCACTTGTGGCTTTCACCTCACACCAGGACTCACTGCCTGTACAATGTAGGCAGAAAGGAAAAAAAAAATTATTTATTTATTTTGAGATGGAGTCTCATTATATAACTCTGGCAGGCTTGGAACTCTATATAGTCCAGCCTGACCTCAAACAGGCAGAGATCAATGGCCCCTGCCTCCTGACTACTGGGATTAAAGGCATATGAATGACACTATGCTCAGCTCACAGTGTTTATGTATGTGTATATGTGTGTATATGTATGTGTGTGTGTACATGTGTGCATGCATGTGTATGTGTGTGTATGTGTGTGTGCACGTGTATGTACGTGTGTGTGTACGTGTGTGTATGTGTGTGTGTATGTACGTGTGTGTGTGTGTGTGTGTGTGTGTGTGTAGTTCAGAAGACACTCTTCTACAACGCAAGTCATGTGGATCAAATTCAAGTCATCAGGCCTAGTGGCTGCAAGCACCCTTACTCACTAAAGCTGTCTCACTGGCCTTTCCTGGGGCATCTTTACTCTTCAAATTAGTTGTTTAGCCATTTATTGGATTTTATTTCCTTACACATCCTTACCTTGTTTAATCTAGTTCAAGTTGGATTTCTGTCACTTCCAAACCAGCGAATTCAAATAAAGGGTTGCTGTGGCTTATAGGGATATAAATGGCAGAACCTAAAACATGGAACTGGCTCTGTAGATGTTGTGGATGGGATGGAGTGAGGCCCCTCCATCAGAGCTAGGAAATAAGCCATCCCTTTTAGGAGACAAAGACGCAGCTAGGGCAATACTGCATGCTGTCATTTGGTCTTGACCTCAACCTTCCTCTCTTCTCTAGGGCAACTTTGAAGATTAAATTGAAAATGGTAAAATATTAGAGTGCACTTTGTGGAAACCTCAGAAGAGTCCTTGAAGAGAAGAACAAGCAAACTAATGCTGTGAGGTCAAGGGACGCAGAGGGTTCATGCGCCCTGGTGGTCTGAATAAAAATGGGCCCCATAGGCTCATATATTTGAATGCTTAGTGACCAGGGAGTGGAACTGTTTGAAAGGATTAGAAGGATTAGGAGGTGTGGCCTTGCTGGAGTAAGTGTGTCACTGGGGGTGGGCTTTGAGGTTTCAAATGCCCATGCCTACAGATCAGGATGGAGAACTCTCAGTTACTCCTCCAGCACTATGCCTGTCTTCATGCCACCATTCTCCCTGCTATGATGGTAATAGACTAACCTCTGAACTGTAAGCCAGCCCCAGTTAGATGACTTTTATAAGAGTTGCCATGGCCATGATATGTCTTCACAGCAATAGAACAGTGACTACAACATGCACTTATGGCCATCTTGGGGTGTGTAGCAAGACAGAGTGGGAAGAGAGAGAGGGGAGGGCCAGGAACGACAGGACTATGTGTGGTTCTGGGAAGAGATCCTCTCCTGGACTGAAATCTGAGGTTGCTTGAGGAGAATGACTGAGAGTCACATGAGTTACAGAGGCACATGATTTTTAGAATGGCCAGAGTCAAATTCTGGGCCCCATGCTAGAGTGAAGTGTGAGTTAGGAACTGAAGACTGCCTGGAAGTGAAATGGAGATGTCTGAGACAATCTGGAGGAATGAGGGAAGGTGATCCTCTCAGCACCTTGGAGCTTTGGCCCAGTGGAATGGAAGAGTTGACATTTCTTACTCCTCTTTAAAAAAATAACTACTTCTTTAATATATATGTGCATTTGCCTGCATTTATGTGTACCATGAGCATGCAGGAGCCAAAAGAGGCCAGAAGAGGGCATTTGCTCCCTGGAGCACTAGCAATAGGCAATTTGATTTGCAATGTTGGTGCTGTGAACAGAACCTTGGTCCTTTGCGGGGCCACCAAGTGCTCTTGAGCCACCTTTCTAACCTTAGCAGTTATTTTTCTTTGCTGGCATCTGAGACTACTACTACTACTTCTTCTTTTTTAATCTTTTTTAAAATATCATTTATTTTTATTTATATGAGTACATTGTAGCTGTCTTCAGATACACGCCAGAAGAGTGAAATCAGATCCCATGACAGATGGTTGTGAGCCACCATGTGGTTGCTGGGAATTGAACTCAGGACCTCTGGAAGAGCAGTCAGTGCTCTTTACCACTGAGCCATCTCTCCAGTCCCCTGAGACTACTTCTAAATTAGGAAAAATTCTTGTCTCGGAAAACATGTACTTGCTTTCTGGACTTCCCTTAGAAGTGGAGCTGATAGTTGATCTTGTATCAGCCATCTGTGCATGTAAGCACAGAGTAAGCTATGGAACCTGTGGCAAGACAGTCAGAACTTTCCCTGCATGATGGCATACATTTTTTCAAAGACTTATTTTATTATTTTATGTGTATGAATGTTTTGCCTGCATGTAAGTATGTGTACCACATGTGTGTTTGGTGCCCAAGGAGGTCAGCAAAGGGCACTGGATCCTCTAGACCTGGAGTTATGGATAGTTGTGAGCTGCTATGTGGGTTCTGGGAATTGAACCCAGGTCCTCTGCAAGTGCAGCCAGTGCTCTTAAACATTGAGCCACCTCTCCAGCCTGTGACACATGCTCTTTTTAAATCCTAGCAGTAGTAGGCAGATCTCTTTGAGTTCAAGGCCAGTCAGGTCTACACAGCAAATTCAGGTCAGGCAGGGCTATGTAGTAAGATCATCAAACAAACAAAGTTAGACTGACTGTATGGATATAGGCACATTAACTGGGTAGCCAGACTCCATGCGTCCATTCTATTAATAATTGCAGGTGGCAGGCACTCTGCCAACTCCCTGCTCCCTGATTTTTTATTTTTTTTTAATATTTGGATTGATTCAGTAAAAGTATTGTAGCTTCATCCTCCTAAGCCTCGGGGACTGACTTGGAAGCAACGGAAGAAAGACTGTAAGATTGGGGCGGACTGGAGCAAAGCTTGCTTTCTGGAATGACAGGGCAGGGACACTCATGAACTCACAGCAGCCATGGTTGCCTGAACCAGATCTGCACAAAATCAAGACAGTAAACATGGTAGCATGGAATGAGACAGGGCACCTAAGTCTCCATTCCTAACTGAGGAGCACTTGATGGCGCCCGAGGGAGGGTATGGCTGCTGGCAGGCCAACCGCACTCCAACGGATGAGCCTACATGTGGACAGCACAAACTAGAGTCTGTGGATTATTAACTAAAAAAGAAAAACAGAAGATAAAATGGGAGGGTGGGTCTGCATAAAATTCCCGAAGAATTATTAAAAGTATTTCATTTCAAAAAAGATGGCAGCTTGGTACAGTTAGTCTGTCAAATCATTGACTGATTTCATCCAATTGACAAACTTCATCAAACACACCAAATTTCAGCATCATAGTATCTTCCCCCCCCCTCCCCCTCCCCCCTCCCCTTCCCCTCCCTTCCCCCTCCCCTTCCTCCCCTCCCCTCCCTCCTATCATTCTTTCCTCTCTGGACTGATGTACACAGAGGTGAGCTTTAGAAATCTCCTAGGTCCTTCTCATTCCAATCAAATTGCCAAACAAGATTAACCATCACAACATCTCAACTGTAATTTGCTGTTCCTGATTGAGACAGATTCTCATGTATTCCAGGCTGGCCTTGAACTCACTGTGTAGTCAAGGACACTGCTGAACTTCTTTTTAAATGAAAATTTTTTTTAAAAAGAGACATCTTTGTGTATGCATTTTATGCATATGGGTGTTTTGTCTGCATGTATACACACCAGAAGAGGGCACTGATCCCATGGAACGACAGTTATAGACAGTTACAGATGCTGGGAATTGAACTCAGGACCTTTGGAAGAGCAGTCAGTGTTCTTAACCGAATGCTGGACTTACAAACATGGAGCACTATGCCTGTTTTCTCATTGTGATTTTAAATTGCACTTCCCTTAGGCTAAACCTTAAGCATATTTCATGTGCTTATGGGCCACTTATCTTCTTGGGATAAAGAGTATTCAGACACCTTGTTCGTTTTAAAAGTCAGGTTGTCCTTTTATTGTTGAATTGTAATTTTTTCAATAAGTATACTTTTTAAATATTTCTTTCAATCTGTGGGTTGATTATCACTTTTCTTTTTTGAGACAGAGTCTCACTATGTAGCTCTTGCTGTCCTGGAATTCACTATGTAGACTAGGCTGGCCTTGAACTTACAGAGATCCTTCTGCCCCTGCCATAAGAATGCTGGGATTAAAGATAAGTGCCACTATGCCTGGCACACTTTCTTAACAATGTTATCTATGGTTTAATATTTTGTGATATGGTCTTATGCTGCCCAGACAAGGCAGAGTGCCTGCCAACTGAACTATACTCCTGTTCTAGAGAGAGTTCTTCATAAATGCTTATTTGTGTG
Organism: Rhynchomys soricoides; assembly: GCA_019843965.1. Classification (NCBI taxonomy): domain Eukaryota; kingdom Metazoa; phylum Chordata; class Mammalia; order Rodentia; family Muridae; genus Rhynchomys; species Rhynchomys soricoides. The sequence continues at coordinate 3,751,716 of JADRCH010000315.1, read as the reverse complement.
TGTGTGTGTGTGTGTGTGTGTGTGTGTGTGTGTGTAGATTTATGACATGTGCGTTCAGGTATCTGAAGAGTCCAGAGGGGGGCATCAGGTCCCCTGGAACTGGTATTACAGGTGTTTATGCGCCGTCTGATGTTGGTGCTAAGAACTGAACTCAAGAGCAGCTACCACTTATTTATTTTATGTATGTGAGCACACTGTAGCTGTCTTCAGACACACCAGAAGAGAGCATCGGATCCCATGACAGATGGTTGTGAGCCATCATGTGGTTGCTGGGAATTGAACTCAAGACCTTGGAAGAGCAGTCAATGCTCTTAACCGCTGAGCCATCTCTCCAGCTCCAGCCACCACTCTTAATTGGTGAATATTCTCTCTGGCCCAAGTTTTTAAATTTTGATGAAGTCCAATTTCTTTCCTTAAAAAAAAAAAAAAAATTGTGTGTGTTTGTGTGTTTTCTTGTAGCACAGGCTGTTTAGCCTCACTGTGTTGTAGAATACCAGTTCTCAACCTGTGGGTCAAGACTCCTTTGGGGAGGGGTCAAATGATCCTTTTATAGGACTCACACATCAGGCATTCTGCATCTCAGATATTTATTAACAGTAGCAGAATTACAGTCATGAAGTAATAAAATAACTTTCTGGTTGGGGTGACCACAACATGAGGGACTGTGTTAAAGGGCTGCAGTGTTAGGAAGGCTGAGAAGCATTGTTTAGAGGCTGACCTTAAACTTCTGATCCTCCTTCCTCCACCTCTGTGCTGTGATTACAGGAAAGCACCACTATGCCTATATTATATCAAACCCAGGCTTTGTGCATTCTGGGCAGTCGCTCTATTGACTGAGCTACACCCACAGCCCTTGATTATTTCTTCTTCTTCTTCTTCTTCTTCTTCTTCTTCTTCTTCTTCTTCTTCT
>JADRCH010000315.1:3733116-3750796 GCA_019843965.1 Rhynchomys soricoides | reverse complement strand
CTTCTTCTTCTTCTTCTTCTTCTTCTTCTTCTTCTTCTTCTTCTTCTCCTCCTCCTCCTCCTCCTCCTCCTCCTCCTTCCTCTTCCTCCTCCTTCTTCCTCTTCCTCTTCCTCCTCTTCTTCCTCTTCTTCTTTCATTCCCCCCCCCCAAAGCTTGAGACAATTTTATTAGCGTTTAAAAGATAAACCTCAGGGTAGACAAATTGTCAATCTCAGCAGCTGCCTGTAGGAGGAAAATGGGGAAGAGAAGGAATAAAAGCTACAGCATCTGAGTTAAGCTGGCACGGAGACAGCCAAAGGTGACTAGGTAGCCTGTGGGATGGAGGTGGGCTTTAGGAAAGGAGCAAAATGGTCCAAAGTTCCAGAAACACATGCTTAGGCTCTGGCCAGGATCAGAGAGGAGGGGAGGGGGAGGGGAAGAGGGAGGGAGAGGGGGAGGGATAAAGGGAGGGGGAAGGGGAGGGGAGGGATAAAGGGAAGGGGAGGGGAGGGATAAAGGGAGGGGGAGGGGAGGGATAAAGGGAGGGGGAGGGAAGGAGAGGAGGGGAAGGGATAAAGGGAGGGGGAGGGAGAGACAGAGGGGAGAGGGAGAGGGAGGGAGGGAAGAGAAGAGAAGGAGACTCAGCAGGACTTGTGTGGCTGTTGGGAGGACCTGCCTCCTTGCTTTGGATCTGATATCCATATCTAAGACACCACTGGCCAGTCTAAGGCTATGAAAACTACATCTTTCAAAAATTATGGTTTATATACATATACATACAAACACAAACACTCACCATTTAGACCACTATAAAATGGCCATCAGTGGTGGCATAAACCTTTAATCCTAGCACCTGGGCAGAAGAGGTAGGCAGCTTTCTCTGAGTTAAAAGGTCAGTCAGGGTTTCTGTTGCTGTGAAGAGACCCAGTGACCATGGTAACTCTTAAACAGGAAAACATTTTGGGGGGGGGGGGGTTCGAGACAGGGTTTCTCTGTGTAGCCCTGGAACTCACTCTGTAGACTAGGCTGGCCTCGAACTCAGAAATCCACCTGCCTCTGCCTCCCGAGTGCTGGCATGCACCACCACTGCCCGGCTCAGGAAAACATTTAATTGTGGCTGGCTTACAGTTTCAAGGGTTTAGTCCATTATAGTCATAGTGGGAAGCATGGCAGTGTCCAGGCAAGGTGATGGAGGGGTAGCTGAGAGTTCTACATCTGGATGGGCAGGCGGCAGGAAGAGACTAAAACAACACTAGGTCTGGCTTGAGCATCTGAGACCTTGAAGCCCACCCTCCAGTGACACTTCCTCCAGCAAGGCCAAACCTTCTAGAAGTGCCAGTCCCCATGGACTTATGGGGCTGCTTTTGTTCAAACCATCACAATTACTTAATATCATTTCATGCGTTCACCATGTTGCAGGACATTATTTCTATCTAGGTCCAGAAGATCCTACATCCGTCAAACCATTGCTTCTCATTCTTCCCATTTGCTTGGCACCTGGCAACCACTAACCTACCCTCTGTCTCCATTCTGGATGTTTTATACAAATGGAATCATGGAATATGCCTTCTTTTGTGTCTGCCTTCTTTCATTCAGCATGAGACTTTCAAGATTTAGCCCATGTTGTAGCATGTGTCCATATATTGTCACTTTTTATGGCTGCATAGTACTCATGACGCATATGCTACACTTTGTACTCTGGTCAGTTAATAAGACTGGGGGTTGTTTTTAAGAAGTGCTGTTATAAATCATGTAGAAGTTTTTGTTTGAATATCTTTACTCTCTTACATCTCCACCAGTAATAATTAGGATTCCAGCATGTAGATTCTTTTCAACTGTCATTCTTGAAGTTTTACTTTAAATTTTGAGTTTTCTTAATGAGTTTAGTTAGGATTATATTCATTGCATCCATTTGCATTTTGGTTTTGATTTTGCATTTGATTTGCATTTCCCTCAGGCATAGTGATGCTGTAGGACATTTTTGTAAGTGATGGTTGTCCTTTTGCATACCTTTGGGTATCTTTGTGTATATAGCTTTGTATATGAGTGTGTGTCTTTGTTACTTTTCTATTGCTGTGAAGAGATACCATGACCAAGACAACTTATAAATTGGGGCTTTGCTTACAGTTCCAGAGGATGAATCCATGACCATCATGGTGGAACTGTGGCAGCAGGAAAGCATGACACTGGAAGAGTAGCTGTGAGCTTATGTCCTGATCTTCAAGTTGGAGGAAGAGGGACAGAGAGAAAGAGAGAGAGAGAGAGAGAGAGAGAGAGAGAGAGAGAGAGAGATTAGGAACAGGGCATGTTAGGAATGTTATGGGCTTTTGATACCTTAGAGCTTACTTTCAGCAGACACACCTCCTTCAACAAGGCCACACCTCCTAATCCTTCCCAAATAGTCCCACCAACTGGAGACCAAACATCTGAGCCCATGAGACAGCAGTGTGTATGTAGGTGCTTGTGAAGGCCAGAGGGTGATGTCAGCTGTCTTTCTTAATTGCTCTCTATCTTGTTTTTGAGACAGGGTTTCTTACTACAACCTGTGCTAGAATGGCTGGCCAACAAGCCCTAGGAAAATACTAATACTCTTTTTTGTTGTTGGTTTTGTTATGTTTTTCTTTTCTGAGACAGGGTTTCTGTGTAGCCCTGGCTATCCTGAAACTCGATCTGTAGACCAGGCTGCCCCCAAACTCAGAAAACTCAGAGATCTGCCTGCATCTGCCTTCTGGGTGCTGGCGCTAAAGGTGTCTGGCAACACCACCCACATACAGCTTCAATCTTATAGTTAGGCCTTTCATCTATTGTGAGTTAATTTTTGCGTATGTTGTAAGAAAGAGATCGAGTTTCTTTCTTTGCACATGGATATCCAATTGTCCCACTATTATTTTTGTTCTTTTGAATTCATAAGTTTTGATTTAACATGCTGGATACCATGTGTGGGCAGCAGATGCTGTAACAGTATTTATGTCTAGATATGGGTAACAGCCCTTTGCTGACTATCAGCATGGGAAAATTAGGTAACTTAGTGAAGACTGGATTTGGATATAGCATTTACTGTTGCTATGGTTACTGTAATAGAGGAGATGAGCCAATAGAATCGATATATAATTATAAAGGGGGCTTATTAGAGTGGCTTACATAATCAGGGGCTGGGTGGTCCCACAACAGCTATCTGCAAGTCAGAGATCTAGGGAAGCCAGTAGCTGCTCAGCCCAGGATTTGGAAGCCTCAGAGCAAGGAGGACCAATGAGGTATCCCAGTCCGAGGCTGGAGGCCTGGAAACACCGTGTGAGTTGGAGTTGGCTGTCTGTAGACAATGGCAGGGGCAGAGAACATGCAGTCTTAAGAAGAATTGGATTTGCTCTGGCAGGCAACTTCCTACTTATTGACTAGTTGATTAATTGATGATTGGCTTATTGGTGCTAGGGATTCAGGATCCTACGACATCTCATATACTCTAAACCAGTGCACTAACATTAAACTATATCTCTTGCTCTTAAAATGTCCATTTTCTCTTTTTCCCTCCTTCCTTCTTTAAAAATCTTTTATTTGGAAGTGTTGGATCAGTGGAGCTGGAGTTACAGACAAGTGGTTGTGAGCTATCCAACCTGAGTGTTGAGGAATTAAATTTGAATCTCCAGACCCTTTAATTCTCTATAAATATATTATATATTAATATATTTATGTGTATGTATGTTTCCCTGCAGGTATGTGTATGTATCCCATTTGTGCCTGGTGCCCGTGAAGACCAGAAGAGGAGTCAGATCCCCTAGAACCAGAGTGACAGACAGCTGTAAGCTGCCACAGAGGAGCTGGAAACTGAACCTTGGTCTTCTGGTAGAGCGGGAAGTACTCTTAACTACTGAGTCACCTCTCCAGCTTCCATTTTCTCCTTCAAAAATTTTTAACATCAAGAGAAGACATTACGTTTTGTTAGTTCTTTTTCTATTGGAAGTAAGAGGGTCATGTGGATTTCCTCCCTCTACCCTCTATCAGGGTGGTATAGTGCACTGACAGATTATTCTCCTGTGCATTACCCTTGTACTCCAGGGATAAATCCTGCTCATGACAACATGTGATCCTTTTAATATGCTACTGAATTTGATTTGCTAGTGTTTTGTTGAGGATTTCAGGCATCAGAGTTGATAGGAGATGTTGGCTGGAGTTTTATCCTGGTGTCTTGTCTTGCCTTTAGTATCAAGGTAACTGGTCTCAGACTAGGAGAGTGTCTTCCTTTCAAGTTTTTGGAACTTTAGGATTCTTATTTGTTCTTCTTTAACTCTTTGGTGGAGTCACTAGTGAAGCCATTCTGACTAGGGATTTTGCCAGGACATTTATTTTTTAAATTTTATGTGCATTTATTTTATCTGCCTGCATGGCTGTCTGTGTGAGGGTATTGAAGCTCTTGGAACTGGAGTTACAGAGGAGGAGGAATTGTCCCAGGTTTAAGGCAAACCCTATGTGAGCTGTCAAGTGGGTGCTGGGACTTGAACCTGGCTCCTCCAGAAGAGGAACTGGTGCTCCTAACTGCTGAGCCGCCACTCCAGCTCCTTGTCAAGCATTTTTTGATTACTGATTTATTCTCCTTCCTAGTTGCCAAGGTTTAAGAATTGATAATGACCCTGTATTTTGCAAGTTGTGCACACCAAGGTCGTGGTATTGGGAGGTGCTGTGGAGCCATGGGAGGTCCTTAGACCATAGTCTCTTTTTCCAGATGTCATTACTCACTCTAATATGTACAGTGACACTGTACATCTGCCACTCTCGCCAGACTGCTTGTGCCATGCTTTTGAACTCCAACACTGAGTGAATAAACTTCTTACAGAAGTGCCTCAGGGATTTTGATATAGTTATGAGAAATAGACTTATAGATTCATGATAGGTCTGGTTATGTCCACCCCCCTCTGTTTATGTTTTCCTCCCTCCTGGATTTTGTTTTGTTTTTTGAGACAGGGTTTCTCTATGTAGCCCTGGCTGTCCTGGAACTCACTCTGTAGCCCAGGTTGGCCTCAAACTCAGAAATCCACCTGCCTCTGCCTCCCGAGTGCTGGGATTAAAGGCACCACTGCCCGGCGTTTCCTTCCTGGATTTTAACTTGACAGATTTTAATTATTTATTTTATGTGTATGAGTGTTTTGCCTGAATGTATGTCTGCGCACCACATGGGTGCCTGGTGCCCCAAGAAGCCAGAAAAAGGCATCAGATCCCCTGGAACTTAAAGATAATTTTGAGCTACTGTATGGCTGCTGGAATAAACCTAAGTCTGCTGGAAAAGTAACAAGTGCTTTTAAAGCCGAGCCATCTTGAAGGCCCCACCAATCTTGAAATTGATTTGAAATTTCTAGGGATTTATCTATTTTCTTTACAATATCCATTTGTTGGGATATAGTTGTTCAGACTAGAAATACCCCACTTTCATTTTTGACTATAGGGATGTTTGTTTGTTTTTTGAGACATTTTCTCTGTATAGCCCTGGCTGTTCAGGAACTCCATCTGTAGACCAGGCTGACCCTGAACTCAGATCTGCTCGCCCGTCTCGAGTGCTAGGATTAAAGGCGTGCGCCGCCATCGCCCGGCTGACTTTAGTAATTTGGGTCTTCAGTCTCATTGATCTTTTTTAGGAGCCCTTTTTTTTCTTTTTGATTTTCTCATTTTCATACCACACTAGTTTGTGTTCTAATTTTTACTGTTTCCTTCCTTCTAGTAGCCCTGGGTTTAGTTTCCTTTGCTCATTTCTTTTTGTTTTTGTTTTTTGTTTTTTTTTGTTTTTTTTCAAGACAGGGTTTCTCTGTGTAGCCCTGGCTGTCCTAGAACTCACTCTGTAGACCAGGCTGGCCTCGAACTCAGAAATCCACCTGCCTCTGCCTCCCAAGTGCTGGGGTTAAAGGCGTGCGCCACCACTGCCCAGCCCTTTGCTCATTTCTTTTTTTCTTTTTTCTTTTTTTTTGGTTTTTCGAGACAGGGTTTCTCTGTGTAGCTCTTGCTATCCTGGAACTTGCTCTGTAGACCAGGCTGGCCTCGAACTCACAAAGATCTGCCTACCTCTGCCTCCCAAGTGCTGAGATTAAAGGTGTGAACCTCCACCAGGCAGGGTTGATTTTTTGAGACAAGTGTTCACCATACAGCCCTGGCTGTCCTGCCACTGGAGCTGGGATTAAGTGCAGAGCTACACTCAGTTCTTTAAACTTAAAAAAAAAAAAAAAGACAAAACACGTTTTTGTTGTTGTTGTACACATTCTATGTCACTAGTATGTATAGGTCTAAGGACCAATTGTTAGAATTGGGCTCCCCCTTCCACAGTGCGGATCTCAGGGACTGAACTTAAAAGTCATCAGACTTGTCAGCAAGCACCTTTACTGACGTCGTTGTTGTTTAAAGCACGCTGGGCTCATCAGCCCACTGCCTCCTGGTTAAATTTCAGACCAAAAATAAATCAATCTGTTCCCAGTGAGTTGTTTCTCCCTCGCTGCCTTCAGGATTCTTTCAGAAGTTTGATGGTAACATGTCGTCCTGTTTTGCATCTCTGTTGCTGTGATAAGCATCATGACAAAAAGCAAATAGGAAAGGGTTTTGCTTGGAGCCCCAGGTCATAGTCCATCATCAGGGAAGCTGGAGGTAGGAAGCAGAATGGAGACCTGGGGGGACTGCTGCTTGCTCCCTATAACTTTCACATACCACCCAGTACCACCTTCCCACGGTCAGCACTGCCCACAATGGGCCAGGCCCTCTCACATCAACCATCAAACCAGAAAATGCCCCACAGCCCAATCAGATGAGGGCGACACCTCACTCGGATCCCCTCTCCCTAGGCGACGCTAGTTTGTGTCAAGTTGAGATAAAGCATTAGTTTATAATGTTTACCTTACTTGCTAGGGATTAAAGGTGTTCATTGAACTTTTCAAACATTTATATTCTTGTCTTTCATCAAATTTGGGAAGTTTTCAGTCACTATGTTTTCTCTGTCTCTGTATCTCCATTTCTTTACAGACAGGACTGAATGTAGCTCAGGGTGGCCTTGAACTCACTATGTAGTGCACCTGGTTCTCCCGAGAGCTGGAATCACAGGTGTTGAGTATCACACACTCTGTTTACGTTGTTGGGTCTGATCTTGAATCTTGATCTTCCTGCCTCAGCCTCTTGGCTACTGGGATTACAGGCATGTGTTACCTTGAACTCCTGTGTGTATATGTGCGTGTGTGCATGTGTGTGTGAGTGAGTGTGTGTGTGTGTTGGAGATCAAATTCAAGGCTTTACTCATGCTAGGCAGGCACTTTACTTCTGAGTTACCCTCCCACCCTGATATTTACACTTTGTTCACAGTTTTTAACTCTATTCATTTCTTCTTCTGGTTCTTTGAGCACCTTTAAGTCAGCTATTAACATTTTACTAACTAGGCATGGTGGTGCATGCTTAAAATCCCAAAATTAGGACTGAAGAGATAGTTCAGTGGTTAAATGTTTACTGTCCTTGCAGAGGACCCAGGTTCAATTCCAATCACCCACAAGGTAGTGCACAACCTTCTGCAACCTCAATTCCAGTGGATCTGACATTTTATTCTGCTTCTTTGAGCACAAGGTATGCATAGTGCATATGCATACATGCAGGCAAAACACTCATACACATAAAAAAAAATTAAAAGGATCCCAGAATAGGGAGTGTTGACTAGAAGCAGTACTGTTTCAAGTTTGAGGACATCCTGGGCTACAAAATTCACAAGGGCAGCCAAGGCTACCTCTCAAAACAAAAAACAAACAAACAAAAAGGTCTTAGGTAAACCTGGTATTAAACCTTTCAGGGACAGCTTCTGTTGACTTATTTTCTTCCTTTGAATGGGACAAAATCTCCCCCTGCTTTGCTTTTTCTTAATTAAAAACTGGACAATTGAATCTAATAATGTGGGAGCTCAGATGTCAGATTCTACTGCTGCAGGCTACCTCTGTGACAAGAATCAATCTGAACTTTCCTATCTCCATCTAAAAGAAGCTTCTGGGGGACAGGATCTGACTCTGAAGCCCAGGGCAGCTTAGAACTTGCTCGTGTAGCTGAGGACTGAGCCCAGGGCTCCACACATGATAAGCAATTGCACTGCCAACTGAGCTACATGCCCAGTTTTTTGTTTTTGTCACATCTTGTTCAACTTTTTTTGTCCTCTTGTGAAATTTTATGGCTTTATACTATTGAATAGGTAGCACATTAATATGGTTCAAAACGTGTTCCTCAGATGTCTGTTTCCTCTTTGTACAGTGGTCTGTGAATGCCTGTCTGATAAACTGAGATGAGACTATTTCCTGTTCTCATCACTTGTTACTGGTTGTGGTGGTCAGAATGACATATCTCCTATATTCTAGGTAATCTGAATACTCCGTGTGGCCTTGCTGGAGAAAATGCATCACTGGGGGCAGAGTCTGAGGCTTAAAAGCCTCTCGCCATCCCAGGTTCATCCTCTGCTTCCTGCTTATTGTTGAAGATATGACGCCTCACCTCCAGGGGGTCTCCAGGGGGTCTCAACACCTGTGTCCTTCCTCCATTCCTGGTAGTGATGGTGATGGACTCATGTAGTGGGCTGGTCTAATGCTACTTGTATTATAATGCTAATATTGGGCCCCAAGGTTGGTCAGGTCAGAGCGAGTTCTCACATAAGACACTAAGTGATCCTGTCCCCAAGTTATTACTGATTGGTAAATAAAGATGCCAACAGCCAATAGCTGGGCAGAAGAGACATAGGTGGGATTTAGGTTCCACCAGCTTGGGGTTGGAGAGGAACCACGAGGGGAGAGAAGAGTGCAGGAGCAGGAAGGAGAAGCCTCCATGGGTTAGGAGTCAAGAGAACATGGCCCTGAGGGCTGGCCAATTGGAGTTAAGAGAAGCTCAGATGAAACATAGTAAGTAATAATTCAGAGTTATCAATAGGAAAGTAGATTCTAATAGCATTGAGAATAGTATCTGCGCAGCTCTTGTGTTGTTGGAGGCTTATTGTAAATACAAAGGCCGAGTGTGTCTTTCACCAGGAACTTAAACAGCAAAGGCAGGGTAGAAACCCCAGCCTGGGATTAAATAATCGCTACAACAGACTTGTCCCTCTGGAGCTGTAACCCCCAAGTAAACCTTTTCTTGTCCAAGCTGCCCTGCTCTTGGCATTTTATCACAGCAACAGAAAAGAAACCAATACAATGGTATGATAAAAAGATTTTTTTGTATATTAAGCTTTTATTTAGTCACTCACCAAGTATCTTTAATGCTAATAAGTTTTTACAACTGCCTCTGGGTTTTCTAAATACACAATTGTACATCAGAACAAGATAATTTACTTTCCAAAAAATTGTTCCCATTTGGTATTCTCCCCAAGCTGCTTTCACAGAAATGTCTTACCTCAGCCTTGAGAGACAGCTAGCACTTAGAAGTTAAACACTCAGTAGATTTTTGGTGGTCTATCAGATACAAATATTTTTTCTTGAACTCAGGGTTTTATCCAGTCCTACTCAAAACAACATACATTTATCTTTCACTTAAAAACCTTAATTTTAAAGTTGTTCTAAACTTAAAGTTTCAAAAATAATATAATTTCTGTACACTTTCCTGTAGATTTCCAAACAGTAACTGCAGCTTCTCCTCCTCAGTATTCATGGCAAACTAAGATTCCTGAAATATCTCAAGTTGTCTTTATATTTTCTAAAAAATGAGGGCATTTTCTTCAATAATCATAATTGTAAAGATGAAACATATTCTCCTTCCAGAGGATTGGGTAGCATTTGCTGATTTGATGGTTTGCTGACACTGGTTGCAGCTGCACAACCTCACAAGACCAGTGTCTATAGTTCAACTTACTTACTTGGAACTTTGACATCTAGTCAGAGGTGACATTGGGATGTCATTGATCAGTCTTATCAAGTCTGAGTTTATTCATTCATTCATTCATTCCACAGGGTCTCATGTAGGTCAGGCTGGCTTCACAGTCACTACCCAGGGATGATCCTCCAGCCTCTACCTCCCAAGTGCTGAGATTACAAGAATGAGCCACCATAGACCCCACCACCACTTTTTAACTTGTAGCTGAGGATGACTCTGGACTCCTGATCCTCCTACAGACATTTCCCAAGTGATATGTTTACAGGAATGTACCACTAAACCAGATTTTTTTTTTTTGGATTGGTCTAAAGCATTTAGAACTCATCCTCTAATGACTTGGGGGGGGGGCAGTGATGGCTACATGTGTGTATCTACACATACCACACACATGCGTGTAGATAAATTTTAATTTACTCTATATTGTTGTAGTTACTTTTCTGTGTTAGGATAGAACACTAATCAAAAGCAGCTTGGGTGAGTAGAGAGTTTATGGCTTATTGTGTACAGATGTTCACTGAGGGAAGCCATTAGGAACTGAGCCGAGACCACAGAGGAACAGCGTCCAGGCTCTCTCATCCACTTTGACCATATAGCTAAGCCCACCTGCCCAGGGATAGCACTGCTCATACAAGGCTGGGCTCAAGTGGAAACTTAAAGAGTTCTTTGGAAAATCAGTGGGGCTGGATGGTGTTTTCCTGAAGTGAACACAGGTGTGAAAGGCTAAGGCAGACAAAAAAAGACATTTTGCTGAAGCAGACACAGGAGAGAGGATGTTCTGCTAAAGAAAACACATGAAAGGACTCGTGATGAAGATTCTTCGCTAACGACATGCATGTATTGGTCTGCCTTACACTGTGTAGCTGAGCTGCATTCTCCATAGAGAAAAACACACCAAAAAACTTCTGGTGGTGTGTCATAGTTTCTTGATGCTTCTGAGGACTCGGGCTGATTGGCAGAGTGATGTCAGCTGATACAGATGCCAGTGCTGAGGCAAGACCCGTGGAGGACACGTGATGTTTGAAGGGAGCATAAAAAGGACTGGACAGACAGCGATGGAGGCTGAGCTTGGCTTGCTGACACAGCTAAAGTGCTTTTTTTGTGGTAGTGGGGAAGCAGAGGCAGATGGATCTGTGTGGATTCAAGGCCAAACTGGTCTACACAAAAAGATCCTATCTCAAAAAATAAAACTACTCAAACAAAAGCCAACAGCCACCAAAAACAAAACCAGGTTTTTTTGGGGGGGGTGATGGGGGTGGTGGTGGTGGACAGAGCCTCACACAGGTAAAGCAACTGCTCTATGACTGAGTTACACCCTCGACTACAACACAATCTAGTCACATCTTCAGAGTTTTCTAGAGAACTGTCATTTACCCTGTTCTCATATTTGTTGCTGTGAACTTCTAAAAATTATTTCCCCTCTCAGAACCATCTGTAATTTCTTACTCATTTTATATTTTCAGTTTTGGCCTTTTCTTGGCTCCATTTTCCCTTGGCAGCTTCAGCAAACTTTACCTATTTAACTTACACTTTTAGCTAATCCACAAAGACTGGCCTGTTTCAGCCTCCTCAGCACTGGGATTCTAGGAGTGGGTCACCATATCTGGCCAGTTAATTGTTTAAAAATCTTTTTTTGCCTAAAGCTCAGCTATTATTGCTCATTTTCTGCTCATTTCTTAAGCTTTTCCTCAAGATAATCTTGAGGTTTAAGAGTGTCATTACATTTTTTTATTTTATTTTAATGTGTTGCTTGAGTTCAGGTGTACCATGTATGCAGGAGCCCACAGAGGCCAGGAGGTGTTGGATGCCCTGGAACTGGAGTTACAGACAGCTGTGAGCTGCCCTGTGGGTGCTGAGAACTGACTCTAGGTCCTCTACAAGAGCAGTCAGCGCTCTAAACCACCAAGCCATCAAACTAGCCCCTAAGGTAGTATCTTTTCCCCCTCACTGAATAACTCTGAATCTAAAATAATTGAAACATACTTTAAACTCACCCTCCTCCTGCTAGAGGCCCCCTATCCTGACTTGCGGGATTACAGGTTTGTGTATGTACTGCTTAGCTATTTCTCTTCTGCACCATAGACAGGTATGACAGGGCTCTACATAAATAGCCTGCTATCACCTTGGTCTGCTTGCACAGTTCTCAATCCCAGTAGGTCCTACCTCCTGACTACATGTTCCTAACAGGTCAAAGTATGCAGAGCAAATAAACAACTCTCCATCTAAATATTCCCGGGGCATCTGTTACATGCTGGACTACGGCAGGCTCTGTGAATATTAAGCCAGACAGGTCAGCATGTCCTCCTGGGGCTTGAGTTCTAGTGACAAAAGACTGACACCAGAACAAGAGGTGTGTGCATGCTGAGCAAAGCTCAGGTAGGGACTTGGGCGTGGACTAGTCCAGCATAACCAGTGGGGCCTGGTCTTTTGATGGGGGTGACAACTCAAGTTCCTCAGAGCCCAAGGACCTATTCTGTTCCCCATTCTACAATCAGGAAGGTGGCCACGGGGTTTTCGGTCATAAAAGTGATCTAGTTTTGAGTTAAATGGCAGCTGTTCCTGGCTACAGTTGAGGATCCAACAGGAATGAAGCCTAGCGGATGGGCACTGACCGACTGACTTAAGAGTCTCTAGCACACTGGTTCTCAACTTTCCTAATGCTGCAACCCCTTTATACAGTGGTGACCCCCCAAACACAAATTATTTTTGTTGCTACTTCATAACAATAATTTTGTTACTGTTGTGAATCATAATGTAAGCCTCCATGTTTTCTGATGGTCCTAGGTGAGCCCTGTGAAAGAGTTGTTTGACCCCTAAAGGAATTGCTACCCACAGGTTGAGAACCTCTGCTCTATGACAAACATAGGAAAAGGAAAGAAAGAGAAACAGGTGAGGAAGAAACAGAAAAGGACAGTAAAGTTTTAAGAAGGCCACAACATGTGTTGGAGATGGCCCAATGGTTGTGAGCACTTACTGCTCTCAGTGGACCCAGGTTCCAATCTACTACCTACGTAGCGGAACAATATTGTCTGTAACTCCAGTTCCAGGGTATCCGACACCCTCTTCTGGCCATAAGAGGCACTACACACATATGGTGCACAGACATACACTCATGCACATAATCGTTTAAAGCACCCAGAAACCATTGGTTCATACAATAAAAGGAAACAGGAATGCCTTGGAGAACTGGGAGCTGTGGTGAGGAGGCTGTGAGCCAGTCCAGAACAGTCCACGGTGCCAGAACACAGAGGTGCAAGCAACGGTGAGGCATGAAGGAGCTCCCATTGGCCACGTGGGGCTGCACAGAGCAACGCACTTCAACCATTACAACCAACAGACTAAATGAGCATACATTACTGAATAAATGAAGGAAGTAAAAGGTTTCTTTGGAACAGAATACCAATTATTAAATACAGATAAATAAGGAACAACAAAACCTTCCTAAGTAACACAATAAATTGAACAGTAAAATGTCTCAGCTGAGATAGGCACTTACTCTAAGAAAAATTCTAAGCATGTGACATTTAAACAGCTTTAAGTATCTTCCCAGAACATTCTCATTACTTTAAAAAATGTATTATTCCTGTCATGTGTCTGTGTGTGAGGGCCGGCACTCACGTCACCATGTGTGTGGTCAGAGGACCATTTTTTTTGAGGTTGGTTCTCTCCATCTTTATATGGGTCCAAGGAACTGAACTCAAGTCATCAGGCTGGGTATCAAGCGCCATAACCCGCTGGGCCATGTTAAGGAATTTTTTTTTTTTTGAGACAGGGTCTCACTATGCAGCCTTGAACTGTCCTGAAGCTTACTCTGTAGACCAGGCCAATCTCAGATTTGTAGAGATGTACCTGCTTGACCCTTGGAGACAGGGTTTTACTATGTTGCCCAGGTTGGTCTGGAATTCAGTATGCAGCACAAGGTAGTCTCAAACTTGTGACAATCCTACCTCAACCTCCCAATTGCTAGAAGTCCAGGCATAAGCCAGTAGTCTGGCCTGATTTCAGTTCCAGGGGGAGATTATATTTATTTTTACACTTATTTATTTTTCTGACACTGGGAATCAACTTGGGCCTTCGTGCATGCTAGCCAAGGTCTAATACTACACCCCAGCCTGAAACTCTGTTTTATAGTAGAGAACCTTTTTACAGAGCTTCAGGGTTACAGTTAGCAGTGCCAGGTGCTGGGAGGGAGGCCGCAGGGCATTGGCTACTGTGGTCACCTTGCCACAAACACAGACCCCCAATCTCATCAGTGAGAGCATTAGCTAGATCCCAGCTGAAGGATATTCTAAAAAAAAACTGGCCTGGACTCCTCAAAAATGTCACAATCACAGAAGAGCAAGGGGGACATAGAAACTGCCTTGGACAGACAGAGGGGAAGGTAATGGAAAGCAAAATGCAATGTGAGATGTTCAGGCTGGTGAAAGCCAAAGCCTGAAGATGGGGCAGCAGTGGGCAGCAATGCTACTTTCCTGGTCCTGTCATTCCCCTTGGTTCTATGCTATACGACAGGAGAGGCTGAGTTAAAGGTATAGGAGGTTTACTTTTCCCCCCCATAATTTTCTGTAAGCCTGTGGGGCAGTGGTGGTGCACGCCTTTAATCCCAGCACTCGGGAGGCAGAGGCAGGTGGATTTCTGAGTTCGAGGCTAGCCTGGTCTACAGAGTGAGTTCCAGGACAGCCAGGGCTACACAGAGAAACCCTGTCTAGAAAAACAAAAACAAACCAACCAACCAACCAACCAACCAAAATCTGTAAGCCTAAACAATTTCAAAGTAAAAAGAGAATACAATTATTGAGGTAGTGAGCAGTAGGCTGCCTCTGTGGGGCGAGGTGGTGTCACCCAGAGCTGTGACCATCTTGTCATGACATTCTGTGACTCATGGCACTGACTTCAGCCCTGTCTAAGCATCTTGACAGAGACTGGCTAACACATAGGAGGGTTCTACTCAATCCTGTGGTGGCAGACGACAGTGACAACTGGTGATGGCTTCTGCAGATGATGCAGTGTGACTTGCTAGGCCTTGCTGTGTCCTGCCCAGCTGGACTGAAACACAGTGTCCTGCTGTCCATCATGGGCATGCCAGGCCATACTGAGTCACCTCACTGAAATTGCCACCTAGCTGGAACAGCAGTTCAGAGACAGGGATCCATGTCCACCTGCGTGGAGCCTGACCCCAGCCTTGCTCCCATATCACTTCTGTTATCTGTACTGCCAGCCTGCTGAAGGAGCCCCATCTCAGAGCTGAGTCTGTTCCATGGTCTCACCCCAGAGGAAGGCAGGAAGAGGAACTAGTCAGACCTATGGGTGCGCTACACCAGCTTAGTCATGAGGCTTGACTCTGACAGTTGTAGGACATGGGAAAGAGGCAGCTGTAGAATAAACTACAGAGCTACCTGTGCTTAGGGCTTTTGCCTTCCCCCACTCCCATGGGGCCATCTTGGGGATGAGCTGCATTAGCTCAAGTAGAGGTGGCAATACTACTGCCAGATCCCTGTCTTCTTCAGCCAGACTTGTTCTTCGCTGCATGTTTCTGAGCTTCTGGCAACACGGTAATGTTCTACTGATTACATAGAATGGAGTCCACACTGAAGTGCAGACCAGGCTTCCTGTTCCTTGCCTTGGAGA
This sequence comes from Rhynchomys soricoides, assembly GCA_019843965.1. Classification (NCBI taxonomy): domain Eukaryota; kingdom Metazoa; phylum Chordata; class Mammalia; order Rodentia; family Muridae; genus Rhynchomys; species Rhynchomys soricoides. The sequence goes on along the minus strand of JADRCH010000315.1, from coordinate 3,735,343 downwards.
TCATAACACACTATGAACCTCACAACCAAGAAAGGCAGGAGAGGGTGGTAGGCCTTGGAAAGGCACGAGGGCAAGGTAGATGGTTGCCATGCCACAGCAAGGGGCCTTTATTAGATGTTCAGGGCACAGACAGACAGGTAGATGCTAGATGGTATAGCACACCTTCTCGGGGTGGAGTGGTGCCTGGATGTCCAGTTTGCGGGTCTTGCTGTCCTTATCAATGATCTCCAGTCGCAATGTAGGTGGACGCTTCTCAGCCTGGGGTGAGGGAAGCTCAGGGCTCTTGAGGAGGTGCTTGTCTGAGTCCTCCACAGTGATACGCAGGGTGCAGCCCCCTGGTAGTAGGTCCTGCTCATAGGCTGCTGCCAGTTGGTTTACCACACGACGCTCTACCTGCAGGTGGCAGAAGATGACACGGCCATTACTGTCTTGGCCTGCACCTGACCTGTGGCTTGAGCCAGGAGCTGGAGCTGGCCTCAGTCATGTATTTGGGCAAGTCAGAGCCTCAGTTCTTATTTGCAAATTGGGCACAATGGCAACAAGCTCACAGGTTACTGCTAAAGGCTTCATGATGGTAGTTTTGAGGCTCTCAGCCCAGGTTCTTCAAATGAGGGTTCATACTTACTCATCCTGTTAGAGACTATTTTTAAAAATTAATTTATTTATTCACTTTACATTCTGATTACTCCCTCCCCACTCTGTCCCTCCTTTCCCCCCCTTACAATTCCCTCCCCCCATTACCTATCATCCTTAGTTTTTTTTCTTTTTCTTTTTTTAAATGTACATTAGAGTTTTGACTGTACGTACCTCTGTGTGAGGGTGTCTCGGATCCCCGGAACAGGAGTTACAGACAGTTGTTAAATATGGAAGAACCTGGGTTCTCTGGGAGGGCAGTCTGTGCTCTTAACCATTAAGCTGTGTTTCCAACACCCCTTCTCCACCACTTTGTTTTAATTGATCATCTTTTTTTTTTTTTAGTTCTGAAAGGACTTCTGTTGGTATGAATAATTCTAGCAGCTCAACTACAGGGAGACTGTGGGCACCCGGGAGGGAGGCACAAAGATACCACACTTGTCTCCGGCTTCTGTGCTCACCTCATGTTTAATGGAGCGGGCACCATAGTGGACGTTGTAGCCATCAACCAACACGTCTGCCACCTCGCGGTCCCACAGTAGTGTGATGTTGTGCCTCTGCTTGGCCTGAGGTGGGTCAGAGAGAGGTCTGTTTGCATGTGGCCCAGTACCTTCCAGTTCTAGGCACATTGATCCAAGGGAGCCTTGAGATTTTGTGCCTCCTGGATCACTGGCCCCACATCACCTTGGGGTCATTCTTTGAGTTCCAGATATCTTATCCCCACCCGTGGGCAGTCAGTTCTCTTACTCTCTTGGCCCAGAAGTTCAGTTCCTTGTTGACCAGCTGGATGAGCTCTGAGTGGCAGAAAGGGAGGAAGTAGACGATCTCATTGATCCGTCCCAGAAACTCATCTCTCCGGAAGTGAGCCTGCAAAGCCAGGTTAAGGGGGAGGTGTCAGTGATGGTGGGCAGGAAAGTTTCTGGGCCAATGGTGAAGACAGGGACTTCCATATTTCAAGTGTGGTTTGTTTCTCTGTCCTCAAGCCCCCACAGGAAATCAAAAGAAAAACTCACTTTCAGGATGGGTCGGATCACATTCTCTTTAAAGTTTTTTGAGATGGTGATCTTGTCACTAATCTGGACATCCCCTGTGAAGACAGACCATAAAGTACTTACCCACCACACTCAGGGAACCCTGGGCTGTGTTGGCTCTATAGAAGAGCCATGGGCTTTCTGCTGAGTGCATGTGGCCACAGTCTAAGGACCTCCTCAATAATTAGACACTTCTGAGGTCCTTTGGCTCACAAATGCCTCAAGCCACAAACTCAGGAGGGAGTTGTTTGAGACTGGAGAAGATACAGGATGAAGGCCTGAGCTCTGACTTAGCAAAGAGGCTCCAGGGCTCATCCTGAGAAGTATGGCAGATGCAGCCTCTCCCTGATGCCATCTCTGAGAACTTCATGTGAGACCTTGCCCACTTCCATAATTTCTGACCTGGTATCTCCTCAGAGTCTGTTGAGTGTGTATCTCTCTAGTCCCATGGCTGTGTGTGTGTGTGTGTGTCTGAAGCCTTCCTGTAAACCATTAGACCTGGGCTTTACTGAGGGAGAGATACTCTCGCTTGTCCTTGCTACTCTCTGTACTCTCTGGTATGA
>JADRCH010000315.1:3649740-3733106 GCA_019843965.1 Rhynchomys soricoides | reverse complement strand
GAGATACTCTCGCTTGTCCTTGCTACTCTCTGTACTCTCTGGTATGATGCCTGCTTTCTGCTCTAAGGATCTCAACTCCATTTCTGCCCCTAGGAATGCCAGTGGTCAAATGACCTCCCGGAAACAGCCCGGGCCATACATCATACCAAGGTTTTCAGCGATTCGATTTCGGCTCATCTCCAAAGCTTCCTGTCTGAGCTGCAACGCATGTTGGGCGATCTCATCACTGGCTACATTAGAAGTCATGATGAAGATGGCATCCTTGCAGTCAATGGTCTTCCCCTTGCCATCTGTCAGGCGGCCCTGGGAAGGATGAGGAATGGTAATGTTTATGAAGCTGGTGGCTGGGCAAGCTCCATCAGACAGCTGGTTCCCAATGCCCTATGCTGTTGCCTCTCTCTCTAAGCTCTGTGGGCATGGGACTCACATCCTAACACAATAGCTTCACTGACTGATGCCTCCATGTGAGGTGGACCTGCTCTTGGTCCTCAGGGCACCTAGCATCCCAGGGGTTTCCAGTGGAGTCTGATATCCCACCAAACACTTCCTTTGGAGGCCTACTCTGGGCTGAGACTCTTTGAGCTTTTTCATGACCCTGGTTAGAGAGTCAGTGAGACCAGAAAACAATGATGATGATGAAGGGAAGCCTGGGTTGCTGCAGGCAGGACCAGAAGTTGTCACTGGTGAAGCGCTTTACGAGACCATGCTGGGCAAATGGTCAGACAGCTGCTGTTATTCCTGGGGCCTAGGATATCTTGTAAAGTCAAAGTCAGACAGCACTCACTTCTACATCTTTTTTTTCAAAGACAAGGTCTTACTATGTAGCTGGGAGTATCCTGTAACTATGTAGACCAGGCTGGCCATAAACTCACAAAGATCAACTTGCTTCTGCCTCTCAAGTGCTGGGATTCAAGGCTTATAACACTATGCCCAGAGTTTTTTTCTATTCTTGATACACAGTATTATACCATGCAGGTGTGTGGGTGCTTGCAGAGGTAAAAGGATGGTACCAGACCCTCTGGAGGTGGAGTAATACGTGGTTGTAAGCCATAAGACATGGCTGCTAGGCTTGAACTCTAAGAAGCACCACTGAGCCATTCTCTCTAGCTTGCTTTTTAAAATCCATCTGCCTGCCTGCCTGCCTGCCTACCTACCTACCTACTTATCTGTCTGTCCATCAGTCCATCCATCCATCTGTCCACCCACCCACCTACCTACCTACCTACCTACCCACCTATTTATTTTCTGAGGCAGGGTTTCATGTAGGCCGGCCTAGCTTCATACTTATTGTGTAGCTCTTGACTCTAGATTCTCCTGCCTCTGCTTCCTTAGTGCTGGGATTATAGGTGTGTACCACCTTGCCCAGCCTAGCTATCTTTGGAGCCATTCTTCATCCTGGCAAAGAGGGGTGGATGGCAAAGTTCCTTCTTTAAGCACTTTAGGATGTTTTCTTGGAATATTAAGTTCTTTCTAGACGTGACACTGAGGAAGCACCCCTCCTGGAGACAGGTATATAACAGAATAAGAAAAGGAATGGCAGAAACAGAAGATTAAGTACAGTGTTCTGAAAGTAACCAGGTCAAAGGAGTACAGCCCTGGGCATATAGCAAGCCTCAAGGTCATCTGTACACCAACAATGGACAGACGTGACAGTGGTGAGCAGGGTCTCATTGAGAGGAATCAATGGTTTGGCAGGTGCACACAGGCAGGGTACCACTCTGCTTCCTCCATCTATCTCTAGAATGGAACAACCCTGGGTAGAGGCCAGGCACAGTGTCTGGCCTAGGTGTCCAGCACTCACTTGCCAACTGCTTGGATCTCTGCAATCACAGCAGAGACTAGCTGCATTTTCATAGTCTTGCAGCTAGAATACAGGACAACAGAGACAACCTGACCCCAGAGCTACACTTTGCCCTCTGCACCAAGCTAGAGAGCATCCCAAGGGTATCTCATTGTACCTGGCTTTCCTTCTAGGCCAAATCTAATCTGTACCCTTTACCCTTTCCTCCCAACAAGAGACAGGAGTGATGGAGAGAGACAGTAAAGATGTATCCGAAAAACAGAACTGTCCTTGTCAGCTGTCCTGACTGGGGTAGAAATCTCACCCTAGGCTTATGAGCTACCTAAGTACCTGCCGGTACTTAGGGTTAGAATCCTTATGAATCTTTGAAGGGAAGAAGAAAAGGTAGTGCCCCAGGGACCAGGCTTTTCCCGGGACTTCTATGTTGGGCTGTAGGCTCTCTTTCCTGGAGATGACCCACTGTTCATGGTACTTTGGTGACAGCTATAGAGTTCTTGATTTTCTCCATGCAGGATTGGGAGGTCAGGCCTGGCAGGGTCCAGGGACTTCTGTCACCTCAAAGTCTGGATCATGTGTCCTTATAATTGCTGCATTTGTTACTTACCCCAGCACAGTGCCTTCCTTCCTCAGGGACTCTGTCCACTCAGCTCACCAGTAACACACAGGCTGTGCCCCCCTTCTGCCTTGTACAATGCCCCAAGAATAAACATATGAGCTATACGCTGTGGACTGCCTGTCACTGTGGTGACTCCTCCTTGAACCTTTTATCCATGCTGGGCTTGCAGACTAATCCCTCACTCTTCTGGGTCACAGAATTCTGCTTAGATTGACAGGTGGCATTCCTTTGGAGGCTTCTGTTAGCCTTTGTGCTGAAGGAATCATGAATTGTGCTTTTTTGGCCAGACTATTCCTAAATATTCTTAAATTGGAGCATCTCTGGGATGGTCCATAGACATCACAGTCTCAACAATGCCCCAGAGCAATGCCTTCCTCCCTGTCTGCAATCTGCTGCTTGGCCTGCAGATTTCCTTGCTGGAGCTCATGGCTCAGCCATATGATTACTCAGGCTAGACATTGGCTCATGGTGGCAATACCTCTCTTCTCAAAGATGTCTAAGGTTCATGAAATTTGCTTGGGACCAGGCTGCTGCAGCTACAAATAGATTCTTCAGTTGACTCCTCACTGGGTCTCCTCCTGTTAGGCTCCTTCTTGGCACCTGCCTTCAGGGTCTTTGTAAAGTGAAAATCTGACCCTGTTGCTTAAAGGTCTTTCAAATATTCCTCATCCCCTGTAAGATAAATCTATATCTTTTGCCTGCTTTAAATATTATTTAGTGTGTGTGTGTGTGTGTGTGTGTGTATGTGTCACCAAGGATGGAACCTGGGACTGTAGCATGCTAAGCCCTCTCTCTAGCTGCCTCACTGGCCATCTCATCTGTACTGCTCGCCTCCCACTTTCTGAATGGCAGCCCTGGTAAAGAGCTGTAGACCCTGGAGCCTTGGTGTGTCAGCGTTCTTCTTCCAGCCCTCTGTGTCTGCCTTATAAGCACATGGCAGGCAGTGCACATCTTTAAATCCAGCACTCTGGAGATAGAAGCAGGTGGGTTTCTGAGTTTGAGGCTAGCCTGGTCTACATAGAGCTCCAGGTCAGCCAGGGCTATACAGGTAAGCCCTGTCTCAAAAATTAAAACAGACACACAAATGAACAAATAGGTAAAATAAGAATTCGCAGTTAGTCAACGGAGTGTTTTCCAGCTTGGGCTTGGGGAATAGCTGGAGTGTACCAGTCCAGAGCCCATCCTCAACAAGCATGTATACTTAAATCTGACTGAGTAAACTCAGACTGTGGCTTTGTCAGTGGGATCAAGAGCTTCACAACCTAGCAGACTGTAAGAAGGAATTAGCATCAGCTTCCTAAAGGTCTTCAGTGGAAATGAGTGACAGGACAGGGGAGACTGGCTTTAATGGGAGGGCATTAACATGTTCCACTGGACAGGTTGTCAGCAGCTGCTTTACTTTTCTCGGGGCCAAGGAGGCCACCATAGGAATCAGAGGCCAAATAGGCTGCCAGCTCACCTCCCTAAGCGGGGCTATCCCTTGAGTGCTTCCTTGCAGACTGGCCTCCTCTGGGCCTAGATGCCCTTGTAAGCTTTGGAATGGCCTCTAGTTTAAATACCTTTAACTCAGTGTTACTTTGAGCATGGGATGAATTGATGCATGTGCGTTTCTTAGAATGGTGTGTGGTAGCACACAGAGTGCAAAATCTCCATTTCTTATCCCTCTCCACTTCTACCTGCTTCCTAGGAAGCTCAGTAGGTAGGGGTAGGTGTGGTCCATAGCCGAGCACCTGCATCTCACCAAGAGACCCTGAGTGGGAGGCTCAGAAAACATGCATGACTGAATGGGAGCTCTGGAGGACAGGCCTTCTCTTCTGTAAGCCAGCTAACTGGGAAGATGGCAGCCAACTGGGGAAAAGGCAAAAACACTGGGCCTGTTGGGAAGGCTTGCAGCTGATGGGGACATTTAGATCCTGCGCCTTGGTGCCTACATTTTTATTTGCTCTGGGAGAGCCTCTCCTTGTGCCTCATGTGACATGGGAAGCAAAGCAAATCCTCATTTCCCCAAAACTGGAGGAGACAAAGACAAAAGTGGGCCAAACTCCACCTAGCACGTGGTACTAGCTAGTACAGTGCTAAGAGATGAGGCCTTCCTCTCTACTCAGCCCTGGGTCTTCACATCCTCTGGTAGGGCAGCGACCCTAGAGCAAGCAGAGGCTATCCTCTGCTTGAGGTTGAAGAAGACAAAGTATGGAGGAGAGCTGGCTCTGGGACCACATATGTCCACACTCTAATCCTGTTTTACAGTGACGTTCTGCAGCTGTGTGGTTATCACTTACACCTTCTCTGAACTTGGCATTTTCCTTTGTAAAAAAATGAGCTAACTTCTTCCTATCACAGTGACCAGCAATGATGTCTGTTAAATATTTTATTTTTTAATTTTATGAGCATTGGTATTTTGCCTGCATGTATGTCAGATCTTGGAGTTACAGACAGCTGGGAATTGAACCTGGGTACTCTGGAAGAGCAGCCAGTGCCCTTAACTGCTGAGCCATCTCTCCAGCCCCTTCTGTTAAATATCAAATGGACAGAGAAAAAAAAGTTGTCATTTGTAGCCCACCTTGAGCAGTGGAGGGATTGCCCAATTTGTCAGGAGATGGGCACTATGAACCCCAGTAATACCATTTCATCAGTAATGGTGTGGTTTCTATTTAAAACAAGTTAGTGCAGACCAGGAGAGATGCTTGCAGTTAAGGGCACTGACTGCTTGTTCAGAGGATCTAGGTTTGATTTCTAGCACCCACATGGTAGTTACCATCTATAACTCCAGCCCTGGGGGATCTGATGGCCTCTTCTGGTCTCTGTGGGCACCATACACATTGTACACAGACAGACATACATGCAGGCCAAACACCATATACATAAAATGATATGTCCTTCTTTGTCACTGGAGGCCTTTGATGTCTAGAGATGGGCTTGCTAAGGTCAAAAAGCCAGTTAGGAACAGGGCTAGAACTAGATTCTTGTCTCCCTCCCAACGGCAGCCTGGGAGACCATGAAGTCTAGCTGCTTTCCTTTACAGTGCCTCTCCTGTGTCCCCGCCTGCTCTTACCTACCTCATCAAACAGCTGCAGCATGATGGTGAGCACATCTGGATGGGCCTTGTCCACCTCATCAAAGAGGACAACTGCATTTGGGCACTGCTTCAGTTTCTTGGTCAGCTGGCCACCCTCTTCATGGCCGATGTAGCCTGGTGGAGAGCCAATAAACTTGGCTACCTGGTAGAGGGCAATAACATGTTAGAAATGTCTTTTTGTGTTTTTAGCCTACAATATGGGGCCAGTGTGGGAAGATGGCTGCATACAGTTATTAAGAGGGCCAGTCTCATGAGGGATAGTCAGGAATCCTGCCACGATGGGAGAGCAGATGGATCAGTTTCTGAAGAACACATCACTGTGACCCTATTGTGCACGTACACCTCTCTCTGCCCACAGAACAATCCCAGGGCTGCTGAAGAATTATTGGAAGCCAAAGGCTCAAGTGAGAAGTCATACAAAACCCCAAGCAGTGATGATTTCAGGTCCTCTGACACATACTTCCCCAAAGACTATCTCACCTCATGTCGCTCCTGGAACTCAGACATGTCGAGCCGGATGAAGCCCTAAATGGAAATAAGGTTGTCAGTGTGAGACAAGAGGCAAGGGAAGGGCCCAGGCCAGACCCCTCGACTATCCTAGGCCTTCAGATGTGCCACATTCTCAAACTCCACATTTTCCCCAGTCTTTGCCTCCCCTTTCCCACAAGATACTTTTATTTTCTACCTTAATAAGGCCAAATCACATCTCTGCCCTTATAAACACAATTCAGGATGTCCCTTCCCCCAGGCAGCTTCTACAGGTCTCATTACCACATTATCTATAGCTCCCCCCCCCCCCCCATTCCCAGAGGGTGTTCCATGTGTGTCCAGCACTGAAGCCCTTGTCCTCAAGAAGTAGCAGCTTGGCAGTTTGGGTGGAGCAGGCAGGCATGGCCAAGACTATGGCAAGCGAATGTCCCCTTGTTTTATCTTTATAGCGCACAGCTATTATTTTACATTTTTCTTAAAAGGCATCTATGATGAACCTGTAGGTCTTCTTTCTCTACCATGGTCATGTGGATGATTTCCCAGAAAGCCCCTTAGGGAGAAGGCCACAGTTAGGACCAGGAAAAGAGGAACTAGAGCGTGTGATTTAACACAGGCAGAGAACCCCTTCCTTGTCATGCCCCTCTTTACTGAGCTCATGTAGAATGCATAAGCACTGCTGCTCCCAATATGTGAGAGCAATATGGCTCCAGGACACTCAGAAAGAGGTGCCCACATCTGCATTCAAGCCAGATAGCCACTCGATGAAGGAGATTGTGTTGTCTGCCCTGTCACTGCACAGGTACAGGCTATAGCAATGAGCTTAGGCCAGGAGCCAGGTGACTGAACTCAGTCTTTTACTGACTGTGAGGGTTTATCCCTCAAGCCAGTATCTCCCTGTACAACACCAGGCTCTTGGTTGTACAGGGAACCTCAGCCAACAGGCAGGAAAGGCGTTAGAAAGGCTATATGGGCAAGGGCTGCTCTCAGCAGTGGGCATAAGCAGCACTTCCAAGAGTCTCTCAGCAGCTCACTCAGAAGTTTCTGGAAAGAAACAGGACAACTGTGGGAAAGCTCAGAGTGCTGACCAGAGGTAGTAAAAGTCTGACACCTATCTGATAACAGTTGACACCTGCTGTGCTTACTACATGCCTAGCAATGTTCAGAGGACGCTATTAGGCTTAGAGTGTGTACAGCCTGTGGTAAGCAGGAGATGAAGAAACAAACCAGACTGGAGTACCTCGTACAAGGCTTTGCTGTTAAGTTTTTGGTCATGACAAGTATTGCCTTTCATTTTCCCCGTCAATAGCTGGGCTCTCAGTAGTCTTCATTTGAAAGATCAGAGGTTTGTGCTCAGAAGGGACTGTCACAGGATCCAGAGGGTGTAGACCAGTGCTTTCTCATGACAAGTGACCTCTCCCCAGTTATTCTAGAGTCTATTCTAGAATCTTGCTAAGCAGCTTGGACAAGTCTTTGGGCTTGATATTCTTGGTTGGAATCTTTTTGGTTTCATGTGACTTTAATTTGGTTATATACAAAGTGAGGAAACAATCTATGGTCACGTCCAACGTGTCCTGAGTGTGCATTATGGGTATTATGTAATACTAGGAGTAATGGAGTTTACCATCTGTCCTGTTTTGTGGTCAACTTGACACAAGCCGGAGTCATCACAGAGAAAGGAGCTTCAGGTGAGAAAATGCCTCCATGAGATCCAGCGGTAAGGCATTTTCTCAATTAGTGATCAAGGGGGGAGGGCCCCTTGTGGGTGGTACCATCTGTGGGCTGGTAGTCTTGGGTTTTATAAGAAAGACAGCTGAGCAAGCCAGGAGAAGCAAGCAAGCAAGCCAGTAAGCAGCATTCCTCCATGGCCTCTGCATCAGCTCCTGCTCCTTGACCTGCTTGAGTTCTAGTCTTGACTTCCTTTCGTGATGAACAGCAGCATGGAAATGTAATAAGCTCAATAAACCCTTTCTTCCCCAACTTGCATCTTGGTCATGATGTTTGTGCAGGAATAGAAACCCTGACTAAGACACCATTTTATACCATTGTCTTAGTAATCCAATGGGAGAGTAGCATTATAAAACCTACTACTTAGAAAATGGATGAAAACAGAGCCCCAGTCAATTCCACACAGGAGACTCAAATAATTGCTCTTAACCTGTCACCATAGTGCCACTAAAACTTGAAAGTCTTTTGGGCTCCAGCACCTGACCTTATGATGGTATCACAGAACAAAAGGGTCTTTCTCCAGGATTACTAAACCTGATGAGAGTTAGCAAGGCTGTTCAGTTGGGGGAAATAGAACAGAAGCTGAGGGGAAGAAAAACCAATAAGCTCACAAATGGATCTGGTAAGAAACTGTGCAGCTGTCAAAAATGCCTTGTGAGGCGGTAAGCATTAGTGTCTCTTTACAACCAGTGAAACAAGGGACAGAGAGGCAGACCAGAACCGGCCCCAAGTCCAGGCCAGTGCTCAGTTTATCCCATGAGCCCCCTTGGGAGGCACGGGAAGAAAGCGCCCACTTGTAATGAGCCAAGGTGACACTGGACCCACACTGAACACTTCCTGTACTCAACTGACTGTTCTGGAGGTGCCAGGAACACTGTCTCATCAGTGCTCAATCCAAGGTTCTCTTGGATTTTGATGTCATGCTTCAAATATGAGTGCCCCATGGCTAGGCAATGCCCATGTAAACAAACTCTGTAATGGTTGGCTCAGGGGGTTGGACCAATAAGGGGTTTTACAGAACAATCACACATGATTCAGTAAGTGTTTTGGGGGGCCAGTTATGTATCTCCTCTTCCTCTGTGAACCAGACAAACCAACATGCTAATCTCACCCCTAGAGCAGCTGAGAATAACCGTACTGAGAGAAAACTGGAAGGTTAGACTCTGGACTCACGCCTCCTCCTAACAAATGACCTTGGGCAAGCCTCTCAACTAAAAAGCAGATGACGTTAGCACTGCTCCTGATAGGATCAAGTAAGAGCGTACAGCAGGTGAGCACTGCTGGGCCAGGCTAAGGAGAGAGTATCTATGACAGTGTGCTGGAGCCTCAGTAAGCTCATGAGAGGGACTGGAGAGCTCTTCCCTGAGGCAGGAAAGCTGATTTTTGTGGGAAGGACCTACTTAGGGCCAGGAGAAAACAGAACTGGAACTCGAGTCAAGGTCCATGGCTCTCGAGCTTGGTGTCCCACAGCACACTGCCAAACAGCAGCTGCAGGAAGGAGAGGGTGCTACTTGCCTTGTGGGGGAGGCGTGTACTGACTTCCATCCCACCCTTGAGACACCCTGTGGTGGGGGGTTTGTGTCCCCATTTAGATGTACCAACTTAAAGGGGCCCGCATCAACAGTCTTTCTACAGCAGCAAGTCAGCAGACACCCTCCTCCCACATCCACTGTGTATGAAGACATATTAAGACAGCATGGATAAGGAGATTATAATTTGTAATTAAATATTAACCTTTCTGACAGTATTAAAATTAAACCACTCAGAATTCTTCATCCCTAATCAGGTGGTTCCTGCCCGTAACTGCATCTTTCCTAATAGTCTTGCTAGTTTATGGCCCTTTCCAGAGTGCTAATTGTTTCAATCGCTGCCAACCTGATGAATTGTCTAAAGCTGCTATTTCGGTTGGAGCACATTAGCATGCCACACACTTCTTCTTGCCTGCTTGCCTGCCTGTCTAGTGGGTCTGCAGTGGGTCTGATAGAGGTTGAGCACAGCTGTTGGCAGAGACAGGTAAGTTTAAGAGTTTTCTGCCAGTTGCTTCAGAGAAGGGGCTCATGCAACCTGGGCTACTTTGTTTCTATGGATCCAAGGATCCTCAGGGAGGTGGCAAGAGAACAGGCAGGCTACAAGGGGAAGGGGGTTCAGGACTCTGCTCCTGGGCTATTTAGCTAGCAGGGCCTAAGCGTCCTTCTTTGCCTCTGGGTGTAGGGGAGTGGGGAGGTGGCCAAAAAACCAGGCAAGCACATTGGAGTCTTAGGCAATCTCCAGGGGCAAATAGGAGAACTTAGCCTAATTATAGGTAGGTACCTAGCTTTAACTGAGTATTTTGTAGTATCACCAAGGACTGCTTTCTCAAAAGCATCTCCTGTCATCCAAGGCCTTTCAAGTCAGGTGTGGATAAACATAGCTGGGGAGACTCCAAGGCTCTGGGTTATGGTTAGAAGCAGAGCGGAATCCTAGTTGAGGGCACATGCTCAATGGAGAAGCAGCAGACACCATTCCTACTTGTTTCTCCAGTAGCCCCTGGTTCCCTGTTTCTCTGTAGCATAGCCCTACCAGACTGGGATACCTAGGCTAGCCTGAGCTCCTGCAGAGAGCCCTCAATAAACATTGTATTAGCTGTGAGTACATCCAGCAAGATGCCTGGCAAGAACAGGGTGCTCAGCAATGTGTGGATGAATCTCATCCAGTTCTCCCAAGAGACCTGACTCAGGAAGGCTAAAGATGATCATTGCTATTTCACAGCTGAAGAAACCGAGGCATAAAAAAGTTAATTCTTAGAGCAATCTCTGGCTAGAGCAGAGGGCTACTTTTGGGGACAGGGCCCAGTTTTTTGATTGGCTGCCACTTAGGTTTCAGGACAAGCATGAACGGCAAGGTTTCCCTGGCTTATAGACTAGACCTTGGTCCTAATTCCTTACCTTTTTGGCATCTTTGTGCATATACTTGGCTGTCTGCTTGGCCAGCTCAGTTTTCCCTAGGAATAAGGTAGATGAGTTGGGTCAGAACCAGATGACAATCTTTGGAGTAAAAGTATACTAGGGATGGTTATGGTGCTGCCCATCTTTGATCCCAGCAACAGGGAGGCAGAGGCAGGAGGATTTACATAGTGAGTTCCAGGACAGCCTAGGTTATGTAAAAAAAACCTTGTCTCAAAAAAATAAAAACAACACTAGGATGCATGGACACTGACTGACGAGTGCTCCTTTTATGGATAGGAAGCTAAGGTCCAGACACTCTCCTACAGTGAAGCAGAAACAACAATCCCAGTGCACTTCCAGCTTTCCTGTGATGAAGCCAAGGCCTTTCTCTGTAGCAGCACTCCAGCAGTGGAGGCAGGCAGTAGGACTTGTAATCCAACTCATCCTTTGAAGTTTAGCACAAACTTCATCTCTTCTAGGAGTGCCCTGACTTCCTGCCTCATGCCCTGCATCCCTCTTAAACACTCATGGACCTGGAACCCCAGGCCAAGAAAAGGCTAAGAGATGACAGAGTACTTCCCACTGGGTCCACAGATCTTATGACAAAGAGGACAACCCCAAAGTGGTAGTTTGTTGGAAGGGCCATCTGGAATGATGGTAAAGCCACTATACAGTACACAGAGCTTCATGGTCAGATCCATGAAGGTACTGGGAGGTAAAGAGGTAGTGGCTATACCATGAGAGACCTATCAAGACCACGGAGGGAGGTGGGGGTGGAGGAAGGCAGAAGACACCTCAGATGCTACAGCCCAACTGACTAGAAAGGTATCCATGTCCCATATTGTAACCAGTTCTGCTGTGTCCTGTGCACAGGAGTTTTCCCCCAAGCCTCCCAAAGGTAGGCTGCCTCGAGTACAGTTGGTAGGCCAGGCAGTGGAGGTGGTTGATTTCCCTAGCGGTGAGCCTATGGAATGCACAGGGCTAACATGGGACATGATTAAGAAGCCCAGGTCTTTTTTCTTGGTGACTCTGTGATCTAGGGTAGCTGTTTCTAGAGCTGTCAGGCTCCGGCCAGATGCTTCTCTAGCTCTGCTTCCCCAGTGGCTGATCTGCCCATGATTACCTATTCCAGATGATCCCAAGAAGAGGAAGACTAGAGGGTGCTCCTCATCGTACCAGCCATTCTCCTTCCTCCGGATCGCTACAGCCAAACACACAACATGGGATGGGGAGGGAGACAGATAAATCAATGACACAAAAGGCAGGATAATTATCACTAAGTATACAATATGTTTTACTGCTCTGCGCCCACTCAAAGTCCTCACTACCATTAGTGCTGCCTAATCTGATTAGCTGGCAAGGCCCCTAGAGACACCTAATCAGGTTAGCATGGATTTGGAAAGCTGCCCAGAGCAGATTTCGGATAAAGTTTTCCAGGATGAGCACTCAGTGTTGCCAGGGAAACCAAAAGGCGGGTGGATGGTGAATGGAGGTGAGGGGGTGGGGGATTGGTGAAGGAGAATCTGAGAGGAACGTGAACTCTCGCTGGTCACCCCTCTACTCACCTGGGAAACTAGTAGAGAATGATCTGGTGATAGCCAGGGAGGGAACCAGGGAGGTGTAAGACTTGGGCTCTCCCATTTGGGGAAATCAAGGTCTGTCCTGATATGTGGTTTAAAAGTAGAACAGAGCCAAAAGCATTTTCTGGAAGCCAATCAAGGGCAGTGTACAGCCCGGGGTCTATCTCCTCTACAGCTTCTGGAGGGCTGGGGGTAAGGAGAGGGACAGATCTGTACTAGGATTCTTGAGGCTCTTCTTCACGAGGAAGTAAGTGGTCAAGGGCTATGCGTGAAGGTGAGGAACCCAGTCTCAGCTACGGAGTGGAATGAAGCAAAATCATAAGAAGAGTCACATATTGGACATCCTGGCCACTAGGTATAAATGGAAATCACCCACAGTGTATTTAAGACCCACAGAAACACTGAAGGGAAAGGATCTGTAACTCCATCATCTGGAACAGAAAACAGGCAACAGATAAAGAGACTTGCTAAGTCATATAGTTGGTAGATGGTATGTAAGAGTCGCTTCTTTCCTAAATCTTGCCTTTACAAAAACCAAAACAAGCAAACAACCAACACCCCCAACCAACCAACCCTCCTCTTGCCCAATACAGCCATTTTAAGAAGTGAGCGCCAATTTGGGTGGCACTAATGGAAACACAGTGGTTAGGAGCAGGAAGAGGACAGAGCACTGTGCAATGTCAGGGTCTGTCTGCAGATGGAACAGTGTGTCTGGTCTGGTCCCTAGAGTGTCACGGGATAGTAAGAAAAGGATATGTCAGAGGACAAGGCCTGGAAACTTACTTAATGGAGAAGGAATCAACGGTCTTAGGGACTGCCTGCCAATCTGGAGGCGTCAACCTTCCAAATGTTATGCAGTTGGGCTTCAAAGCAGCCACAGGACTGATGACAGATCACAGGGCTGGAAGAATCTGGAGAGGTGGCAGGCCCAAAGTGGTGGGGAGAAGAACTAACATAAGGGATAGGAAGGAGCAGACGGAGTCTGGGCTGCCCCGTGCCTGCCTTCTTCCTCACCTTTTAGAAACAGATGGAAACAGCGCAGGCTTAAGAACAGACGAGCCACCTGTGCTGCCAGGGGTTGCTCCCTGAGAGAGCTTGGGGAAAAGGTCTGATTTCTCTCCTGGGCTGAAATCTGGATCTTCTCTAACTAACTAGCTGGGGTTCTCTGAAAGGGCTGGTTAGAGGGACACTCAAGAGACTCCCATGGGCTGAACATAGGGATAAAGGAGGAAACTTCAAGCCTGTTTGCCAACAGAAACAAGGAGTTAGGGGTGAGAGCATTTGGGAACAGGTTCAGGTCATAAATTGGCAGACGTTAGGACTTGGTGGTTGCTATGTATAAACAGGTGCGTATGTGCACAGGCAGGGCTAACAGGGGGTCAGCTGAGAAGAGCCAGATTCTTCCAAAAGTTGGCAGAGATGAAAATCTATGCTGAGAACAGAGGAAGCCTGAAGCAGACTTTGTCTGGGAAGGCAGAAGGATGGAGCATCACTCAGACAGGTGGAATGGCCCCTCAGGCAGGGTATCATGTTTGTGAGGTTCTGCTCTTGGCTGTTCTTTTGGGGTAGTGTCCTAGTCCATTGAGAGCTGCACATAGCTGGGCTGTGCAGCACAAAAAAAACACCATGGAGAATGTGGAATTGAATTACGCCTGGGGCCATCTTTCCCCTTCCTTTCTAATAATGCACCTGGGAAAGAGCTCTTTATAATGCCAGGCAGACTCCACTGCACAGCTGTCCCTGGTCAATTCTGCCAGACCCAGGGCAGGAGTCTGGGGTAGGCCTGCTCTGGGGTCCCTGCGAAACAGGCGAAATGCCAACCATTAAACAATTATAACTCTGGATATTTCTAATAATATCTGAAGAGAAAAACGGCCAAGCAGATGGAGTCCGACAGAATGAAAAATGAAGGCAGCTAGAAAACTGGGGAAGGCGAGCCCCAGGGTGTGTGTGGCTGGTCCAGGCTGAGGACTGAGGCTGGGGAGCCTGCAGAGTCCTGTCAGTCCAGGGTAAAGGTCGTAAGTGCTGATGTTCTTACCAGGGCTCAGCAAATGTACAACTTACTTGACTAGCACTTTATACAGAATGTCTATCACATGGCCTTGTTATGGTTATGAGGCAAGCTGGGCAGGGGGCTTGATTCCTGTTTTATAGCTGAGATTATGTGTGTAGCTATTAGGAAACCTGCTCAGGTCCACAAGAACAGTCAGAAGAGCAGGGCTTTACCCCACTGTGGCTGATCCCTGAGCCTACACTGTCAGGAGCATAGTGAAGGAGGGCAGCTCTGGAAGCCCTAGTGCTGTCCTCACTACTGTTCTTGGCTCTGCAAAGTGTCAGGGGCCTTCTGCAAGTGCAGCTCAGCACCTTGCCTCCACAGACCCCAGCTCTGCAAGTTCCAACTAGACTCCTCTGCTCCCACGCTGCACTAGCGTACTTTTCGCTAGTCCCTCACCAGATGCTTTCTCCTGACCATGTCTGTTACTACAAGACCCCTGGGGGAGGGGGGAAAGCTCTGTAGCAAGTCTTCATGCTCAATTCCATCATAATGCCCCTAGCCTATCAGTTCTCTGGTTACATATTCACTTATAGAGCAGGGTGGTGGAGATCATGCTTTCCTCAAGAGGAGCTTGCTTGGAGTCTTGTCTTCTGCTACTTCCTCACAGGCTAAGTAAATATCTACTCCTTTTTAGTCTTGGTTTCTTTACTTCTAAAATGTTCATATGTTGTCAGCTCCCCATGGAGACAGGGCAATGATTAGGGTGAAAGTAATGGAAATCACCATGGCAGCAATGATGGCAGTCAGTGTCCGTCTGTATTTAACATTTTTAAAATTTTTTAATTTATTTTTTATGTTTTTCAAGACGGGGTTTCTTGGGGAGCCGAGGCTGGCGGAACTCAGAAGTCCGCTTGCCTCTGTCACCTGAGTGCTAGAATTAAAGGTGTGAGCCACCACTACCTGGTTCAATGTCAGCTTTTTAAATCTCTTTCAACTACGTAATAATGCCAAGTGGTATATAATGTCTCTGTTTCATATGGGAGGAAACTAGGAACCAGTTGTGGGCAATCAATATAAGGGGTTTCTTCTACCTGCACCCTTATATGGGTCAGGGGCAGCAGGTACTAGGCACTCTAAGTTCTTATGGATCCCTGGGACTAGCCTCTCACTGGTTTAATGTTTGTTGACTAAATTAACTCTTGGTATCTCTGGGACTGCAAAAGGGCAGGCTGATTTTTATCCTGTTTTACAGAGGACAGTGTGTCTGGAAGACACTCAGTGCTGCAGGTCACTTCTGCCACTCTAGAGGAAAGGCTGCCAGTCTCTGCTAAGCCTACTATGCACCCTTTTTGTAAACAAGCTCTTGCCATGTACTTGGCCTGCTCCTCTGATGTAAGACTGAGGGCTCTAGATGGTGCTGGGAGTATGGCAGAACATTTGTACCTGGATGCTTGAAGCATGAGGTGTAACAGGACATTCTGGGAAGGCTCTGGTATGTGAAAAAGCAAAGAGAGAAAAGAACTGCCTACTCTCAACCCAGAGCTTTGCTTCTAGCCAGCTAAAGCTCAGAGGCAGCCTGGGCTCACACTTCTTGATAAGTTCTTTTATTTCTAAATTTATTTTATGTGTGTGTGCATGCCGCATATGCAGGTAGCTGGAGGACAGAAGAGGGTATCAGACCCTTGAAGCTGGGGTTATAGGCAGTGTGACCCACCCAATGTGGGTTATGAGACCTGAACTCAGCTCCTCTGGAAAAGTAGCCAGTGCTCTTAACTGCTGAGCCATCTGTCCACAGCCCCTCTTGGTAAGTCTAATAGTCTCATGTGAGAGGATTTTCAAAGTAACCTAGTAATCCAGACACACAAGTATTCAATGTTGTGGCATCTCCAGGGGAACCAGCCATTTGGAGCAGTGCTCGAGGTTCAGAGTCACCCTTGTGTCAACTAGTAGTATCAAATGGGCTCTTGTAGCCAGGTGGTGGAGGCGAACCTTTAATCCCAGCACTCTGGATGCAGAGACAGGTGGACCTCTGTGAGATCAAGATCAGCCTGGTCTACAGAGTGAGTTCTAGGATAGCCAGGGCTACACAGAGAAATCATGTTTTGAACCCCCTCCCCCAATGAAACAAAAAAACCAAAACCTAACCAAGCCAAACCCAGCCAAACAACAAACCCCCCCCCCACACACACACAAGAGGAAGAAAAGGAGAAGGAGGAGGAGGAAGAGGAGGAAGAAGAAGAGGAGGAAGAGGAGGAAGAGGAGGAAGAGGAGGAGGAAGAGGAGGAGGAGGAGGAGGAGGAGGAGGAGGAGGAGGGCTTTGTCTTCATTTACCTCTATACAGCTTTGCTCAACCTTGGTACAGTTGTGGCCCAACCCTAGGAAACAGTTAACACAAGGTAGGTCCTGATCTCTGAGAGAAACCCACACAAACGCAGTAGATCTCCAACCACTAATGTAATGAGAGGTGTTCACAAGAAGCCCAGGGAATGGGCCCTGAGAACGGGAAGACATGCTGGGAAGGGCATGAGGGCAGGCCCTGCTGCAGAAGTGCAGTGGGAGAGGAGGGTTGTGTGAGGCAGGGCAGGGGATACAGAGAATCTGCCGGGACCTGGGGGAATGTCTGTGAGGCTCATGTCCTTACACACACACAGTTCTGAAGCTGCCAGGTATGTGCAGGCTGACCTACTGCCCACCAAGGAGATCAAAGGTGAAGGAATATGCTGTAATTAATGACCTCACGAGAGTTCCCTTTCCAGTATGCTGTGAGCTACCAAAGGACAAGTGGCCACAGCACCTAAGTGAACTTTATAAACTGCTTCAGTAGGGATAACACAAACATGTCTGGGTTCTCACAAACATATCTTTTCACAAGGACCTCAAGTCCATCGCTCCTGAACTGGGTTAGGCAGTGTGTAGGGCTGGGCTGGAACCTCTTTACAGGAAGGCCTGAAGAACTATAGGCTGATAGGGCAGCAGTGGCAAGACTCAGGTGGGAAGACAAAGGCAGGCTGTTGTGGCTGGTGTGAGTGCAGCAAGCAGGGACAGTGATGGAGGCTGGCAGCCACAGCAGTAGCGGCAGGTCCTTATGCCATGTTAGGATAAGAACCAACCAAAGGCTTCAACAAGGAAGTGGTTTTTAGATTTGTGTTTTCTTTTTTTTAAAGATTTATTTATGTTCATTGGTGTTTTGCCTGTATGTGTGCCTGTGAGGGTATCAGATCCTCTTGAACTGGAGTTATAGATAGTTGTGAGCTGTCAAGTGGTTGCCAGGAATTGAACTGGGGTCCTTTGGAAGAGCAGTCAGTGCTCTTAACCACTGAGCCATCTCTCCAGCCCTAAATTTGTGTTTTCTAAAGATCACTCTGGCCCGGCAGGAACACTAAGGGAAGGAAAGGAGGCCACTGCATGGCCAGATCAGAGAAATCTGGACATGATGGTTGGTACTGTCAGCTTGACAGGGTCTAGACTCACCTAGGTGACAAGACTCTGGCCATGCCTGTGTGAGGGATCGTCTAGACTAGGTTAACTGTAGTGGGAAGACCCACCTCATCCGTGAATAGCACCAGTTCAGACTCAATAAAAGGAGAAAGTGAGCTAACACCAGCATTAACTGCACTCTGTTGCAAACTACCTGAAAGTCCTGTCATCAGGATCCCCTGCTATTATGGACTGTATTCTTGAACTATGAGCCCAAATAAAACCCTTCTTCTTTATGTTTGATTCTTAGAAGATATTTTATGTATGGGAAAAGGAAGCAAGGCCAGGTTTGAAAACCATAGAAGAGAATGACAGAACTCGATATCTGAACTGTACGGGGTGAAAAGGAAGGATGGTAGAGCCAAGAAATGTGTACGTTTCTATCTAGGAGTCCAGTGATTGGAGGCTTAGTCTGAACATGCTAACCAGACAGCCTTTCTGAGGTGAGTGGGACTTGTGCTTAGCTCCCATGACAGCTAGGACTGACATCTTTCATCACTTGACCAAGACCAGTTCTGGGTTCTGGAAGGAGAAACTTTCCACATCCTTGTGATAGGGAGTCTGGCCTGGTGGGTCATGTGACCTTAACAGACAGAGTGGCCATGGGGTCTGGTTTGTGGGCTGGTGCTTTAGCTCCTCCATTTGTAAGGCAGTAACTGTTCACCATCCTTGCAAGAAGCCCCGCAGCTGGGGATCACACTGATAAATTCACTGTATTACTTTGCACAAATCAATATCCCAGCACTTACCAGGGGTTGATGTGACCGAAATTGGTTTCAGCCAATTCGTGAGGGTAATAAATGGCCATTTATCAAATCAATTCATTCTGTAGCACTTCTCTGGCTGCCCATCCTCATGGTACCCATGGGGTGCCAGGCTCTGTCCCCCCCCTCTAGGTAGTCCCTAACACACATGCAACATTAGTTTGGAAAATCCAGAGAAGCCTGACATAGCATCTAGATATGTCCCACCCTCCTATGCCTGCTGAGGTTCCAGGGTGCCGAGGTTCTGGGCACTGCTTGCTTACCACAAGTTCAGACCCAGAAAGTGCCTCCTCATGCTTTGACTAGGCCACTAGGCTGCTCATTCCTTCTTTTGGGGATCCAGAAGCTTTTGGGATATGGTCACAGGAATGAACATGGTGCAGGACATTCTCAGTGTGATCCCAGCTGCAAGGTTCCTCAGCAAGGCAGATATACAACAAATGAAAGCAAAAAGAGGCATAGTCCTAGACAACATGGACCCCAAAGGTACTATTTTATGTAGGGTCACCAGAGTCTTGGCAGGGCCAATCTTTATACAATGGGACAAGAAGTGGGACTTTCTGGCAGCCAGTTTACCACTGACCTAATGCAGAATTCAGAAGACAGAAGAGGGGCTTTAAGGGAAAGGAGTTCCCAGGATGCATATTCTGACAGTTCTTGGAGGCAGAGAGCAGATCACCCAGTCTGAGCCAATCGTAAGAGATGGGATGACACTAAGCCAGGCATCAGAGGTCAAGCTCAGTGCTGGGGAAGAGGCAAGCTGGGATTGGGTGCCCAGTTACAGGTGAAGGAAAAGGGCTCTGGGTTTGACCTCAAGAGTACAGGGCCCAACCCAAGACAACGTTTTGAGGATAAGGTCTAGGCTGTGAGTTGTGTGACACAGATAGGAAAACATGGGCTTCCAAGTCATGGTTGTCCATATTAGTACCTTGCTATAAAGGCAAGGAAAGTGATGCCAAAGAAATGGGGTGCACAAAGGAAAAGGTAAACCACTATTTCTGGGAAGCTTTTTGGCATCTGGGCTTGAGGGGTTGCTGAGAAGTGGAGGTCAGAGGTTAGGAGAATGCCTATTGGAAACAGGTATGTAAGGCACTGTGTCATTGTGAGGCAGCTGTAGTCCAGTCCAAGTGGATAAGAGACTCCAACAAGCAGTATGTTCTGCTAGGCCTTCAGGTGGCAGCTGGAGATAGATGTATAGAACTAGAACCCAAGAGCACCCAGGTGCAGATTGGGCCCAAGTAGTGGCTCTTCCCAGCATCTGTGTGACTCTAAGTTCTAGATGGGATGGCAGCTTTGGTTCCTAGGTTCCATTCATTTGCTGAAAGACAGGTTCATAAGCCCTGGTGAGAGGCTTATGAGCTCTCATGCTACATGAAGATGATGGAGATAAGATAGCCTGGTGAGTCCCAAGCAGACACTGAGGAACATGTAATGGGGTGAGATGCTTAGGGACTAGAGGGATCAGTCAGAAGGACTGGCAAAGACAGTTTAAAATAGAGGGTTTTAAACTCTAGCTGAGTGGCAGATAGCCTAAAGGGTCTGTTAAAAACATAAAAAACAGGTTGACTACAGGTGTAAACTGAAGCCTAAAACTGTGGCACTGACCCAGAGGACATCCTGGGAGAAACACTTGTCTCAAGGGGAGACCCCCTTAGTCTGGCACAGGCAACTGCTTCCCTGCCTCACCTGCCTCAAGACACCCTGAAACAGGTCTGAGTTGTAGAACAAGGTAAGGCCCCTGCCTTCAGCGGCACCTACCATACACATCTGTTGAAAGAGAGCTGTGCTTGACAGGGCCTCAGGGTGGCAATAAGCCCTTCACCAGTGGGGATGAAGGCGTTTCTTGAGATGTTTTCTGTAAAATTCAGCCATGCAGCTACTGGTAAACCACTCCCAAAGTTTGGGAGTGAGCGCTGGGCTGGCTGGCATATAGAAACTGAACTTTTGTTCTGGCTCAGCTCCCACCCCTCAGAGTCTCAGGTGTCCCACCTTAAATTGGGAGATGAGGGGTAGTGGACCAGATGAAGACAACAGTGGTATTTGATGGTGCCCACCTCACAGCACTGCTCTAAGGACTAAATGACCTAAAATATGCAAGAACTTAAGACAATACAGGCATTGTACTCACAGGCAGTACTCAGCAAACAGTAACTCTGAATAGAGAGTGCATCTCTCTGGCTTTGAGGTAGCAAGATGTGCATCTTACCACAGCAGCTGCCCCTTTCCCACCTGACTGGCACTGAGGACAGGACTCACCAGCACCAACGGTGGCGATGGCACTCTCCTGGCCAATGATGTGCTCCTTTAGTCGCTGCTCAAGTGGGAAGCGGCGCCGTTCCTCTGCCTCACGCTTCCTCTGCTTCTCCATGTACTGAGGGAAAAAGAGCAACAGTTCAGGGAGGCTGGCCTCAGCGGGACCTTGGTTTAATCTGTTTCTCAGTGGAGGGGAAAACTGTAGATGTTAGCGCCCCAAGGGTCCTGCTCTACCTTATGACCACTGGAGGTGGTTACCCCGACCTTTCTGCTCAGGAGGAGCATAAGTGGCAGGGCCTTACCACAAATAGTTCTTGGGCAGAACCAACTACTGCCCTCGTGGCTTGAGAGAGTTAAGTGCATCTTTCACTAAAAACACTACTGGAAAAGAGTTTGCTAAATGTCTGAGTGCCTATCTGGACTCCAGAGTGCTTTCTATTGTCAGGCTATAGTGGTTTCTGGCATGGACTCTGGCCCAGCAGCAGCATCTGGTATACGTAAAAATATAGACACAAAAAGGAGAGGACTAACAGCTAGACAGGTGTGTAGATGTACAGAAAGGGGAAGATACACAAATATGGAGTGCTTGGGTGGGGCTTTCCATGACATAGGAGATTGTAAGAAAATGGAGGACTGGTAACCCGGTAGTCTGGGCTGAGGGCGTGAGGATGATGGGGACATATTTACGGAGGCAAAAGCCGATGGATCCTAAACTGAGAAGCAAACATCTGGTCTTCTGGTGGCTTTTCTCCCCAAGCCACAGTAAAAGAGCTGCCAAGGTAACGCCCTGTCATGAAAGTTGTGTTTGCAGATTGTTCTTGCGGGCAGAGTGGATGAAAAATACCTGCTGCTTGGGCAGTGTTTTCCTGTTATAGTAGTGACCTTGACAGAAGTTAAAAAAAATAAATAGCAAACAATCCAATTTTGGTTGTTGCTATCAGTCTGTAACTGAAAGCTCCCATCAGTCCTCGGTTTCATATGGAGCAATAATTCGGCGCTGATCCCAGTGGAGTGACGCTTGCCGGCTGGAATCCAGAGTGTCACTGTGCAGCTCCCTCAGGCGCCACATACATCACCTGGCTCTGCCAACTCCAGCCATATATCTGCCTCTTTCTCCTCCCTGTCCACAAGCCCATTCAGCACTCAGGCCCACTGGGCTGGAAGGTGCTGATGACAAGTTTCTCAAGTCTCTCAAGTCTCTCTCTCTCTCTCTCTCTCTCTCTCTCACACACACACACACACACACACACACCCATACACATTCACTGGAATGGTGACAACTTGTTGGACAGACCCTGAAGGAAACTGAAGTTAAAGTTGGCTTGCCAGGATTTGTGGGGCATATTTACACACTGCTGTGTGCCAGGCACTGTACTCAGCACTTCATTCAGTGTCTTAATTTTTAGAGTCACCTCCCATCTGAAGTTGGGCTCTTCTGGCTCATAGTGAATCAATTATACGGCAGAATGAACAAGCTTCTCTATAGACAGATATAAACTCCAATGACCTCATCCATTTAAGAGCTAGTGACTGGGGTAGTAAGAACCCCTTAGGATCTTAGTTCCCTCACCACTGCATGGAGATAGTGCTCACACCCACCCTCTAGGATGCTTGAGAAGGAAATGAGAGAAGCATTTGGCAGAGCCTGGCATGCAGGAAATGTGGGTTGGTAATAAGTGGTAGCCAGGTGACTCAGATGTCTTCCAAGTATCTACCCTTAGGAAGTGCTGAGCATATTTCTCTCTTCCTTTCCTTTTCCTTCCAGGAGTGGCAATTGAGCCTAGGGACCTTACTCATGCCAGGCAAGCACTTTAACCCTGAGTTATGTGTCAGCTCTTGGAGAAATACTACTTCCCACCAGGTGGTGGTGGCTCACTCCTTTTATCCCAGCGCCTGGGTGGCAGAGGCAGGTGGATCTCTGTGAGTTCAAGGCTAGCCTGGTCTACCGAGTGAGTTCTAAGACAGTCAGGGCTACATAGAAAAACTCGAACTATGTCCACTTGGATGTCCACTGTCTCGGAAACACCTCCTAAGGCGCCCTCTCTCGGTACCTCAGTCTGCAGGTGCTGCCTCCACAGGGTCCATTTTCTGGAGACACCTTGACTACTTGAAGCAGCCCCCACTGGCCACCAGTTTTCCTTACATGGCATGAGATTCCATCTATGGGGCCTCATGAGACTTCGTATTCCACTTTGTTGAGTTAGGTATGACCATCATGGTTCCCCAGTATTCTCCAGAAAACATTTCTTCTTCCTGTAACTCTTCTTTGGGGTCAAGATTTTATGTTGCTTAGAAGTTCCATTAATTTCTTGGACAAAGGGTAAGAGTTCTAATCACTATGAAGTGAGCATTGGGGAAGAGTCTGAATGAATTGGCTGGATTTTGGGAGCTTCCTGATCGTGTTGGGAAAGATTCTATTAGAACTAATCTGTAGAACACAGCTAGAGCCTCCTAAGCCTCAAGTTTCGAATAGTTATTTATTCAGAAAAACCTCTGAAAGTGTATCAGATTCTGTTGGAAAAGGGAAGGGCTGGCAAGATGGCTCAACAGTTTAAAGTGCTTGCTGCACTGCAGATCTGAGAGCCTGATTTCAACTCCTAGATCCTATAGTTGGGGAGAGCATAGACTTCTGACAGTTGTTCTTTGACTCCCACATGTGCATCATGGAATACATATGTATCACACACACAATGAGAACTAGTGCATCATACTGGATATTAAATAAGGTCAAATGTAGTGCTTTGTGTTGTTTTGCCAAGGTGTAGAAGAAATCATCTTTTAATTTGTATTGTTTTACACTCTAGGGCTTGACCACTGGGTCTTTTCCATACTAGACATGAGTCACTTTTTAAAGGTAACTGTTCTGAGCCCAGCCTTGTGTAAAGTTAGTCAGTAGAAAAAAACAAAACAAAACAAACAAAAAACCGGAGAAGGAAAACACTTGCTTTGTATTTGTTCAAGCTGGGGGAGAGGAGGACCTCAGAAGGACTCTACGCTGCTGCTGCACTTGGCTCCTGGAAGGCACACGGGGAAAGGCTACAGGACTGAGTTCAAAGCTCTGTAGTGGGGTTCCACTTATCTCAAAGACATGGCAGGTAACACAGGCAGAGGGCTGGACTGACATGTCCTGTGAAGGGGCTGTCAGGAGAGCAGGTGTGGGGAGTGACCATCCTCTTAACAAAAGCCTGGAACAATTAACTTCAGATGCTCTCACCTGGAGCTGGCAGCAGCCAGCTCCCATGCTGCATCTTGCCTGGCTGATCGCAGCTCCTGGTTTCCATCAGTCTTGATTTAACATGGCACTCCTGACTCTGAGTGCATTTACAGGAAAAGGCTGGGAGGCCTAGCTAAGCCTGCTTCACTCAGAGATGAGTGGCGCAGCAAAGGAGGGCTTTGGGAAGAAGGTGTATGACAAGCATCTTGATTACTAGGCATGCCTTAGGTGACAGGTTTGACAGTGAAGCTGGTAAGGAGAGAGCCACTGTGGTGCTGGTGGTAGGTGGCCAGAATAAGTCCCTGAGTAAGAGCGGTGTAGTGAGGTGTAAAGGAACAGGAAGGTCAAACCACGTTTGCAAACTCTCTTGTACCCTCAGGTGTGCCTTATACTTCCGACTCCTAAGTCAGTCTGACCTTAAGTCCTGGTCAGGATGTCTGACTTCCTGAAATGTGGTGATAGGAAGAACTATGTAGGAAGGCCAACAGAGGGGACTAGCAGGTACAGAGACTGGGGTAGGAGTGACAACAGCACAAGAATCCAGGGTATCCAACACAAATTGCCGTATTGAGATACCCCATCCCCACATATGCATGTAGCAGATGTACAGCTTGGTCTTCATGCAGGTCCCCCAACAACTGGAACAGGGGCTTACCCTGACTCTGTTGCCTGCCTGTGGAGCCTGCTCCCCTAACTGGGCTGTCTTGTCTGACCTCAGTGGGACAGGATGTACCTAGTCCAGCAGTGACTTTGAGATGCCAGAGTGGGCTGGTTCCCCAGGAGGGACTTCCCCGTTCTCAGAGGTGAAGGGGAGAGGCCATGTGAGGGGGGACTTGGAGGAGATGTGGGGGCTGTGATCCGAATATAAAGTGAATAAATAAATTAATGGAAATAAAAAAAGAACTATGGATGCCAACAAAATGGAACAGGAGACTATGGGTGAGAGAGGTAGAAGAGACTTGAAAACTTCTTGAACTAGCCCATAAAATACACTCCACGTGAAGAGGGCTGGCCACAGCGCACCTTCCAGAATCCACTCCCTACCTTTCCAGTCCCCTCCTCTATTTGTGCTCGAGACCTTTAATTCCAGCACTCAGGAGGCAGAGGCAGGCCGATGGATCTCTGTAAATTTGAGGCTAGCCTGGTCTACAAAGAAAGTTTCAGGACAGCCAGGGCTGTTACACAGAGAAATCCTGTCTCAAAAAACAAAGCATAACATCTCACATCTCTCTATGTCAACCCAGAGGTCCCCTGACCCTAGTTGGCACTGGGCCATCTTTTGCAGGCTCCAGAGCCATCCTGCCAG
The DNA here is from genome assembly GCA_019843965.1 of Rhynchomys soricoides. NCBI lineage: Eukaryota > Metazoa > Chordata > Mammalia > Rodentia > Muridae > Rhynchomys > Rhynchomys soricoides. Next base: position 3,707,885 of record JADRCH010000315.1, on the reverse strand, counting down.
GGGTGGTTTCAACTGCTGCCAACAGACCTGGCTTAAATTTACTTATGTGATTTTGACCTTGTCATGTATCTGTAAATGGCTGGGTTGAGTTCAGAGACAGGACCAGAGAGAAAGTTAAGATGGGAAGCAAGTGGCTAGGAAAGAGTTGGATGCTCTCAGATTCAGGGCATGTGATGCTGACAATCTTGTGATTCCTGATCTTTCATCCCTTGGATAAGGTAGCTGCCAGGTCTTCCCACTGCCACTGTCCCCTTTGTAATTAGTATTTTTAGGGAGAGACTTTGACATTGTGAAGTAAATATCCTGTCACTTTGCAAACTTTAGTCTCTGGTTTTGGCACTCGGTGATGGGTCTTGTCTGAGTAGGGTCAGTGATTTGACTCTCATAGTTCCATGAAGGTTGGCCTTGTCACTGTCCTGGGGAGATGACTGAATCCAAGCCAGCTCTGCTGGCTTAATGATGAGGAGAGACTCATCATTAACCCAGGAAGGCTGCCTCTGAGCCTGCACTTTCTACCTGGGGATAAGGAGGCCCCATCTTCACTAAGTTTAAGGTCTAATTAAGCAGATGAGATTGAAAACACAAATTTGCTCTATTTGCTTCTCTTACTGGGCTACACAGTAAAATAAACACCAGAGAGCATTCTGGCCAAAAGTATCTAATGAGTTCAATCAGAAGGAAACAGCAGAACATTCTACAAAATTACCAGCCTGTACCTGTGACAATGGCAAGATCATGAAAAACGAGGAGAGTCTGAGAAACCAGTCTCTTTCAGAGGAACTGAATCCAACTTAGACCCCAGACTGTCTTTCCTGGTAAAGAGAATGGAAGCTGGGAATCTGAATACCATGCAAAGGTTATTTAATATCAATGATTTTTGATATTTTGATTTTGTTAACTGTGCTCACATATGTAAAAAATGTGGGCTGAGTGTGTTGCTCAGTGGTACTGCACATGCTCAGTGCTCCTGATGCTTTGAGTTCAATCCCTAACTACAGGGGAAAAAAAGCAAACTCCAAAAATAAAAACAAAACCAGGTGATGATGGTGCATACATTTTAGTCCCAGCATCCTGGAAGCAGAGGCAGGTGGATCTCTGAATTGAGTTCAAGGCCAGCCTGGTCTACAAAGTAAGTTCCCGGACAGATAAGGCTACACAGAGAAACCCTGCTAGAACACCTCCCCCAACCCCCAAATCCTATTTTAAAACAAACAAACAAAATCCTCATACTCAGGAGAGTAAAGAATCACCATGAGTATAACCTTAAAATATTTACTTTGGGTATAATTATATTAATTCTATCTGTCTATCCATCCATTCATACACACAACCACTGTGTTAAAATGTTAACAGTTGGGCATCTAATTAAAACGTTTATTGGAACTTGTTACACAATTTCTGGAATTGGAACAAAATAAAGGGGAAAAGGCTAGGAATGGGCAGGCCTCTGAGATTATGTCTTTATCAGGAGTGTTTGTGAAAGCAGACAAACTATGTCTCTGATATGCATTCCTTCCTTATATAAATATATTTTATCAATAAGTTCTTGAAGGGGTAGGAAGATAGAACTCACAGAAGCTTGTTCCCATGAAGCACTTAGCACCTACCTATGTGGCTCACAGTAGGCTACAGAGACAGCAAGCAGGTGCCTGTGCTGAGATGTGCAGCAGAGGACATGGCACACTGGGCAGGATGCTGGGAGAAGGATGTGCCCTTCCTGTCCTCCTGGGTGCTCCACCCCAGCACTCCTGCCGAGTTTCACTCAGGTCTGGTAGGAGCACCCAGGCTCTCAGCCTGGGATGTGGGCCCAGGGGAGCATCACATCCCCAGCTACCCTGAAGCAAATGAAAAAATATAGAGCCAGAGATTATGCTTGTGATGCTGCCACTGGGATATGCAAATAAAATATATGGGACGGGCCTATCTGCCTAATATTCCTGCCAATTCATTCTCTGGGTGTGATTAAAATGAGCAATAAATTCCTCGTGAGTCTCAGTGGAGTGAGGATCTGGAGAGGAGCTGCGGCTGGCATGTGCATCCCCCTCAGCTGAATATTCATCATGGGATAGCTCCCCATATTTTTGTTTTATCTGCCATCATGTGCACAGAGATATATTTCTGCCTCTCTCTCATCCCTTAGTTAGGACATGAAGATGGTCTAGGCGTTAAGTATTAAACTCTTTATGTGCTGAAATCATTCAAAAGCGAGATCTAGGCTAACCCCTCTATGAAGCCCTACTCGTTCTGCCAGGAGAAGGGCCAGCTTTCCTACCGTGCTCCCAACCCCTGTGCATCACTCTGAGGCACCTGCCAGGATTGTTTTTGAGTTAAGAATGCCTCTCTCTCCTACAGTAGGACACCAAGCTAGGGACAGTGGCTGGGCCTCTCTCACTTTGGATCTTCCCCGGAGCTAAAATAAACTAAGGCCTGGAGAACACTGAAACCTAGAGAACCTGAGAAGTCATTTCGAGAAAATCATTTCGTCCAATTAAGGTGACAGATTCTGAGAGCCAGTGATATATTTTAAGAGGAGGAATAAAGTAAAAAAAAACAAATCAGGCTTACGGATAGTTTTAAATATGCGGAAATCACAAATAGTAAGGGGAGGGGGGAGCTTTCAGAATCACCTGTTGGGTCAGGCAGGTAACACAAATGCCTGGCAGATGAGGACATAATACAGAAGGGACATGGCAGCAGAGTCTATCCCTCAGCCCTTCACCATCCCTCCTATTTGCCACCTGGCAATAGATGGAGAAAATTCAATGCCGTAAGTCCTGTGTCACATTTTTGGAAGTCTGGGTTGCCATATAAGACATGGTTGCCAGTAGGTTTAGGCAGAAAGAGCACGTATGTAAAGAGACGTAGATGTGGTCTGGAAAGAGTTAATACAGTACCACAGAGGCACATTTAAGACTCTCACAGACAACCTGGTTTCTGTGTGTCACGTTTCTTTCTTGCCTATTCAGGATTCCCGTCTGTGGGACAGGGGTATTAAGAGCAACTGCATAAGTTTGTTACAGGAACAGAGAAGGGATATGTCCTGCACACAGCAGGGCCTTGATGATCAGTAACGGCTCGGAATGACCGATGAATAGCTCTTATACGCAGACAGCAGGTTAGGATACTTGTATGGGAGACTGGGCTGGGAGCTGGCCTCTTTTCCAGGAAGCCTTTCTTGACTAGTCATACCACTGACTCATCTGCCTGTCCAACTGTCAGGAGATGAGCTCCTGGAGTGACTTACTCACCTGTTTTTGGCTATCTAGCCAACAGTCCAGCACAGAGCTGTCATTTATAAATAGGTGAAATAACATTAAATTCTCCCTTCTTACTTCCAAATCTTCCATAGCCAGACATATGATGCTAATATTCTTCCAAGGTGGAAGAGTTGGGTACCGGTGGGGTGCAGTGCAGGAGGAACAGAATGGGAGCAAAATCAGATCAGAGTAGTAACACTGTGCTGGACAGTTTTGTGTCAACTGGACAGTCATCTGAGAGGAGGGAGTCCCAATTAAGAAAATGCCTCTGTACGACTGGGGCTGTAGGCAAACCTGTAAGGCATTTTCATAATTAATGATTGATGAAGAAGGGCCCAGCTCATTGTGGGTGGTGCCATACTTGGCCTGGTGGTCCTGGGTCTTTAAGAAAGCAGCCTGAGCCAGCCAGTAAGCATGGCCTCTGTATCAGCTCCTGCCTCAGGGTTCTTGTCCTGTGTGACTTCCTGCCCTCAGTGCTTTTGATGGAACTGTGAACAAAATAAACCTTTTCCTTCCCATGTTGATTTTGGTCACCACAGTGTTTTTCATTACAGTCACAGAAACCCTAAGACACTCACAAAAGACACAACCAGGAGGGACCCACTGTCAGACACAACCTGTGGCCAGGACCTCAGTGCCCTCCAAGTCTGAGTCACTGCAATTGACTGTAGGACTTGAACTCTGAGGGGCAGCTCTGCTTACTAACCAGCAGCTGGAGACAGAGCTCCGGTCTAAAGCAGTGTTTTTCCCACAAAAATCTGCTGTAAAGAGCTAGGTTTTGCAGTTTGGTGAAAACAAGCAGAAGAGAAAGGAGAGATGGAACAACCTATTCAAACGTAGACAGCAGAGCAATGAGGTACAGGTGTGGAGAGCACCTGGCCTTCAGGATGGATGGGATCTCACTGGCTGATGGCACAGAGAACAGACTTCCGGCTGTGAAACTATGGAACCAGGCTGGCTCTAAGTGGTATTCTGCCTCCCCACAGAAGTAAGCCCTTCTTCTGTGAAGAGCTCTGCCATCGAATGTCTCCTCCTCACATTGACTGCCACTCCTGCACTTTGGATCGAGTAAGCGAGCAAGTGAGCAGTCTCTCTTTGCTAGCTAGATACTTCCGTTGCCTTCTGCTTTTTCAAGGCACTGCATTCTGGTCATGATTCTGTAGTCCTTGACAAATAGATTCTAAGGGCTCAACATCTGCTGAGCAGATGCAGCTGTCCTTGGAGCTCAAGAAGGGTTTGCCTTGCACAGGTGAATCCAGCCATCACGTTGTTCACTCTGGTACTAGTCTTGGTATTAGGCTAGTACTGTGGCCCACCTCCCTGAGGTAACCACACTGTTAAGTGGCCTTCAGTGGCTCTTGACACTAAGATGCTTGTTCACTTTGAAGGAAATCTTTGCATAGCCAGCCCCTGTCCTGTGTCAGACCACCTGACACACCACAGGTATACTTGGCAAGTATAGTGCTGTCCTTCTGTCTAAGAGGAGATGAGGGAATACAGTACCGAGGCTCTCTGGAACCAGCAGGAATTTCATCAGAGCATGTGGGGAAGCTGATCTGAATGGTGGTACAGCTGTTCTAGGGCATGCAATCTGAACACAGGGAGGGAAACAACAGCCCCTTGAATTTAGTAGCTCTTTTTGGCCCAAGTACCAATCTGGATGGGCTATGAAAAGCTAGCTACCATTTCTTAGCCCATCCCATCTCTTGAGGAAATTATCCTGAGACAAGGAATAAGTGGGTTGATCAAGTGATTCCAGCTCTCCTTGTCTTCAAGTATGGTAGGATTACTTCCTTTGCCCCCTTTGATTTGATGGGATCCTATGGTTAGTTCTGGCTAGTGAGTTGAGGCTCCAGGCTGAGTAGTCAGCTGTGGAGTGTTGCCATGGCTGTACAGGTCAGAGGGCAATTTTGTGGAGTTGGCTCTCTTCTTCCACCTTAACTTGGGTTTTAGAGATCTAATTCAGGTTGCCTGGCTTGTGAGGTAAGTACTATCTTGTCAGCTATCAACTGAAAATTTAAGACACTTCAGAGTATACTTTCCCTCTCCAAGTAGCCAGCAAATGGGGCTGGGGTAGGGTGGAGGGAGAGTGTGCTCTAAAGATGGGGTCTGAGTGCCCTCATTGAGCAGAGCCTATCCTTAACCCCCAACAATGGTGAACATCAGCAAAAGGCAAAGCAAGCCTTCGTTGTTCAAACCATTGAAATTGGATGATTACAAGCAGCATAGTCCAGCTTATCCTGATGGATATGCACTCATATAGCCCGCTGAATCTTAGGGAGTCTTCAGGTCAGTGTTTTTTCTTTCCTGGAGCTTCATTGAGGTCTCAGTAAGGAAAGCACTTGTTCCAAGGCCACACAGGCAGAGTGACAGAGCTAGGATAAGAACCTAAGCCTTTGGTGTCTCAGATTGGCAGAGTATCTGCCAGTAGATTGGACCTGTCATCCTGAATTATCTCTTTGGACAAGACCTCAGTGTTAGAAAGAGCAAAGACAAGGGATCAGAAGCCCGGGATTCCAGGCCAGGTCCTGCCTTGTGGTCAAGTGCATTAGTTTCAGTTTTGATGCAAACTCAACGTGGACCTATGGCACATCACATCATATTCCTGGCTCCAGTATCTACGGGAGTAAAACAAGCCACCAGGTTCACACTTCAGAATTTATATTCATTCTACAACAGCGCCCTCTTCACAGCTGCCAGGAGGGAAGAGCATGAGTGATGCATGGGCAACACTCAGGGCCATCTTCCCTTCAACCAGAACAGGGCCATTTCCCTCTGACTCATTTGTTTTGCTTTCTTAAGATTTCCTACCACAAATCTGATGACTGTCTAGGTTCCTGCCAGGTCTGAGATTTGTGACTCTGGTTCTTGGATTCTACCCAAATGGTAAGTTCTGTCACCGTGGAAGACAGAGGCCTCAGTCTTATTTTTTAGGGAGTTTGACAGTTTGGTTGAGAAAATAGCTTTAGGATGGAGACATCTCTTACTTAGATTGTGTGCCAGGCTCTGGCATGTGTGTGGAGGGTAATGGTGAAGGAGCTATGGTTGGAAAGGATGTTGTCGGAGGCTGTAGTGTATGTGAGGCCTAAGGAACACTTGCTTTACTCAAAACTTCATTTGCTGGTACCTTCTGCTGAAAAGAAGCTGGGAGGCCATCACCTTAAAAATGAACATGACAGCCAGGTAGTGGTGATACACACCTTTAATCCTGGCACTCGGGAGGCAGAGGCAGGTGGATCTCTGTAAATTTGAGGCCCACCCGGTCTATAGAGTGAGTTCCAGGATAGTCAGGGCTACACAGAGAAACCCTCTCAAGAAACCAGAAAAAGAAAAAGTTAATTCTCAGAAATTGCAAATGGCTAGAGCCTCTCCCTCTCCATAGTCATGACCAGAAACCTTGTTCTTGGTAAGGCCGGGGCTAAGTGTGAATTTAAACAGACAATGATCAAGGGTTGGCTTGGTGGTACATGGCTGCAATCCCAACACTTAGGGTTATTTTAAGGCATTTCAGCTGATCTGCAGGCTAGAAAAAGAACAAAGGATCAAGAACAAAGGATCAAGAACAACTTGTATTTTGGGGTCATTTCTGCATAGAACCTACTGTATATCCTGTGGTTAACTGCATTTGTTTTACTCTTGATGACTTACTCTGGGAGTGCCAGCCATGGATATGTAGTAAGTCCAGTGGCCAGAAAACAAAAGACCACCTAAGGTGTGGAATTTAAAAAGTGGAAGGTCATGGGGCTGGAGAGATCGCTCAGCAGTTAAGAGCACTGGCTGTTCTTACAGAGGAACTGGTTTTGGTTTCTATTCCCATCACCCACATAACTGCTAACAATTGTCTGAACGCTGGTTCCAGGGCATCTAAGGACTTTTTGCAGCCTCTTTGGGGCACTGCATGCACATAGTACATAGCATACACACAGGTAACACACACACACACACACACACACACACACAAAGGGTAGAAGGTTAAATGATGCATGGAGTCCCCATAGCCTCCTCTCTATTCACCTTGGTCTCAGAAGTTTTCAGAAGTTTCATAACCTCTCCTTCCCGGGCATAATCCAGGGGTGTGTGTCCCATCTCATTCCTCTGAAGGGGATTGGCTCCTGGCAGAAAAAGAAGGACAAATGGTCAGAGGCTATATGAATGATTAGTGGGTCCTCAGTATTACCTACAGGTGGCTTGGGCACCTCAATTTCAGTATGAATCTCCATGGAAATTTATGAGATTGCAGAAGAAATATAGGAAAAACACATCACATTGCTCTGGAAGGAGGGAATATGTGGTCCTTCTTAATGGAGGTCAGGACACTAGGGCCGCCTTCTACAACTATCACTATTACTACACACACACATACACACACACACACAGAGAGAGAGAGAAAGAGAGAGAGAGCGCTAAGATATGCTAACAAAATCTGGCAAATAAATTAATACATTCATATACCCAACACATGCATATAGATATGGGTGTGTGTGTGTGTGTACACATTCACTAAAATGTTCACATCTTCCAATATAACTGCACACAAAGGAACCCTGATTCACAGAGTCATATAAAAGGGTTCCTTTCTAATACAGAACATCCCGAATAGGAACTTCAAGGTCTTATTCTTTCCTCCATATCTTTTATTTTTCTCTTTTGAGACAGTCTCCTAATCAACTCTGGCACTTGTTATATAGAGTAAGTTTGCCTCAAACTCAAAGCTAGCCTCCTCTCTCAGCCTCCTTAGTGTGTGTGTGTGTGTGGGGGGGTGTTTAACAGGTGTGACTTAACACACCCAGCTCTTCTCTCTTTCCTGAGTCAGCCAAGTCCTCTGGAAGTTGTGGGTGTCTCAGGACTTCGGACCTGCCCTGCTTGCTGACAAGGAGGGCGTGTATGGAGTACAAAGAGCTCCGGTGTGAGAAAGCGGCTAGCTGAGGGCTACTCAACTACTTTCTAAATGCCGGCACAGACCAGCCTGTATAGGGCATGGATTCGGCAAGGCGTGGAATGACAAGGAAAATCTCACTCTCCGTGCTGCCAGACTCTCTTTTCCACAGCCCATCTCTGGGCAACTCTCTTCCCAACCCTAACCATAACCAGTGCCAGCAATCTTGCAAACCCTGAAGCAGTGGAGCCTGAGGACAGAGCTGGCCTTGTACTCAGCATTTCCTGTATTCCTTTCTTACTAGAAAAATGCACATAAGGGGAGTTTAGACTAATTACTGTCATAAGAGCATAATGGGAACCCACCCAGCACGGGTGGACAGGAACAAAAGCCAGTTTTTCCAAATCTGCCTCTTTGAACATTTATCTCACATTATAAAACTCCCCACTGAAGTTCTGTTTCTTTAGATTTCATAACTTAGCAATGATAGTAAACATTCAATAAACACTTGCATGTTTAGGGGAAGGAGGCGGGGCTTAGGAAACTTTTAAATAAGAAAAAACTAAGTCAGGCAGGGTGGCATATATCTTTAATGCCAGCACTTGGGTAGCTGAGACAGAAGATTCAGGGCAGCCAACAAGGCTACATATTGTCTCAACAAAAACAAAACAACAATTACAACAATTTCTGCTCCCCCCAGAGATTACATTTGATCTTGTTTTTGATCAGGAATAAATGTTAATATAATACTTTAATAATATAGAATTCATATACCATAAAATTACTGCCCTCTCCTTTTTTAACCAGTATTGGAAGTAGGACTTCACACATTCTAGGCAAGTGCTCTACTACGGAACTACATTCCCAGCTCCCTAGAATCCTGGTGCCTGGTAAATGAAGAAGCTAGGAGAGGTGTCACTGGAGTTGTGAGCCACAACATGGATACTAGGAATCAAACCCAGGTACTCTGGAAGAGCAGCCAATGCTCTTCATTGGTGTTCTAAAGCTATCATTTGGTGTTTAATCTCAGGTTGTATAACTATTACTAATATCTAACTTACCCCCTTTCCATGAAGAAACCCCATACCAATTATCAACTCCCCCAAAACAAAACAAAAACAACAAAACAAAACAAAAAGCCCAACCCCCCCCACGCTTGATTTTCTCTCTTTGTGTGTTTATATAATATAACTGGAATTGTGTGATGTGTGCCCATTGTGTGTGGCTTCCTTCATGTGGTAGCATGGCTGGATAATATTTTGTTCTGTGAAGATACTATCCTTTCTTACCTATTTCATAAACAATACACGTTCTGTAGTATTTTTGTTTGCCTTTTGTTTTCCTGAGATACTGTCTTGTTTTCCTGAGATACTGTCTTGTTTTCCTGAGATACTGTCTTGTTTTCCTGAGATACTGTCTTGCTATACAGCTCAGACTGACCTTGAACTCAAGATCTTCCTCAAATAGTTCTGTGGGTGCTTAACAGGTATGGGCCACTAAGTAGCCACACCCACCCGCTCTCTCAAAATGGCCTTGAATACCTAAGCTCATTCCTGCTTCAGACTACTGGGACTAGCTGTGTACACCACCATGCCCAACTCTGGTTTGCATGCTTCATGTCTTTTTAGTAAATGCCCTGGAGTGACAGCAACAAGAGTCTACTGATCACTGCATTTGTTCTTGGCTCGGCACTTAGCATGGTCTTGTTTTTTCATCTAACATTTTCAACCCCTGGGAATCAAAACCTCCAACATACAGACATGAAACTGGACTCAAGTGCAACCATTAGCAGCAGGCCTATTGTTCTGAGCCAGGAGTCCACCCTTCTCCACACCTCAACAGAGTGGCAATGATGCACCACTGCTGAAATCCCTCCAGTGAGGGGGAGTGTCTCGACAAGGTGCAAGGAGGGATCTTCCTACCTTGGCACTGGTGTCTACTGAGCACCAAGCAGTAAGGTTGCCCTTTCCTGCAAAGCTCAGTGGAATGAGTATGTGAGTGTTTACCATCATTACTGTTTCTAGTCTTTTAAGAATTTAAGATGCTCAAATAGGCTCTCTCCACAAGCAGAGCAAGATGCCCAAAGGAAAGAAGGCCAAGGGGAAGAAGGTGGCCCCAGTCCCCGCAGTCGTCAAGAAACAGGAGGCCAAAAAGGTGGTCAATCCGTTGTTTGAGAAAAGGCCCAACTTTGGCATCGGGCAAGACATCCAGCCCAAAAGAGATCTAATACACTTCGTCAAATGGCCCCACTACATCAGGCTGCAGGGGCAAAGAGCCATCCTCTATAAATGGCTCAAAGTACCTCCTGCCATTAACCAGTTCACCCAGGCCCTGGACAGGCAAACAGCTACTCAGCTGCTTAAGCTTGCCCACAAGTACAGACCAGAGACAAAGCAAGAGAAGAAGCCAAGGCTACTGGCCAATGCTGAGAAGAAAGCTGCTGGTAAAGGGGACGTCACAACTAAGAGACTGCCTGTCCTCCAGGCAGGAGTCAATACAGTCACCACCTTGATGGAGAACAAGAAGGCTCAGCTGATTGCCCATGATGTAGACCCTATTGAGCTGGTAGTTTTCCTACCTACCCTGTGTCGAAAGATGGGGGTGCCCTACTGCATCAAGGGAAAGGCCAGGCTGGGGTGCCTGGTTCATAGGAAGACATGCACCACTGTTGCCTTCACACAGGTTAACTCGGAAGACAAGGATGCTCTGGCTAAGCTGGTGGAAGCTATTAGGATAAATTATAATGACAGATATGATGAGATCCGCTGCCACTGGGGAGGCAACATCCTGGGTCCTAAGTCTGTGGCTCGAATTGCCAAGATGGAAAAGGCAAAGGCTAAAGAACTTGCCACTAAACTGGGTTAAATGTACACTAAGTTTTCTGTATATAAATATGATTACAAAATTATCTTCCAAAAAAAAAAAAGGAAAAAAGAAAAAAAAAAAAGAAAAAAGAAAAAAGATGCTCAAATAGAGCCTCATTCTTTCTTTTAAATTGGTTGACACTCACTGGACATGCAGCAGCAGCAGCAGGTGTTGAGTGGTTGCGAACTGCCTGGCGCGTCCGCTTTTAACTCAGGAGCTTTCTTTAGCCCCTTCTCCCAATGTTTATCTTGTTTTTGGCTTTAGAAATAGCTAACCTTAAACTCATTACATAGCCCACCCTGTCCTTGAACTTGATTGAGCCTTGTCATCCTGAGTGCTGGGGATCTGTTTTGTTGTTGTTTTTAATCTCTCCTTACTGTTCTGTGGTAACTGGTAATTTGGCCATGGCTTCCTTGAGTTTTTAAAGACTTCTTCTCAATCCTCACCTCAGCCTTGTTACCAGTCTTTGCAGACACCTTTTCCTGTTTTTAAGAAGTAGGTCTCCTTTGAGTTTGAATATAACATAAATTCAGTTCTCCAAGAGCTATGGGGACACGAGCACATGGCAGCACAGAGGCTGACCACTGTGCTGAAGGATGGGCAGATAGACCAGAACCACAGAGCTCAAGAAGGACCAGAGTGTGTGTGGGGTTTATTTTCTTGACATGGCTCTGCTTTCTGGGTGCTGGATACTAAATGGGACTGAGGTCTGAGGAGCCAGTGCCAGACAGCACTCCTCTCAACCCTATAGCACAGCTTCAGGAGGAGCCTCAAGGGAGTAATGGAGAAGCTTCTCCTTTCTCTCCATGCCAGGAGGATAGTTCTGCTGCTAAGTATGTGCTCTGTGCAATGGGAATTAGGAGATCTCCAGGAGGGGGAAGAACTAGAGAAAGGTGGGGAGGAATGGGTGGGTGGGTGTTTGGGATTAGGGGGGGAGAGGTGAGATGAAGGCAGTGGAAGAAAGAAGAGAGTGTGAGATTAGCTGCTCTAAACAAGTGCTGTCAGTGATCTATATTTGCTTACAGAATGAAAAATGGGTGCCATAAACATTGGCCACTGAGTAATTTCTAGCAGGAGTCATGTCACTTCTCATAAAACATGGGGTGGGGACAGGTAGGACATCTCTGCACCTGGGCCAGCCAGCACAAGGGCTCCCTTTACAGTGCTGGCCAGGCCTTGGCTCCAGTCCAGAAGACTCGGGCCAGGCTACTCACCAGGAGAAACCAGTAGGGTTCTCCAAGGTTCTTGAGCCTCAGGGCAGCACATGCGCTCCTACTTTAGGAAGGCTGAGGCGGGGCACCTGGATAATATCCATCCAATATTACTCCCCCAGCCTCATACCCTCCCTCTGACTTGACTAATTGCTCTAATAATTGATAGAACCTGACTTCTACCACTGATCGATTTCACCTTCACGACCAACGGCCACAAACCATTACACTCCAATAAATAACCATGCTGGGCCTCACCCGGCTGCCCTCTCCGGGAGCATCAGGATGGCCCGTGCCCTGGCCTGACCTCCCCTTGCCTCCCACCCAGGGCCCCTCCAGGCCAAGCAGCTGGTCTAGAGGGTCAGGCCTCCGGGAGCAAGTGAGAGGGGCTGGGAGGAGGTGGGAGCGCTAATCGCAGGCCATCCGTCACCTCCCACTGGCTGTCTGGGGCTGGGGCAAACACCTGGAGCACCCTAGGCAGTGTGGTGCAGGACCCCTCCTTCCTCTCCTGCTCCAGATTAGTTGTCCCAGCTTATAATATTTGATAAATAGCAGCCCAGCTTCCTGGCAGCACGGCTGCGCCTGCCCGCTACAGCTGTGGAAGGTCACTCATTGGGGAAATATGTTTCTGTCAGTGGTATTGAAAAAAGTTTAGTGGAGTGACAGGCCTCAATTTTTCAAATTTTATTAACTCCATCCTCTTAACCATTTGTCTTGAATTCCTTCAGATTCTGGGGGATCTGTCAATAGGAATCGGGCCCAGAAAGTAGGGTAGGGGTGGTTGGTTGTGCATGGTGCTGGTGCTGGTTGGTGCAGCTGTGCTGGCTGAGATCTCTTCACCCAGGTAAAGATAGTGAAAGGGGTGTTGTCAAGAGAGGCCTGGCTCACTGGTGCCCAGGGAGCAGCTCTTCTCTGTTCTAGCATCCACCTTTGATTTGACATCATCACACACACTCTGAACAGGAAAGACCCTCATATGAGCTCTTCCAATTCCCAAGTATTCCCCTCTACTGCATCTGGAATAGGGCGTCCATCCCCTGGTTCCACTGACTCCATCTTTTAAGACTGAATCTGTTGTCTTCTTCAGAAAGGCTTCCTGACTGCCCTCCTACAGGCTGTTTTAGGATGGAGTAGTACTCAGAAAAAGGTGGGTACCATCATCTATGCTCCCATAGCCTTCTGCCTGTCTTCCTGCAAGAATCCCTCCCATAAAAGGCTATCACTATACATTGTCTCCACTTTGCTAACACCAGCAGAGGGCCCAGCACGGATGCACTTAGTTGCCAGGAAAAACTATCTTCTCGGGAGCTATATTTTGGTGCCGACTGAAACTGCGGGAAGAGCCTTTCTGATGGCAAGTGTGTGATCATGCCCCTTGTTCCTGTAAGCAAGAGCCCTTAGACTCTTCACTGGTCTCCACTCATCTTCATAGATGCTACTCTCTCCTGTAGGTGGGAAGAGGAAAAGCACTTTCCTTTGGAGCAGGCAGGTGAGGAGTACCACCTGCTGGCGGCTGCTACCTCTGCTGGCGGCTGCTGTGCTACTGCCTACCTCTATGGATTTTATGATGACTGAGTAAGACAGAAAAGTTTGAGTATGGTTGAACAAAAGATGACAGTGATCTCTGTAAAGGTTTTCTCATCTACTCTTCCTTTTCCCATTTACCTCTGCCCCCTGCTCCTTTTGTGCTGACCTTCACAATGTTGGCAGACTCTTTACCATCTCCAGTGAGCGGTTTTGGTGACTATTAGAGATGTCCTCCAAGACTAGAGGTGCCCATGTAGACTAGGATTTCTGGTAGTGAGCTCCCTATCCAGGAAGCTTTCAGAAAGATGGTGAAACAGCTATGTGCCTTCCCTGCCACCCTCTGACATGGCATCTGAACAGTTCCTTCAGCCCAGAGCCTTGCTCCTTGTCTTCTTGATTACCAAGGTCCTACATTCTGCAAGGCCAGTGGCCAGGAATCTCCTCTCTGGGTTCTTGTTCTCTCCATTCCCTTTTCTGGTCACGGCCTGCTACATATCAGCTGTCACAGTCAGTCTCCTTAACTCCTGAGGCCAGACAGAGGCAGGAGTCTGAGACTTGAGAGTGACAAAGGAGGAACAGTGAGCGGGACAAGAGAGTCCTATCTCCTGAGACCTCATCTGTAGTCTCCTCTATTCACCACATGATGACCACTGCAACACACACTCAATGCAAACTCTTACAGGCATGCCAAGAGTAGTTACCAGGCATGTGCTCCATGTGTGCTGCACTTTCTACTGGCTACACCCTTGGGTTTAGCCCTTAGCAATTCAGTGAAGGAAGCAGGAGAGGTATTGCTTTTTCCCACTTTACAGACAGTCTGGTCTTCTGGAAGAGTAAGAGCAGGGGCTAACATTTGCTGGGTACACAGTCTCACACTGTGCCTGAATAATTCATGACCCGAAGAGAAAACAGGCTCAGAGTTGAAATAATTTGCCTGTGGTCATATAGCAAACAAACAGGGAAGCTAAGATTTAAAACAGGGATTCAAATCTCTTTCATAAATGTTTGAAAATTTTAAAAGAAACTAGCTCTGCTCCTCCATCCTACCTCAAAGTGTCACCAAAGGCCCTATGACTCAAAGACAGAAAGACATCTTTTTTCCCTTCCTTCCAATGTGCTTAGATGCTTCAGGCCCCAATAAGACAGCTGAGTGTCTCAACATGAGTTGGGGACAGACATTTCTGTAGAAAGGTATGGTCCAGCATTTCCTTTCTTCCCATTCAAGGTTCCCATCTGGACTAGGGAAATGGTGAGCCACAGTAACTCAACTTCCTGGACATCATCCAGAAACCTTTCCTCATTCCCCTCCCCCCATGGCCAGCCAGAGGGGCTCCACTGTCTTCTGGAGTTTGGGGGACAGAAAGCTACTTTCCTCATGGCCTCACTCAGAAACTCTATTAAGTCCCCCACTTAACAAACCGGCCAAAGACTGGCACACAGTGGAAGCAGCAGGAGAGAGACAGATGAGAGAGAAACTGATAATGTTAGACAGAGGGATGAGGAGACAGACTGGCCCTTTCCTTATGTACCGACTGGTCTGGGGAGAAGAGAAACCACAGCCCCAGCTGAGAGGAACAGAAGACAAACTCAGCCCTTGGGCTTAGCAGGTAAAGGAACCTGCCACCAAGCCTGGTTATTAGTGTTTGAGCCCAGGGACTCATAAGATGAAGGAGAGAATCGACTCCCTCAAGTTGTCCTCTGTCCTCCACAAGTATGCTGTGGCATGTGCATGCATGTGTGCACACGTGCACACATACACCTGTCAATAAATAAATGTAGTAAAATAGTCTTTGAGTAATTTCCTTTTCTGAGTGATAAAAGCAATCATCTGATTATAAACTTTCCACAGGCTGCCTCATCTCCAGAAGCAAACATATCAGTAGAGGGCTTTGTGAACCTCTAGAAAGAGGTGGTGACAGCTGGGCATTTGATGGGTCCCATCTGGATCAGGATTACCTGTGAGCTCAGTCAGGTAGTTAGGGCAAGGGGTGACTTCATCAGACATCTGATGGGATGTCTCTGGAAAAGCTTGTGGTCACAATGGAGTGTGGGCTGGATGCCAGTAACATATGGAATGTCAATCAGCACCCAGACGCCAGGGGGGTGGGGTAAAAGACAGACCAGAAAAGTCTCCAGTGACAGTAAGCAGGTTTAGTCGTGTTCAGCATGTTTATTTCTGATATGGACATTGTGGGGCTGGGCTACTCACTAAATCTGCAGATGTAACTAGGGTGGGAAGGGTACCAAACACTTCCGGCAGAAGACTGACACTAAAGAGGTAAAGTATACATGAGGAGTCATAGGTTTTGGAAGAGAGACAAAACAGAGACTGTTCTGGGAAATACAACTGGTGTAGAGAAGGGTTTAGAAGCCATGGGAGAAAAATGGCTCAAGAAATTGGTTGGTGGTTTGATCTGGAGGAAAAAAAAAATAGTTCAGAGACCATGCCTGATACAGTACAGAAATGAGAGGTTAATAGTAAGACCCTTGGATGCATTTCACGGCTGACCTGCTAAGCATCAGAAAGTACGAAGGTAGAATATGGCCTAGCCAAATTCCACAGCACCAGAAGTGCTCATGCACCGAATGAACAGCTACTTGTTAAGTGCACGGATATGTCATAGTTTTTGTTTCAATTTTTATTTTATGTAAATGGGTATTTTGTTTGCATGTATGTCTATGTACCACATGTTTTCCTGGTGCCTATGCAGGCTAGAAGGGGATGTCAGATCCCTTGGAAATGGAGTTACAGATGGTTGTGAGCCTCCATGTGGTGCTGGAATTCAAACCCCATCCTTCTCTCTGCAAGAGCAGCAAGTACTGAGCCACCTCTCTAGTCAGGCTCTATTTTCCAATATTAACTAATATAACTATTCACTCATTCACTCTAAGGCACTTTCTGAGAGTCCTTTATATGTCTGTTACTGTGCTAGGCAGGTATGAGGGATACAAAAGTGAGTAAGATGAGGTTTCTGCTCCTAGGGAGCTCCTGATCCTGCAGGGTGGAGAGTGGGCACACCTATCTCCAACAGTAGCCTATGCCTTGATTGTAGGACTCAGTACAAGAAAGTCTAGCTTCAGTTCAGATTAAGTCAAAGAGTTCTGGTGGAAATTCACAACATCTGGCTGCCAAATTCCTCGAGTAGCTTAATCAGGATCAAATCACTCACTGAGACTAACCACACTATCTGGGAATAGGAGCATATAGTGAGTCCGGATCTGTGAATTGTGTGCTTGATGGTTTACTCGTAGAGCTTGAGTTGTAGTCTTTGGCTGGGACTTGTTTCCGTACCTGCAGCTTGTCTTACAAGTTGCCATGGTGTCAGGGTGAAGTGATTTAGCCAGCAGGGCCCCCACCTCTCCGTTTCTTACCCACCCTATGGGGACTGCTTCAGCACAGACATAAACATGCTCCTGCCGTTACCTTATTGCACTCGTCACATGGGGAGGCTAGAAGGCTTGATTCAGGGATATGATTGGATTTTAAATCCCAGTCTCACAGGATTTTAATTACTGGTCTGGGGCAGCAGGGATAGGCGCAGGCTGCCTTTGGATGGAGGAGGTCGATACACCAGTCCACAACATATTGAGCCACAATGCCTGCAGACTCTATTGCTCTATTTAATCATCTTTTGCAAAATTTACAGTGGAACAGGAGGGATCAATACGGAATTTATCACATTCTCTTGTAAATATGAGCCAGGAAAGAGTTCCAGGCAGTTTGTTACTGAGTAGGAGGGAACATGTCTGTATACAGCTGGGCATTAGGAGATGAGACAAAATCCATACTTCTTGGCATAAGCTACAGACACTCAGCCAAGTTCCTCTTAACCCTGAAGGCAAGTTCAATGGGAAGAACACTGATCCATTCAACCAACCCATCAACCAATCAACATTCTAGTACCCACTTTACCCTGTAGAATCTCTGGGGCTGTTGACTGTAAAATTTGGCTCATGAGAACTTAATCAAAATATAATACAATGATCCTGCCACTTATGAGGGTGAACCTTGTTCAAGCTCCCGAACAGTCTGGTGCCCTCCTTATACACATGGGAAGTGTAGATAGTACATCTCAACCTCTTAGAGTTAGTTAGGTTAGAAAAGATTTCAATGAATGACAGCTACTGTTGTTTCCTCTAATTACCATTACTAAGCAGTGTCCTACACCAAGTGCCACCTGTGAATATGTGTGGATTTGGGGGTGAGTAGGGGCTGCTGGCTTCCTTACTTTCACAGCAGACAGAAGGGGGACAGGGTTGTCTTCCTTCATTGGTAACCTGGCCAGGGTTTGGGCGGCTGCAGAATCTGAGGAGCCCAGAGAAGAGGTGCAAGGAGGAGGCGTATGGGGGTTTGGTTTTCAAAGCTTTAACTGTGATCTGAAAACCAGTACTTTTTCTTTTTTCTTTTTTTTTTTTTTGAGACAGGGGTTCTCTGTGTAGCCCTGGCTGTCCTTGAATTCATTCTGTAGACCAGAGTCAAGGTCTGGTCTACATACTTCACTGTCACATAATAGTCAGGCTTCAAACTCAGAGGTCTTCCTGCCTCTGCCTCCAAAGTGCTAGGACTGAAGTTAAAGGTACGCAACGCCACCATGCCACTAAAAGCTATTGAACATTTTAAGCTTGCAGAGGGCGAGAAGTGAGTTTCTTCATGTAAGCAGACCAGGGAAAGTCTGAGAGACAACATAAGGAGCTGCCTCTTGAAGGATAAGCAGATCTGGATAGCAGGAGAAGCAGAAAAAAGTGAACGGGGAGGCATGGAGATGAAAGACTGCTAGAACAGGAGTGGCTGCAAGGCCCTGCAGACAGCTCTCTGTTCCCAGGCAGCCTCCTAGGGCCCAATAGGTACCTGCTCCAGTCTCAAAGCAAACCACTCTCCCAGCATCTTCTCTTAGAGACAGGGCAGCAGAAGACTCATGGTGGATTGCAGAGTACAAGGATGCTGGGTGAGGCATCTGAGTTGCCCTGAAGGTTTTAGAGCATGGGAGCAAACAATTTTGCAGGCCAGAGGCTGGGTTGAAGGCGATCCTAAAGAAGGGAGGCCAACAACACGGCTGCTATAGTGCTCTTGTTATAAAGTCTGAACTAGGGTAAGGGGGCGACAGCGGAGAGATGGCCCTGAAAGGAAATCCTCAGACAGACAGGGCTTGTTAAACACTGAAGCTGAAGGCATTAGACTTCTTCTTGAAGCTGGTGGATGGTGACAATGCCATCCAAGCATGGAGTGTGGAGGCCAATAGCAGGAGGGCAGTTTTGGACACACCATATATGAGTTGTGTACAGAATACTAACATCAGCAGAGCTGGTGGCAACATGAAAACGCCTGGTTTGTTCTGAGGAAAATATACAGGCCAGTGTGGTCAGGAAAGGAAATGCATAATCAAAGAAATGAGCGCCCAAACACATGGCACATATGGAGTCAGCCAAGGAATAGGAAAGTAGCCTGCCTCAGACTCTAGCCCACTGCAAACCTGTGAGGCTTCACACATGCAGTAACACTTTGACTGGCATGTAATGGCACCAGGGGCCAGAAGCCCAGATCATTCTTTTCTGAAGTTATGGGTTTCAGACTAGCCCTATTCCTCCTTCTCCCCACAATCCGCATACTTTCCCTAAAGGTGTCAGCATGCTCTGGATATAGCAGAGCTCAGAGTAGACTACACAAGAGCCTCGAATCCCCTCCCCCACCCCTCTTGCTAAGAACAGCTGAGACTTGAGGAAGCCAAGCTCAGGTCTAGGCTAAATTCTGCAGTTGTAATTATACTGCTGACGTCTGGGGCAGAGCCGCAGTCTGTAGGAGGCAGCAGCTTTTGTTCATGAACTAAAACCACAGCATCTTCAAACATGCTAATCACATGTCTGCTTCCATTTAACAACATTGGGGGAGGCTGAGGAACGGACACACAATGCCCACACATCTGGCTAATTCACTTAGAAGGCCAATCAATCTTGATGGGTTGTCTATAAAACAGTGCTCCACCCCAAAGGGCAGAGCTGACCAGATGTTTAAGTGTCTGTTGACCAATCCCAGTTGAATGACCATAGCAGCAAAGAGGACTTATCAAGAGAAGGCTTCCACTCACAAGTCTGCCCCCAAAAGTTCAGTCTAGACTTCTGCTTTGACAAGTATCAGCAGTTAGGGCAATGGCTGAAGCTGGTTATGGGGGCTCATGGCTGCCATCTTAGCACTGGGAAGACTGAGGCAGGACTGTTGTAAGTCTGAACCCACCTGGGTTTGACAACAACACACCATCTCAAACAAACAAACAAACAAACACACAAATACACCTCCCCAAAACAACAACAAAAGCAGTGAGTGAGCTTCTAGATTAAGGCACATTCACAGATTTCTGTTCTGCACTTTAGGAAGACAGGAGCCCTTATCCATAGTTGACTTGGCAAACAAGTGCAGGAGTATCTGCGTGGATTTTAACTACTTACCAGTATGAAGAGAGTCACAATGTGGAAGACTCTTTAATACAGCATCAAATGTTCTAAGCCTCCCATCAACACTGAAGGAATTACTCATCTTCCTCATAAAACTGCTGCACTTCCCAACACAGAGGCTGCTGCCAAAAACTCTTTCAGTTTATGCTCCTTTCCTTTATCCCCAGCAGTTGTCAGTTGACTATTTTACAAATAAATACAGGAGAACAGGGGGAGAGGAGGAGATGGGAAGGTGGACAAAAAGCACAGACATCAGTAAGACCACTTTGATGGAACTCCTTGCCTGGGCTAGATTATTTTTCTCAAAAGTGCTTTTCCCTAATGAGTTCTGAGGTCTTTACCAAGTCTGCCTTACAACTGAGACTACAGGATGAACCAGATTTGTGGCACCAAGTAAAGGACAAATTAAAAATGACACCTTTTTCTAGCTCCCTGGGCAGCCAAGCACATACAGCATATGCTCACACAGACATGTAACAGCCATGAGAATGAATGGGAATCTGCAGCTGACAGGGGTGGGAAGGTGGGGAGCATCTCCAGGATGAGACCAAGACCTAGGATAAGGGAGGTGCCCAAGAATCAATGGGGGTGACCTTAGCTGTGACTCACTATATTGGGGATATGGAACCTGAAGAGGCTACCTCCAGTAGCCAGTCAGGAACACCAGTGGAGCGATAGAGACACCAACCTACTCACAAAACTTTCAACTCAAAATTTATCCTGCCTACAAGAAATGCAGGCATGGGGGAAATGGAGCAGAGCTGAGGGAATGGCCAACCAATAACCAGCCCAACTTGAGACCCATTCCATGGGCAAGCACTAATCCCTGACACTATTAATGATACTCTGTTATGCTGGCAGACAGGAGTCTAGTATGGCTGTCTTCTGAAGAGGCTCCATCCAGCAGCTGACTTATCCAGCAGCTGACTCACCCACAGCCAAAGAGTGGATGAAGCTTGAGGACTCTTATGGAAGAATAGAAGGAAGGATTGTGGGCTCCGAAGGGGATAGGAACTCCACAGGAAGACCAACAGAATCAACTAACCTGGACCCTTGGAGCTTTCACAGACTGAACCACCAACCAAAGAACATATAAGGGCTGGACCTAGGCCTCCCGGCACATATGTAGCAGATGTGCAGTGCTGTCTTCATGTGAGTCCTGAACAACTGGAACAGGGGCTACCCCAAAAGCTGTTGTTTGTATATGGGATATGTTCTCCTAGCTGGGCTGCCTTGTCTGGCTTCAGTGAGAGAGAAAGAGCTTAGCCTCCCACAGACTTGAAGTGCCGGGGGGGGGGGGGGAATACCCAGGGGGGGTCCCCACATTCTCAGAAGATTGTATGGGGGAGGATAGAAAGGGAGGGGGGATGGAGAAGGATTGTGGGAGGGGGTGACAGGAAGGGGGCAGTGAGCAGGATGCAAAGTGAATAAGTTAAAAATTAATTAATTAATTAAAAATTTAAAAGATATCAGGGTATTTTGGTGTCTATCCATGATCCCAGCACTCAGAAGGCTGAGGCAGGCGAATTACTATGAGTTTGAAACTATTCTGGGTTATATATTGAGTACCAGGCCAACTGGTACAGCATGGCAAGAAATGGCCAAGCTATGAACAGATAATTCCCATAAGAAGATCAAAATGGTTCTTAAATATATGAACTGCTGTTCAAATCTATTTGTAATAAGAGAACCAAGCTAAAACTCTAAGTAATATAGATACTGTTTCCCTTCTACTATGACTGACAAAATTCCTAGGGTTTGACAATCTAATCCTCCAGGTGCTGGGAGCACAGACACTCTTATGTAGGCTAATGGGAGTGTGAGGCAGTACAAGTTCTGTGGAGGAAAACCATGCAGTACATAACCAAAGGACCTGTGCATACGCCCTCCTAGCTAGGCCTGCTACCTACAGGATATACAACAGATACTCAGGCAGTCATAACAAGATGTACAACAGGTCATATATAGTTGCATTGTTTATGATTATAAAATATTCAAAAACCTTCATGTACATGTGTAGGTCAGAAATAGAATACTGTGTAGCTATAAAAAGAGGGAAGGCAGAGCTATATGAAACGTTTCCCGGGATCATACACTGTTAGTTCTTACGTAGGAAGTGAGGCAAAATAAGAAAACATGACTGCTGGGGCTGGGGAAGTGTCATCATTGGTAAAGCACTTGGCTTGCAAGCATTGGAACCTGAGTTTGATCCCTGGGACCCTTGTGAAAATGCCCAGTGTGGGAGCATGTGCTTGTGGTCCTAGTGATGGAGTGCAGGTTGGGATGAAGGAGGCTTGCTGATCACTCAGTCTGGCCTAATTTCTGGGCTTCAGGTCACTGAGAGATCCTCTTTCAAGGGAGGTGGGTGGCTTTCTTGAGGAACAAACACCCAAGGTGAATCTCTGGCTTCTACATGTATGGATACAGAAAAGCGCGCGCGCACACACACACACACACACACACACACACACACACACACACCTCTATTTCCTAAGTACTGGGATTGTAGCTTCTACTATCATGCCTGGGTTGTTGTGGCGCTGAGGATTGAATTCAAGGTTTTATGAATGCTGGGTGAGCACTCTACCAATTAAGCTACATCCCCAGCCTCCCTCCTACAGTTTTGAATTTTAGATACAAGCTAATGCTCTACATATTTAAATTGCAAACTTGTGACAATAGGTTAGGTAGGGAGGAAAAACCCTACAATGGAAACCAAATTGAAATATCGGTCCATTGCATTTCAAATGAATAACGAGTACACCAAAGTGGGGAACATGAGCTTATACAGCTTATGAGCTCAGTATGCAGTGCAGAGACAACATGTGTGAATTACAGATCTCTGAAGGAATCAACTGAAACAGGAGTCGCTGCTGTTCTTAGGATTTCCATACTATGCATTTGTACAGGCAAACATTCAGAATTCTGGTAGACATGTACGCTCTTATACCTAAAATGTAACTAACTGTGGCTGAGGAGACGCTGTCTGTAAAGTACCCGCCAGGTAAGTAAGAGGACTTCAGTTTCGATTCCCAGACCCCATGTAAAAGTGGAGCACGGTGGCACATTTGGAACCCCAGTGCTGGGGGACAGAGACAAGGAGATTCTTTTAGCTTGGTGGCCCATGAGTCTAGGCAACCAGTGAGCTCCGGTTCAACAAGAGGTCCTGTTTCAAAGCAGTCAGGTGGCGAATGATTGTGGAAAACACCTGATTCAGCCTCTGGCCACCACATACACACACACAGTCACACATCCTCCCCAACACCAACAGAAACATGAAAATGTTGGCTGTCAACAGAAAGTGTACCCAAGCCTTCTTCCTCCTTGCTGCCTGTACAGTAGCTGCCATTTCCTTTATGGAGTCATGGCTGTCCTCTGCCTGTACAGTAGCTGCCATTTCCTTTATGGAGTCATGGCTGTCCTCTGACCTCTGGTGTAGAACAAGATCATTAAAAAAAAAATAACCCAAAACAACCCCCAAACAAACAACAACAACAACACAACAAAAAACCCACAAACCTTTTTCTGGAACTAGCTTGGGCATGTCACTGGGGATGTGCTTTGAGTTTCAACAAGCCCAAGCTGTTCCCAGTGTCTTGTGCTTGCAGATGGAGATGTGAGCTCTCAGCTACTGTTCCAGAGCACCACACCTGTATTTCTGCTGCCATGCTCCCTACCACGGTGGTCATGGATTCTAACCTGCAACTATGACCTCCAAATTCAACATTTTCTCTTATAAAATGCCTTGCTTACAATATTTTGTTGCAGTAACAGAAGGTAACTAAGACACTGGTCCATGATGTCAAGGAGCTGGATGTGCTGCTGCTGAGCAACATACCTTATATCCTAAAACTGCAATGCTATAGTAGAAAGAGCAGTACAGCCGGCCATTAGTGTCACTGGGCCCAACACCAGGCTGTGTAGTGAAGGAAGAGACGGCTTGCAGGCATGTTTAATTTTTTTTTAAAGTAAACCCAAAACTGCAAAAGGAAGAAAAGAAACCCAGTACTAGATTTTACTTCTAGAATGCCAAGTCAGAAACAAGGCAGACGATGAGCCTGAACTATTCCAGAAATAAGAAAATGCTAAGAAATAAAAGGAAACATGGTGGTGCACGCTTTTAGTCCCAGTGCTTAAGAGGCAGAGGCAGGTGGATTGCTGAGTTTGAGGCCAGCCTGGTCTACAGACGGAGTTCCAGGATAGCCAGGGCTATAAAGAGAAACCCTGTCATGAAAACAAAAACAAAACAATAAAACAAAAACCCAAAAAACCCCAAATCTTCCTCTGAACCTCGCTTTTGGGGGGGAGGGGAAGAAAAGCAAGCAAGCAAGAGATAAAAGACTACTACACCCTGGTAAAATCATACAATTTTAGCACTAATATAATTAAGGACGTTAATGAGTTGCAAGCATTGAAACAGTGTGCTTGTTACTCACTCTGACAACAGACAGACAGACGTGGGGAAGGGATTTTGCATACCACAGAATGCCACATACCAACTGGTCACTGTGGGGTGAGTGCTGGGGCTAGAAAACATGCACAGCATCCACCTTGCAAGACTGGTTTTGGCAAGGGGATGACGGG
The DNA here is from genome assembly GCA_019843965.1 of Rhynchomys soricoides. Lineage (NCBI taxonomy): Eukaryota > Metazoa > Chordata > Mammalia > Rodentia > Muridae > Rhynchomys > Rhynchomys soricoides. Next base: position 3,683,118 of record JADRCH010000315.1, on the reverse strand, counting down.
TTCAAGGGGGAAAGTCTAATAAAGCCCCTAGTGTTGGTATTGAAATTGTCTCTGATGATTAATTGGAAGGAGGTAGAAAAAAAATCAGAGAGAACGGACAAAATTGTGGCTGGAGGTGGGCTGGGAGTAAGACTTTCTTACTGAAAACTTTTCAAGTTTTGCTATGTGCCAATATTAACTGTTCAAAAGCGAGAATATAAAGGCATGCATCAAATATCTCTGAGTGTGTTCTAGTAGAGTATGCCCACAAAGGCATTCCCAAGTCTTGGGAGCCTGTGAATATATCCTGGAGACAATGGACATGAAGGCTGAAGACACAGTTAAGGTAGCTTATCAGCTGACTCTGAGATTCCTCAGGTTTTTCAGGTTGGCACAACATAACCACAGGGTCTTTATAAAGGGAGCAGGAAGGGAAAAGAATGTCAGGGTGATGAAACAGGAACCTGATTGGTCACTGCTTGAAGATGGGTGGTGCTTCAGGGCATGGAACAAAGGCCTCTAGAAATGACATGGCGAGAACAGATGCATCACTGTCATCTGCAAAGTGAAGCATTCTCTGAAAGCACCATGTTTTACCCTAGTGAGACACACTGCAGACTTAGCCCCTACACTGCATGGTAACACATTCTTTTGGGTCCCCCCATCTACTGGTAACAGAAGTCATAAGGAGGATCATAAAAATCACAAGGCCTGCCTCTGAGGAGAACCAGCGATGTGGGCAGCGACCCCTCTTTGTATCGCCCATTGATTACCCCCTCTCCTAAAGCACTGCATGAAACTTTATATTGTATCTTTTTAAAAATAAAAATTATCACGATCTCACACACACACACACACACACACACACACACATACACGCCAATAACTTAAAAGTTATTTTGAGCCGGGCAGTGGTGGCGCACGCCTTTAATCGCAGCACTTAGGAGGCAGAGGCAGGCGGATTTCTGAGTTCGAGGCCAGCCTGGTCTACAGAGTGAGTTCCAGGACAGCCAGGGCTACACAGAGAAACCCTGTCTTGAAAAACCAAAAAAAAAAAAAAAAAAAAAAAGTTATTTTGACTATAAATCTATCCTGTTTGTTTCATCCCAAAGGCCTTCCTCACTCAAGTCTCCTTAATAGTCCAGTGGGTGGCCATTTTCCTATAATCTCTGCATGGCATGCAGGTCCAGGGCTCATTTTGTTTCCAATTCACAGAGTAGGTTTGTTCTTTCCCTTGGCCTGCTTGCATTCTGTGGGGCCTGGGCCTGCAGTTACACCTAATTCTCAATGCCTGCTATAAGGCTAGTGTGAGTCTTCTACCTCCTTGTGACCGATTACCAGGAAAGAAGACAAGAGAAAGGCCTATATCTCATCTTTTATTCCCTATATTGTCTATGCCCACTTAGAATTAATTTAGTCAACAAACACTTTTGTCATGTGCTAAGAGCAGTGTGAGATGCTGGGAAGAGAAGCACCCAGGTCCTTACTCTGCTTTCTGAGAATGTGGTTCAATGGGAAGATTTCAGTCCTGAATAAGGGCAGTAAGAAAATTAGATAGGATGCTTTAAGAGCACACAGAGAAGCCTGGAGAGGAGATGGTAGTGATCAGTTGCAGAGTTAGTCGTTGCTGAATACATATGAAAATTTAGATTTGCATGTTCTTGGGTAAATCACAAGGCAACTGTTTATTCAATGTCACACAATAACACCATAATGGAAGGTTTGGGCATCACAGGCTAACTTATTTTAGGGTGGGTAAACTGACAGGGAAGGACTCAGGTCAGATAGGGTCAGTGTCAGAATGATGCAAGTGTCAGGCCCCAATACCCAGTCAGCACTTCCTACCACTCAGGGATCCATTAGTTCAAGGGGTGTCTTTGAAGGGTTTCTTAACAGTGAGCTCCCTTTTGTTATAACAAAAAAGAATTCATTTCAATATGCAATTCAAAAAGGGTCCAAACCCACAGAGAACATCCTTGCTGTGTTTTTCCCAAGACACAGTTAGGCTTCTCTCTAGAGAAAAGAGCACAGGAAGGCTAGAATCAAACTCCTTTTGGGGGAGGGAATCTTGGTTCTGGCTTGTCTCCCGTCTGACCTTTTGCTGGTAGGCCCTGACCTTCAGTTTGATACCCTCCTTTCCTAAGCAGCGTCTCTTCCAGTCTCAGATGCATGCCTTAGAGGGGCATGAATAAGTTGATAAAGGACAGCTGGCCTTGGGAGTTGGGCCCTATCAGCTGTTTCCAGGTATAGTGCAGGTGGAATACAGAATGACCTGCCTAGCCAATGCTGACCTCTCCTTCACCCAAGGGAGCCTGGGCTTCCAGGCTGCTACTGTTGGCAGTGATGAGCTCATGCCGGATGCCAGCCAGGCTCATCTGAGGACTGCTTGGAGCCCATTAAAGCCTTGATGAAATTCGTGTGCCTGGATGGCAGGTGGTTCTGGAAAGCACAGTGACCAGGCTCTTGTCTCTCCTCAGCCACTCACTGATTACACAGGCATGGGAGTACAGAAGTACCTCATTCTGGGAATGAGCAAGGGAAGCTTCATTTTGAGCTGATTGAGTGCTGAGCACAGATCTCCAGGTCGTGGTGGATGTACATCACATCTGATCTAAGGTGGATTGTAATGACAATACCACAGAACAGTGGTTCTCAACCTGTGGGTCCCAAACCCCCTTGGGGTCGCATATTAGATATCCTGCATATCACATATTTACATTATGATTCATAACAGCAGCAAAATTAAACTTATAAAGAAAGGAGCAACAAAATAAACTTATGGTTGGGGGCATTCGCCACAGTATGGGGAATTGTATTAAAGGGTTGTAGCATTAGGAAGGTTAAGAACCACAGCCATAGAGCATTCCTACTTCCCAGCGTCACTGTATCCAAGATTGCAGGTACCTAAGGGTGACTAACGGCCATCTCCCTCCACAGGCTGTCCTAAGCTAGATGATGGGCTAGTACCTCCATTTCAGACGTTAGCAGAAATGGATTTGCTCAGAAGACTCCCTTAGCTCCCCCGGACTCGACTAGGTTTCCATTATCCTCTCATAGTACCGTCTTTTCTTCTGTAATAGTACTTTTATTATTAGCTAATAACTTAGTAATTATTTTGTCTGATGTTTCTACTCTGAGACACTTTAAGCTTTGCAAGGATGGGGTATGTAATAAATACGTGTTAAGATAACAAGATGAGGGGCTGGAGAGTGGCTCAGTGGTTCGGATGGCTCACTGGCTGCTCTTCCAGGATCTGGGTTCTATTCCCAGCACCCATGTAACAGCTCTCAACTGTCCGTAACTTCAGTTCCAGAGGATCTGATAATCTCACAGTAATGTATATAAAATAAAATTAAATATTTAAAAGATAATAAGACTAAATGAATCAAGAATTAAGAGTTAAGAGAATGTTTACAGATAAATTTTTACCACCATTCTTTAAAAATTAAAAAAATTATTTGTATGTGTGTGTCACATATTTATAGGTGACTGCAGGGATCAGAAGAGGATGTTGGGTGCCCTGGAGCTGGAGTCATAGGTAGTTGTGGGCAGCCCAGACTGGGTGTGGGCTGGAGCTCAGTTCTCCAAGAGCAGCAAGTGTTCTCAGGCAGTGAGCCATCTCTCCAGGCTCTCAACAGCACTCTTGGAAAAAAAAAAAAGGACACTGACTGATCCCACTGACGGCTCATCTCATCTGATTCCAGTTCTCTTGGCTTTCTGACTTGCATCCAAGCAATCAGTCACCCATTCAAGACAGTATTTTTCAGTCTGGAATGGCATGGAATATTTTCTTTTTTTTTTCAACAGCTTTACTCAAATATAATTTATACACCATAAAGTTTACCCAAAGTATACAATTTAATGCTTTTAGCAGACAGTACCATACAACCATCATCATAATCTATTTCAGAACACCTTCATGCAAACCTTTTGCCCACTAGCAAGCTCTTCTCAGTACTTCCCCTAGACAGCTGCAAGCATAAAGTAAAAAGGAAGAAACTTTTTTGTCGTCGACATGGTCTCTCATTGTATAGATGAAAAAGTGAAGTCAGAGAGGCGCTGTGATTACAAAGATGAAAGTGGCAGGGTAGGGGAGGGTCACAGTTCCTGATGCCTGCAGCCTCTGACCACCCACCGTGTATTAAGACTGTGTGCGTCCTGAACTGTGTACTTGAGGGCAGAGGCTATCTTATCCTCTGCTCATCTGTCTGCCCAGAGGACCAGTACAGTAGTGATGCTAATGTGAGCTCGTGCCAGTCAGTGAGCCTCACTACCTGTCCTTTATGAGAAACTTTCATAGGGATTTGCAGTCATTTTATGTCTATGGAAGCTAGTAACAAGTTTGGGCATATAGATGGCATTTCTTTTGAAAACATCTCCTTTTCTAATAATTTATTTTGATTGTACTTAAAGTATTATTGTTTCTCAGCCAAATTTTGGCTAAAATCTAGTATAGAAGATATCGGTCTGTGGTAAATTGGAGATTCAAACAGAGACCAACCTTTCATAGACAGTGAGAGATGCACTGCCTTAGAGCAAGAGCCCCTCTCCCTCCCTCCTGCTTTCTGAGTCCCTTGCATAATTCCTTTTCTTGGGCTTACCTCAGTGGGGCCCCTGGGGCTTTTCAGCTGCACTACCTTCCACGGACAATGTGCAGCCTTAGCCAACCCCAAGAGAATGACCACCTCCAATCTTCCTGTTCAAACCCACTTGTCCAACTGGCTGCTCTGCTAACCATGTTGACAGCCATCAGGCTCCCATGTCAGTCAGTATTTTATGAGTCACCTTTCATATGCTCACTATGGATTGTCTTTCTAGGAGAAGACGATGGCATTGGAATAACTTTACAAGGGTGGCTTAGGAGGGTCCCTGAGAAGGGACATTTGAGTTAAGACCTAAATGATGGGGTGGCCATCTTTGGAGAGATGGGCAGAGTCACAGTGTTTCTGAAGAAGACTGGCAAAGGGGGAGAGCAACGGTGTGGTACTGCAGAGGTCTAGGGGATAAGGCTTTTAGGGTTCTGGTAAGGAGTCTGGCCTGTGTTGTTGCTTCAATACTGAGGTCAAAGGTTTTAAGCAGGAAACTTTTTTGTTTGTTTGTTCCTATTTTTATTATTTGAGATATGGTTTCTCTGTGTAACAGCCTTGGCTATCTAGGAACTTGCTCTGTAACTAGGTTGGCCTCAAACTCAAATCCTCCTGCCTCTGTCTCCAGAGTAGGCTACTACCACCAGCTGGGGCATGGCATATTTCATGAAGATCCCTTTGATTGTATTGTTATTGGTGAAAGGCTTGAGGGGACCAGGAACAACTGAGAGAACACTCTTCTGAGGGCAGTTCATGGAGTGCAAGAAAAAAAATAATTCAAGGATGGTTTAGGTTTTAGGATCTGACACTTATGGCGATGCTGGCACCACTGAAGGTAACAGTTTTAGGATCTGACACTCACGGCGATGCTGGCACCACTGAAGGTAACAGTTTAAGTTCAGCAAATAAGAGAAGCTGAGGAGGCAGAGTGAGGGGTGGCAACCATTCCCTTGGAATTTTAGTCATTAAAACATGCAAGAAATGGGATGAGTTCTAGAGGCAGCTACGGGGCCCTTTGTTGCTGTTGTTTCTAAATGCATGAGGTGAAGGTACGTTTTTAAACTCATGAGAATGAGCATCTATGGAAGGAGAAAGTAATGCAGGAGAGAAAGGCTGGAGTAGAAGGAGCAGAGTCCTCGAGAAAGTGGGAGGAAAGAGGAACCAGAGCTCCAACGGCTGGTCTTAGAAACTGCTTTTATTGTTGGAGAAAGGAAGGCGTCCTTCTGGGAGGGCACAGCGCGGGCGGACAGGTAGACACAGGGGCAGCAATGAGGACGTTCCCTTCTACTATAGTGCAACTTCTTTGTGAAATATGACAACAGCTTGGGAGTAGGTGAGAGAGGGTCTGAGAGATCTGAGGGGTGGAAAAACTCTAAGAAGCTTTCTTGGTCTAGAATAAGAAAATAATTTTACTCAAGAAGCTCAGAGCATGTGGCTTGGCACCATGCACATGGAATGAGATCAGGTACTGCAGACTCAGCCTCACAGAGAAAAATGCAGAAGCACAGGAGGATGCAGTTGAATACAGTTTCAAGGTAGGGACCTGTCTTAGGGTTTTACTGTTGTGAACAGACACAATGACCAAGGCAACTCTTAAAAGGACAACATTTAATTGGAGCTGACTTACAGGTTTGGAGGTTCAGTCCATTATCATCAAGGCAGGAACATGGCAACATCCAGGCAGGCATGGAGCAGGAGGAGTTGAGAGTTCTACATCTTCATCTGCAGCCCTCTAAGAGAAGACTCCCCTCCAGGCAGCTAGGAATTAGGGTATTAAGCCCATGCCCACAGTGACACACCTACTCCAACAAGGCCACACCTCCTAATAGTGCCACTCCCTATCCCAAGCACATACAAACCATCACAGGACCCTGCGTAACTACACAGTAGAACACCATGGAAGTCCTATGCATCCTCTTCAGTCACTCCCAGTGTCCTAGAGATTAGCTACTACTCTGACTTCTTATACCACTGACTAGTTTTGCCTATTCTGAACTCTAAGCAGAGGCACACTGCTAAGGCATGTGACCCATGCATGTTGACAGAATACAAGTTCATTCATTCCCACTGTTATAAGAATCCCAAACTTATTCATCGATTGAAGAAGCAGATCAACATTTTATCAGTGTAAATACCATCTCCTGCACCAAGCTTTCCTTACCTTACTATTAGAGACTCGAACAGTTCTGTTTTGTGACAGGTTCTCATCTCAGACTGACTTTGAACTCATGCTGGCCTCAAACTTAGTATTCTAGTGTCTCAGGCCTCTGAAGGGCTGTGATTACTGGTGTGTCTCATTAGATTGATTCTTTTTTTTTTTTTTTTTTCTTTTTTTGAGGCAGGGTCTCATATAGCTCAGGCTAGCCTCAAAACTCAGGATCCTCCTGCCTCTACGTTCTATGTGCTGGGATGACAGGTGTTTTACAACACGTAGCTTAAGATATTTTCTCTGTGATCCCACAGCACCTTCTCTAGATCTCCATTATCACATCAGAGTCACTACTAAATGTCTTGGTTTCTCGTAAACTACGAGTTTCCTAAGGGAAACACCCAGGCCTGTATTACATTTATTGGCCTGGAGCCCAGGCTGGAGCCTGTGATAGGAGAGGTGCTCAGCAGTGTGATGGCTAATCGTCACTGTCTTCTTGATTAGGCCAAAAAGCCCCTAGTAAAGGGCTAAAGGGTCCAGAGCTGTGCTGGTGAGTGCAACTTTCCAAAGAGGATTAGCTAAGCAGGGGAGGGGCAGGAATGGACAGATGGACAACACAACACCCATTCTGAACGCAGGTAATACCATCACATATGCTGGAGACCTGGGAGGAATAAAGGGGGTGGGGGAGAGAACGCCAGCTAGCTCAGTCTCCATCTCCTCTCCTGTCTCCTCTCCTTCCTACATGCTATTCTGCCACACCTTCCTACCATGATGAGCTAACACCTCTGAAACTGTGAGCAAAATGACTCCTCTCCCTTTAATATTTATACTTGGTACTGTCACAGCAATAAAGAGTTTAACTACTACAGCAAATCCTTGATAAATGATGGAACAGACTTGCTAGGGGCTACACAGGACACCAGGGCTGGAAGAGGTTCTTGACATCTCTTCAGTAGCTGCTCTATTTTGTAAGAGTGAGAAAGGGGGGCTGGAGAGATGGCTCAGCGGTTAAGAGCACTGACTGCTCTTCCAGAGGTCCTGAGTTCAATTCCCAGCAACCACATGATGGTCACAACCATCTGTAATGGGATCCAATGTCCTCTTCTGGTGTGTCTGAAGAGAGCAACAGTGTACTCACATACATAAAAAAATAAGTAAATCTTTTTTTTTTTTTTAAAAAAAAAAAAAGAGTGAGGAAGGGTTTGCACAAAGGAAAATTTGCAGGTGTCAGAGCCAGAACTCTCAACCCTCCTCTGTGCTGCTGGGTGTGAAGTTTCAACAGAGGGCAGACAGCCCCAGGCAAAGAAAGCTGACGGCACAACATCTGCCAGTGTAGACAGATGGACAGACAGTGAAGTGGAACAAGAAATGGGACACTAGGTTTTGGTTCTAATGATGGGCTAACAACAGGCTGCTACAGGGAGGATGGTAGCACTGGGCAGGCTCTTTGCCTCAGGCGGGCAGCAGGAATTTAGGAACTCAGTGGATGCTGGCAGGTTAACAGTGACAATTCAGCCAGACACTCAGTGAAGGGGTCAAAGAGGAACCTTGGAAGTAGGAAGGAAAGATTGAAGGAGGCCCTGAGGAGGGGGGGATTAGATTTCAGAAGGGCCAAGTGTTACTGAGGTAAGGTGCATCAGTGATGAAACAGGAAGCAGCAGTGGAAGGAGGGATATGGAGGTGCCCAGATGGGAGGCAGCAGGACATAGAGAGTGGGCGGTGCAGGAAGATCTGTTAGTACTTCCAAACAAGTGCTCAGTAGTATGCCGATGTGGAGCTGAGGAGGGGAGATGAAAGGAGAGATAGATACACCCTCAGAGTGTCATCCACCTTAGTGTATAGCAAGTGGTCCCAGGGGCAGGAAAGATGCACAGCAGGAAGGTGGCCCAGGAACTGGGGATTGGTTGGTAGAAAGAAGCCTGCCAGCCTGAGAAGGCCTCATTTGGGTGCAAATGGCAGAGAGAATTGCAGGAACAGAGGGGCAGCACTGGAAACACTAGGTGGGTGCTAGAGGCTGGCAGGAAGCACAGCTAAGTATCAGGCTGATAAAAAATGATTTTATCACTTCTCCCTAGAGTGGCATTTACCTTGTACTATTTTAGATGCCTCAGAGAACAGTGAGTTCCTTATATACACTGGATGCCTTGGGGCTTTAGAGTTTATTTCTCTGAAGGAATTGAGTCAAAAAACCCCCCACCATGATTAGAGGCATGTTTTAGGCAGATAAGAGATGTTCATGGGAGCACATTCCTGAGAGGAAACTGTTAGTGCAGCTTAACAGCCCTGGGTTACTGACATGAGGTTACTGACATGAGGTTACTGACATGAGGTTACTGACATGAGGCAGCTGCAACCCCCGCCCTCGTTCTCTTTCCAGTCATTGTGCCCACCTGTCCTCCTCCATGTTTTCTTGTACTTGCGAAGTCAAGCATAAAAGCAGAGCCTTACTGCTCTAAGCCAACAACAGACAGAGGCAGCATCAAGGATGAGTATGCAGAGTCAGTATACTGCCTATAGTATACTACAGGACTGACACCAGTTAACTCAAACCCCTACAAGAGAACATCTTCCGATTAGTCTTTCTAGAAAGGGGGGATCGTCTGTCCACTCGCCCAGCAGTCTTTCTGTAACTTACTCCTCTTCTTTGCCTATCAGTGACAAGAGGGCATTTCCTCTTTCATGTCCATCCTCCTGTGGAAGCACTCATCCCATTGCCATGGCTTGTTTGCAAATCTGTCAGCATAAGAGTCTCGGAGTCAGAGACAGTGTGCCTTATCCTTAAGATGTCTTGAGGCTCATGATCTCAGAGATACCAAATAGTTTAACATAATGATATATCAGAGACAAGTTTTAAAGCCAAGTCTCTCTCCAAAGCTTGTACCTTTTCACAGTTATGGTCAGCTGTAAGCTCCGGGCCAACTATGTACACATTAATAGGAGGACATGGAGGAAAGGCTTCCCAAGGGAGGGAGGTCTCTGAGTACATGTGGTGAGAAGTGAGGAACTACAACAGCACACTAGGCAGCATGGGGATGTTGAAGGCAGAGACAGAGTTTAAGAGAAATGGAGTTAAAGCTGACAGCACTAGAGTGTGATTTCTGTATCTAAGTCATAATGATAACTGCTAATGAGGAAAACTTGTTTGTCCTTCAGTTTGAATCTGAGACCTCACATAGGCACATAAATCATTTACATATATACATGTGGTGAAGGGAGAAGTGAGACTGTGGGTGTGAATCAACTAAAGGACAGCAGGAGAGAGAGGGGCACTGGGGGACTGTGATCAAAGCACATAAAACCCTACTATTATATACAGTTACTATACCCTAATAAAAAAAGGGAAAAAAAGAAAAAAAAAAAAGGAACTATGTGTTACAGAGCATTTAACATGTATCTGCCAGGGAGTTTTACATCTATTATTAATCTCCACTTATTCCTGTGAAAGTGTCACGTGATAAAACAACCAACCCTGAGAGAGTTAGGATAACCTGTACAAGGCAAGCTGGTTAGCTTATGGGAGACTGGGATTCCAACCTTGGTTAGCTGATTCTGAGCCTGTACTCTTTTCTATTACTCCATGCTGCCTCCTTCAGGCTGGAGGATGTCCACATCATCAGCTTGATGCTGCTGCCTGAGCCTCTTTACAACTCAAATACAGAGCATGAACGGCTGCTCCCTCTACCCCTAACCCATAAACCCAGGAACCTAAACTTCTGTGGACTCTGTGAGCAGACGGTTTTTGTGCCTAGGCCTGCCTTGGGTGTTGCTACGGCAAAGCTGGTGGCCAGAACGCTCTGATAAAGCTGATGGGCAAGAAGGCAGACCCTTTGGAAAAGGTCAGCAGAGGTCAAAGACTTTGGAAATGTTACCAACAACAGCCCCTAGGACAAGAGAGCGGGATCCTGCCTCTCGGTTGGCTGGTCACATACACTAGTAGACTAAGGGAGGTCAAGAAGGGGAGAGGGGTCAGAAGTTGGCAGGCCTGCAGGCCCTGAGTGACAGCAACTTGTTTAGGTCTAGAAGGGAGAAACAAGTGGGCTGATGGTTTTGGCCCTCGAGGCTGGGAAACCAGGGCAGGGGTATAAACGAATGACTACTAAAAAGGCAGGTGGGAGAAACGCAAAGGTGGGGGCTTAGGGCATCCGTTCCAAGTCACCGGACAGGAAAGCATGTCCCTGGAACAGCTCAAAGGGCTAGCCTTGGCCTGGGGGCCTGGGGGTGGAGGGAATCTCATAAAAGGCCCCCCGCTTCTTCATTTGAAAGGTGTTCGATCTGGAAGAGGAGCGTGGAGAGCTTCTTGTAGAGTGAACTCTTTCTGTTTGGTGGCTGGGGGAAGCAGGGATATGAACGGGGAGAAAATGACCCGGCATACTGATTTTAAGGGAAGGCAGAGAGAACCCCACAGTCCATGCTCTGATGCTTAGGTCCAAATGTCTGGAAAGCCAGAGAGCTTTCCAAAGGACAGAGTTGGAAGCAGTCTGCTTGGGGGTATTTTTGAAGCCTCTGCTTCTGGGAGCCCTGAGTTTTTACTCTAAAAGTACAGTCACCACAGGGTAGGTACAGGCAAGGTCTAGTTATGAAACCAGTGTGCCTATGGCTGACAAGAGATAACAAGACTGGATTCTTGGGAAGTGTCCCCAGCCTGAGGATATCACATATGCCGGAAGATAACTGGGGCGCCTGGCTTGGAAGGCAAAGGCTTCGGGACAGAACAAATTTTATAGGCTGATGTTGGAAAATGGTTAGGTGGCAAAAATAGTCAGTAGAAGTTACACAGTGATCACAGCTTATTAAAAAGGTATTTCCATCAGTCATTGTGAAGCAAAGTGAGACGACATGGGCAAAGGGTGGGATGCCTCAGCTCTTGACTGAACCCAAGAAGATGGCCACTAATCTTGGAGAGATAAGACACTCATTTGAGTGATGCAGAGGCCCTAGAAAGAACCATCTAGCTCTTTCAGATCACACGGAGAATGAACCATACCCAGGAGGACCCTAGGTCCCTGCCCCAAGAATGGGTCCCTGGCCTTCAAGAAGCAGCAGCCCACGAGTAAACAGGTGTTCTTCTGCTATTATCACAGGGATCTGGGTCTCCCACACACTGACTCTATTCTTTTAGAAGCTGATGGAGATAAGAGGAACTAAGAAGGGAAAGGCTCCCTGAAGGTGCCTGGCAGTGAACTGTGTGCCACACTTGGATAGGACCAGGTCAGCCCAAGTCTGGTGCATATTATCTCTGTAATGACATGGACATTCCTGAAAGGGAGGATATTCATCATTCAGCAAGTATTTATAGAATACTTACTATGTGCCAAGAACCATGCGGGTGCTAGGGATACTAGGTCAGTCAGTGTGGTTTGCAGTCTCAGAGGCTCAGTCGGATGAGAAGCCTCCCTCTTTGTTACTGTTGGTTTTGTTTTGTTTTGGAGACAGGGTCTCAGTTATGTAGCTCAGGTTGGCCTGGAATTCACTCTGAAGTCCAGGCTGTCCTCAAACGTAACTTCCTCATGTCCCAGCCACCTGAGTACAAGTACAGATGTGAACAGGACACTGTGGCTCAGACGAGGCCACAGTGACATTGCAGCAGGGCCAAGATCCAGGAGAACAACTCTTTAACAAGGGTTAGCAGGGCTTGACATGACTTCCCTTGCTCCCCTGGCCCTGTTCTGGAGGTCACAGGAGAAAAAGAGAACACTTTTGGGAAGAGCCATCAATCAAGAAAACTCTCACACTGGGGCTGAAAAAATGGCTACGCAATTAAGGGTACTTCTTGTTCTGCCAGAAGACTCAAGTTCAGTTCCCAACAACCATGTTGCTTATGTAACTCCAGCTCCAGAAAGACCCGATGCCTCTCACCTCCAAGGACACCTGAACTCACTCAGGTGTATGTATCTACTTCACTGAATAATTTTTAAAAAATTAAAAAAAAAAAAAACAACCCAAAACCAAAACAACAACAAAAAAAACACACACAAAACTTCAGCTTATTGCAGATAGAGTAGATACCGTCCCTGTCTCCCCTCCCCCCTAGGTCAGAACATACACCAACCAGCATAGGACAAATCACACACTGACACTTAATCTTGGGAAACAGATCACTCTTAGCTCCAGGAGAGTAACAGGTGCTAGAAGTGTGAGGTACTCTCCTGCCAGCCTCCAGCCACAGCTCTCACCTCCATCCAGCAGCTCCTTGACAATGCTGTAGTCGTCGGCCAGGACAGCGTAGTGCAGGGCTGTGCAGCCTTTGAAGCTAGCACGGTGGTTTAGTCGGTTGTTGAAGTCATCCTCTCGAGTGACTAGGACTGAGGAACAAAAAAATCCAACCCTCCATTAGTAAGACAACAGTCTGTGCATGCTCAGGGTTCCCCCTCTACTTTTCTTTCCCAGCTCCCTTTAGTGTGTGTGTGTGTGTGTGTGTGTGTGTGTGTGTGTGTGTTTGACAGGGTCTCACTATGAAGAGCAGGCTGGCTCAGAACTAGCAGAGATTGGACTGCCTCTACCTCTTAGCACTGGGACTAAAGTGTATTCTACCACATTTAGCTCTTTTGGCCTTTCTCCCCTTCTCCCTGAGACAGTCTTACCATGTAGACCAGGCTGGCCTTGAACTCACAGATCCAACTGCCTCTGTCTCCTTAGTATTAGCATTAAAGGCCAGTGCCACTGTGCTGGGCTTCTTTGGTCTTTTAGGACAAAAGACCAGCTATGGCTGATCTTTAACTTACACTAATCCTCCTGCCCCACCTCCCATGTGCTGGGATTCCAGGTGTGAACCACTATGTCCAGTCTCATGTACTTTCTTTTTTTCTTTCTTTCTTTTTTTTTTTTTTTAAATGTTTTTGAGGTCAGGTTTTTCTATATAGACCTCAGGCTGGTCTCAAATTCACAGTGGTCCATTTGCTTCAACTGCCTAGCTCTTTAACATTTTAATTTATCTATGTAATTCTAAACACTAAGTAGCACCTACACTGTGTGCCTGGCCATCTGGGCTAGGCAAAAGGAGGTAAAACAGTCTGGTTTGTTTCCTGAGCATTGATTGACATGTAGGAGTCATTCTGGGGACATGAAGTGAATCAGTATGGTCTCTGACCTAATCTGACAAAAGGGCAGATAATATGCAGATGTTTAGCGTGTGCAGATAAAGTCTATGTTGGGGTGCATTAGGATGACACAGAGCCAGGGGACAGGTGGGCTCAGCTTGAGCATTAAGAAAAGGTTCACGGAACACTGGGCAACTCAAAGGATGAGGAGTCTAGGGGAGAAGGTGGTGGAGGTGGGAGCGGGGGTAGGGCTAGAGGCTGGCTGTGCACAAGCCACAAACTTCTGCTGTTTCAATTTGGTACTTGACTTAAAGCTTAAAATCTGATTTACAAAATCAAACAAAATATGAAACTACAGAAGAGTACAAAGAAGAAAAGGGAGCCAATACCTCAGTAACCTGAGAAGGCACATTTTACATTTCAGTCTAACTCTTCAGAGATTGCACACGATGCCTGTGTGTGCATTCCCCACAAAGTTGGAATTTCTTGTATCTGTATAATTTGCTTTTTGGTGGCACTAAGTACTGAACCTGTTGTTGAACATGTCTTTGTATATGACAGACAAGAGTTCTACCACTGAGTTCCCTCCCAGCTCCTGCAATCTGGTTTTTGATCTCCCAAGACAGGGACTTTTGTGTAGCTCCGGATGTCCTGGAACTTGCTCTGCCCACCTCTCTCTCCCTAAGTGCTGGAGTAAGGCATGCACCACCACTGCCCGGTGCCATCTCATTATTTTACTCTTCAAAACATTTTCTGGCCGGGTAGTGGTGGCGCACGCCTTTAATCCCAGCACTTAGGAGGCAGAGGCAGGCGGATTTCTGAGTTCAAGGCCAGCCTGGTCTACAGAGTGAGTTCCAAGACAGCCAGGGCTACACAGAGAAACCCTGTCTCAAAAAAAAAAAAACAAAAACAAAAAACAAAACAAAACAAAAACCAAAACAAAAACCAAACCAAACCAAACCATTTTCTGAAAGGTAAAGATAGAAAGCCCTGCAAACCCTCAGGCTCCCCTCAGTCCTCCTACTCATGTTCCTCTTTTCTCTCTCCCAATTCATCAACAAACAAACAAACAAACAAACCAGAGACTGATAGCACTTTTCAAGCCCTCTGGGTTGATAGACAGACACATATCTGCTTACCAGACTGGTCCTGGCTTATGCTGCTGCCTAGACACTTTAAGACTCACTAACAACCTAGAAGGTTCCACCCCTCCAAGGCATCCCCTGAGAGGGAAGGCACCACAGAGTAGATCCTAGCCTGCTTTTGTGATGAGGTTTCTGTTTCCCTCATGCTGGAAACTAACCCAGAAACCAATTTTCTCTAACATTCACTCACTCTTGAGCTCAGTTTGTTGGGGGCAGAATCTAGGACCTAAGCCCTATCTCTGTGTGTCATGTCTCTCCTGTCCCCTGGCACGAACCCTGTAAAGGGCAGGCTCTTTCAGTCTCTTGAGGTACAAAAGAAATGTGGACAAGGCAAGGTGGGACCTTGCCTAGATAGAAGACAAGGCAGGTAATTCCTAAGCCATTCTTTCTGAGTGCTTTCGGAATGAACTGATAGCATGCCCCCTTCTATGATACTAAAGACACTATATAAATAAAGTTCTAAAAGCCAGAAGGCCACTCAGTAGTCATAATCCAGTTAAAGGAGAGAATACGAAAGCTCAGCTCACTTGGTTAGTTAAGTGGCTGTGTAAGAAGCATGGGAGACTGAGGTGGGACCTAGCTATACTATATATATGTATATATATGACAGCCTGAGGTGCATAGCCAGCACCCTAACAAGCTTGCCTGGGTGGAAGCATTTCAAACCTCTGGCCAAAATGAAGATGGCGGAGCTCAGAGCTGGAGACCAGACCACACTGCTTGCCCTGGAGTGTTACATGACCTTCTCTTGGGTATCAAGAACAGTAAGAAATTTCTGAGCAGCAAAAATTAGATAGGCCTCTGGGCACATCAGAGGGGGGAGTACCTAGATTAGCCTAGCCTCTGGACACTAGAGGTGTATTATGTATATTAGCCTGGACACTTTTGAGGGAGTACCTGGATTAGCCTGGCCTTGGGGCACACCTGAGGGATAATCTAGATTAGCCTGGCCTCTGGGCATATATGAGGGGGGTGATCTAGACTATCATAGCCTCTGGGTGCGTGTAATGGTATCTATACTTTTCCCATACAAGCCCTTTAAGAACTCAGAGTGACCAACCCTTAGTCACAGTCACAATAGTCACTCACTCTGTTACATCCCCGCATGCTGGGAATCGTGTTTCTAGTCCTCTGCAGATTAGGCTGGGGAGGACATTTCAGAGTCAAGCAGATTGATCACAATCAAACACTAGCCGGGCAGGGAGGGAAAAGAACAGGACAATGAAAAGCTGAAAAAGGATTCCAAGCACAGCACCTCAAAAGGCCCTAAGGGCATTTCTGAACTGCCACACAGGACATTAACTGCTGGAT
The DNA here is from genome assembly GCA_019843965.1 of Rhynchomys soricoides. Taxonomy (NCBI): domain Eukaryota; kingdom Metazoa; phylum Chordata; class Mammalia; order Rodentia; family Muridae; genus Rhynchomys; species Rhynchomys soricoides. Next base: position 3,666,908 of record JADRCH010000315.1, on the reverse strand, counting down.
GTAATGATAAACTGGAAGAAAAGTGATAGTTGGCTCAAGAAAGCAAGAAGGGTGTAATCCATTTTACAAAAGAAGCCTATCATTCATTCAACAAACAAGTGTAATGAGTGCCAGCCCACAACGGTAGATGTAATAATGAATGAATAGGGCCATTTTGAACTTTAAAAATTAACTGATTCGAGAATCAAACCAATACTGTGTTTTCACAAGTGCACTGACAAGGCTATGCATACAGGGGCTTACCACAAAAGGCAGGTGAATTCAAGGAACACAGAGGGGGCGACTTCAGATAAATGTCAGCAGAGGACCAGGACCATAGCACAGTGACAAGCACTATTCATGAAGTGTCCTGCTCACTGAGATCACACCTTTCTTTCTGAAAGTACTGTTGTACTAGCCCATCCCTTACCTGTCACCTGGCTGGCTAGTTCCTTTCTAGGCCTCTAACAGAGTCACTTTGTCCAGTGGTCCTTGCTGCATTTGAGGTAGGTATTGCTCCCAAAGGCTCCTCTAGCATCTCCTCCCTCTCTCAAAGATATTCTACGGTAGCCATGTGCATCTGTGGCTGTGTTTTCCTGCCAGGCAAGGGTCACTATTTTCTTTGCCATAGATAGAGTTGAGTCCAGAGCTCAGCACAGCCTGGTGCCAAGTGGTTGACAAGTGCTCGCCGAAATCAGCAAGTAGTGCCTCTTTTATGAATACCAAGATTTTTGCTGGGACCGGTGACAGGAGCAGAAGCAGGAGGATTACAAATGTGAAGCTATCCTGAGATATATAGGAAGACCTTGTCTCAAAAAAAGTTCCTGATTTTGGAGCATTTAGAGTTCATATTTTTGGACTAGAGATGTTCAACCAATAAAACCTATACACAAACATTCCAAATTCCAAACAAACTCCTAAATCAGAGAGCCTTTTGGTGCCAAGCATTTTGGATAGATATATTCAACATCTCACACAAATCAAGTCCAGATATTTCTGTTTGTGGAAAATAATAACATCTACAAATAAATATTAAGTGAAAGCAGCAGAGAGTGGCTAGCAATTGAGCAAGTTCTGGAGCCAGACCACTTGTGTTTGAATCCTAAATGTTCTGTGGAGGTTCACAGTTGTAGAGGCTCTCTGTGCCAAACTTCTCTGTCTGCTCTCACAAAGGCCCTGCCTCACAAAGGGCATGGCAGTATGAGGTAACCACCACCTGTTCCATGTAGCATGGAACCAGCAGTGTCTGGTTAGAGTCCTGCAATGCTGGTGCTCCCCAGAGTCCACAAGGATTTTCATTTCAGAACTGCTCTGTGAGCTATAAGTTTATGCTCCCATTTCATAGGGGAACTCTGTTCAGAAGGGTGACATTTGTTGTCTATTCCATGCTTGGCACGAAGCTTTCACTATGGTGCCCAGTGTTAGCAGCCTGTGGTCCCCACAGGCTCATATTTGAAAGCTAGGTCCCAAGCATCCTAACAAGCTAGCCTGGGTGGAAGGAAGCACTTCAAACCTTTAGTCAAAATGAAGATGGTAGAACAATTTGGGGAAGGACTAGGAGCTGAGGCCGTTTTGGAGAAGGTGTGCCACTGGGCACGGACTTTGAGGTTTCAAAAGCCCATACCTGGCTCCGTCTCTTTATCTCTACCTCCCACTTATAGTTGGAGCTCTCAGCTACGCTCCAGTGCCAAGCCTGTCTGTCTGCTCTCATGCTTCTTGCTATGAACTCAATCCCTGGAATTGTAACCAAGTTCCAATGGAAAAAAAAAGTCTTTGCCTTCGTTATGGTGTTTCTTCATAATAAAGAGAAGTAACTAAGGCACAGCCTCACTGCTAAGTGCAAAAAAGGCCCAACCCTGAGATCCTCATACTCTCCTCAAGCCATAAACGATGGATGGAGGTAGAAGGGAAAGAAGAGAAGGGACAATGTGGCCCCAGTCCTCTGCCGGGGGAGTAAGCAAGCTCATGCAAGGGAGGTATCCAAGCCTGTCTCACCAGCAGGCCACCAAGGTGGTCTCCTGAGGCCCAGGATTTAGGGCTGTCTGGCCTTTATCCAGTGAACCATCTCCTTCTCAACAAAGACATTTTCCCACTTGCCTCCAGCACAGGGGTGGCAGGCTCTTCTTCCAGAGAAGCTTCTCCTGTCTCTGTGGGAGGTCCCACACCCCTCTGCCCACAGTGGGAGTGACAGCCACTACTCTGCTCACTTCAGCCCTACCTCACCTGTGAATGTAAGTAAGTTTATGCCTAAGGGGTCCACAACCAGGGCCAGGACCACAGCAGCAGTTAAAAAGAATCTCCATGGCCTTCATGTAGCTCTGGCTACTTACTGGTCCCAAACAAACAAACAAACAAACAAACAGCCCTGCTTCCCATGCTGAGAAATATTTAAGGTGAAGATGTCACAGAGTCTGCCATCTTAGCTCTGTCACATACTAAATTCTATGTAAAACAGGTGTGACAGACAGATTACTATATGAGGAACACTGAATAGTTAGTGTTATGGTACTGAAGTACCAATACTTACAATTAATTTTAAGCCTAAAATCTTACTATAATACAAAGTAATTAAATATGACAGAGATTGAGGGTGTCACTATGTACCCCAGGTGGTACACAGCACTCAGGAGCAGAGGCAGGTCTATATCTAAGTTCAAGGCCAGTCTGGTCTATGTAGTGAGTTCAAGGCCTGCCAGGCCTACAACATGAGACCCTAGCTCCAATAAATAAATAAATCATTTAAAAAGTATACAAATACTTATAGCAATGTATTCATAAAAGTCAAAGGTAGAAAAAAACATAACATCCATAAACTGATGAATAAACATTTCACAACAGAATACTATTCAGCCATAAAAAGTAATGAAGTAATGGTATTTGCCACAATGTGTATGAAACATGATGCTAAGTAGAAGTCAGTCACAGATGAGCATATGGCATATGGTTCCATGTACATAGAATGGCCATTTCAGGCAATCTGTAGAGACGAGGTAGATTATTAGTTTCTGGGGACTTCAGGGCAAATGAAGGGTAACTGGTAATGCATATGAGACTTTCTAAGATGTGATGAAAATGTTCCAAAAATGGGTTGGAGTGATGATTGTATAAAGTATAAATCAGCAAGTTATATATTTTACATGGTGAATTTTACCATATGTGAGTTAAATAAAATAAAGATGATATAGTTAAAAGTATAAGCTTAAAAAAAAAAAAGTGGTAAAGTGGTTATCAGGTTTAGTGGCACAAGCTAATAATCTCAGCACTTTGAAGAAACAAGAGTCTTGGGGAGTTCAAGGCCAGTGTGAGTTCCTATCTCAAAAACAAAGCAAAAATGTCTGTAAGAAGAAGTGCATATTATCTGACATTATCTGAGTTCTTCTGATGTCATCCTGCTTGATTGGAACCATCCTTAACACTAATATCGGAAAATGGCAAAAGCTCATTTCATTTCAGTGAAGGGTCACAAGTACTGCGGTAAGAAAATAATGGTTTGTGTTTACTGAATTTTCCCTTCACCCCCAAGACAGAGTTTCTCTGTATAGCCCTGGCTGTTCTCCAACTCACAGACAGTGGGACCTGCCTCTGCCTCCCAGAGTGTTTGGATTAAAGGCGTGTGCCACCACACACACAGCATATTGGATTCTTACTATGTGTGAGATCAGGCCAGGCACTTGATCAACTATTTTCCTCATAAGAGTATACTAGGCTGCCATTTAATACATGATGAAACAAGAGTCTCAGCTCAGGCAGATGGTTTAAAGTGGCACCATAAGTCAATGGCTTTCAGCTCAGAAAATTGTCTCCTTTTCTGTGTGATCATGACTTCCTTTTGGCCTCTTATTTACTTACAGTGGACTCACACTTTACAACTCAAGCAGCCTGAGGTCATGGTCTCCCTTCCTCTATGCATCCTAGCCATGCCTGGTTCACACTACATTAGTTGACATTTTCTCCTGCATGGACTTAGACTGCTTCATGCATACATTCTGGAATGTAGCAAGTGCTCAATAAATACTTCTTTAGTGAGATGTTAAGTTTGTCTTCTCAGGAAGAAACTAGGTTCTTGAAGTATGGATATTATCAGCTTTATCCTTTGCAGAATGTTATGAGCCCATGGTGGCTGAGGCTGGCTTCAGGTCCAGCCTCTACTTAAAAATGGTGTCATAGGTACCATGCTCTCAGTTAATGGACTCAAAACTTTCTCCTTAACAACAGGGTCCTTCTTGCCCCCAACTTCACCACAAGTGTAACAAAAAAGCTGGCACATACAGGCTCAGCAAAGGTGTGACAGATGAAAGGGAAGGCTGGGCCAGCAGTCTTCTGACAGGAAGCACGGTTTATTTCTTCTGACCCAGTGAAAAGGAAGGGAAGAGCAGGGGCACGGAACTTGAGGACTGCTTGTTGACTCAGTTTCATCCTCCTGGGCCCAGGATTCCCTCATTAGAGAAGCAGGTGAGGTTTTTCAGATCCAAGCCACACCCTCCCACCATCAAATGCAGAAAGGGGGCAAAGTCTGAAGAGTCTGTAGTGTTTCTTTTATTTCTTGTCTTTCCTGACTCTTACAGTAGCATGGTGCTCAGTGGTCTCTGGACCCCTTTGCTTTGCTCTATAATTACCCACTGTTCACCCTCTCCCATCTTAACCAAAGTGTACCCCTGCAGCTCCAGGGATCCTCAGGGACAAGCTGGCAGCAAGAGCAAGAAGCCTGCTTCTCAGCAGCTACGAAACCTGGCTGGTCCAACTTGGTCCCTCAGTGATCCCTGTCTCTGCACCTGCTTGCCTCTCTTCTGCCTTTTCTTCAAGATGTTAAAAACTCGCAATAAAAAACAAATACAAAACGCTGTAATTAATAGCCAATTCCAAGCCAACCAAGCATCTCTACTAATAAACCTCAACACTTGCAAAAAGAACAATAAATTCTGCCCCTCTCTGGTTCTGAGGTGGTCTCTTTTATATACTCTGTGTTGTGTGTATGCATGTGGGTAAGCGTGTCTACATATATATTTATTTTATTTATTTCCCATCCAGGGAGGGGCAGAATAATGAACTGCGTGCGTCAGGGAAGATGAATCTGGGATACTAGGGAGCAGTGCAGTAAAAAGATTAAAGTGTTATTATTGTTGGTTTTTTTCCCCCATGGTCCATTGTGACAGCTCGACCGTCATCTGTAAAAAATGTCTCAGCGAGAGATAATCATCGGAAACTCAATAAAGCGTCAGGGGGAGCCTCAGCCCCCATCAATCACTGGGTGCCTGGAAAATTTCAACCCTCTGTCTCCCTTCCTGCTATCCATATAAATGTCTGTAATATATTTTGTGTGGTGTGTGGGACCCAACCCTGATTTGGAACTTTTGATGAAAAAATATTTATACACAAAATATGTAAATCAGTTAAAATCACAAGACTAGCTCTTTGCCACCCCATCATACTGTTTTCTTATTTTTATAAATGCATCAAATTTATTCTTTTTAATAAAACATGCCAACTACTCTCTCTCTCTCTCTCTCTCTCTCTTCTAAGAGAGAAAGATATATATTATATATATGTAGGTTTGGAGTGCTAAAAGCATGGAAACAATTAACCTAACTGACTAATAAATTTCATCTTGAAGTTGGCCAAAATGCCAGAGTGACAGACCTCTGTCCACCCTGCTGATTCCATGGCAGTGTTGAGAAATGACATTCAGAACTACTGGCCCTGGAGGGGGAATGGGACTCTTGAGTGGACCCGGACAAGGATGAAGAAGAGTCAGGGCATTAATAAAACAACTTGCCTAAGAGCTTTTAGCCTGCTGATTTCCCAAGCCTCTGGAGAAGCCTGAGGTCTTGGCACAGTTGGTGAGAGGCACATGCAGCCTGGTATGGTCTCTGAGCTCTATACAAGGCAAGGAAACAGTTTTGTTGGCATTGGACATCACTGCTTTAAAAAAAAAGGTTTTTGTGTGTGTGTGTGTGTGTGTGTGTGTGTGTGTGTGAGCGCGCGTTTGTGTGTGTATCTCCTAGAGCTAGAGTTATAAGATCCACCTGATATGAGCGCTGGGAACCAAACTCCAGTTCTCTGAAGGAGCAGCAAATGCACCTTCATTTCTCAAGTCCTTGGACATCAGTGTTTTTGCCTTGGTTTCCTTTAGTAAGCACTTACTGTTGAATACCAGATCAATAATTGTTACTTGCTGCTGCCTTAGGTGTTCACATGGTGTGGCCTCATTAAAGAAGTCCTCTCCTCTTCTCTACCCTTGAAGTGGTCAGTTCCTGAAGAACTCTCTCTTCAAAGACTTTGGAGGTGTCTGTGTTTTGATAATGGAATCCTGGTGTCTTGATCTAACCCAGTCTGCTAATGCTGTGTTGCTATGGCTCATTGCTCACTGAAACAAGACGTGCTGCATGGACCGTATACCCTATCATGTTCATTCACCAGCCCGAAACAGGACGTCTTTCTTTTTTTAAAAAAATATTTATTTATTTATACACTGTAGCTGTCTTCAGACACACCAGAAGAGGGTATCAGATCCCACTATAGATGGTGGGAATTGAACTCAGGACCAGTCAGTGCTCTTAACTGATGAGCCATCTCCCCATCCCTGAAACAGGACCTCTACACTTCCCACCTCTGAGCGTTCTGGACATGGCATGTCCCTGCTGCACTTACACCTATCCACACTTACCTGCCTGTCCTCTGGAAGCTGCCTCAAACCTTCCTAGACAGTGAGAATCAAGACTAATTTTTTTTCCTTGATTACTTCAGGCCAACGTTCTTTAATTGAGTTCTGATGTGATCTGTATTTGTGAGTGGACCCTTGCCCTAATCTTTATTATTATTAGCTGCTGTTCTTAGCACATTATGCTTGCATGATATGTATTTTCTCAAGTGCTTTCATAAGTATGTCAACTGACCCTCTCCTCTGGGGGTTGAGAGCAAATGGGCTCATAATGTAGCCCAGGCTAGCCTTAAGCTTTCAATCTTCCTGCCTCAGCATCCTGAGGGCTGGGATTATAGGTATGCAACACCATACCAGCAATCAAGTGATTCTTATAACAAGTCTGTGGCGTGAGAAATATTCTCTGTAGAAGAGAAAACCAGCACAGAAACAGAATGAATTGCCTGAGGTCACATCATTAGGTAGTGAACAACCCATTTCTTAGACTCAAATTAATATTTGGCTCTCTGAGGATACTCAAAGTCCTTGTAGATTCCTATGGACATAATGAGACTAATGATCATGATGAGGCACAAAGAGAGGTTTTCATTAATGGAATTCCTCCTACATTCCAGGCATAGGGGAGGGATAAATATATTACTTCTAGCTCTCTTAATCACTTTTATTTTACAAATTGGGAGAGAGCACTTCTGAGAAGTCTAGGGAACTGCTCTAGGTGTAAAAGCTACTGAAAATGGTCAACAAACCCACCAGGGGCTGGGGGAGAGGGGCTGACACACACACAGGGTTGGGTCTTGGGGCGTAAGGCCCAAACTCTTTCCTGGAAGCCTCTATATTCCTATTAGTCTGGATTCTCTGGGGTCATGCCTTCTCTACTGTGCAGGGAAGGCTTGGGCACATGGTACTTAACTTATACACTGAGTGGTTAGCTTATTTGGAATAGACATTGATGAGACCGCACCTGGCATGGTCTAGGGGTGGGAAGAACTATTACAGTATAGAGAGCAGTTCCATTACCGCCAACCGGGACTCCTAGCCACCTCCTGAACTCCAGGGCACTTGTCCACTGGTTTGTGATTCGCCAGCTTGCACAGTCTTGTCTCCTATCTGAAGGCAAGAGATGGGGAGGTCAGCTGGAGCAGGCCAGGACCTGGTGGCCCCGTGAAAAGGGGTGCGTGAATAGGAGGGCTTGGCTCTGGCAGGTCCAGTTTGACAAACCTTTACCCAGAAGAGCCCTATGCCAACCCAGTTCTTCAGGACTCATCTTTATTCAGCTGCCACTCGGAGCTGAGAAGAGAACCTGACTTATAGCCTGTTCTGGCCACGTTTCTACCGTGTTTTATTGTTTTAATTGTACATATGAGAGGCACTTGGAGTGCTCGCATGCATTTCTGACAGCACCAGACACTGGATGTTTATAATCGTTACTTATAAGCAGCCTGCGGCATCCACAGCTGGGCGACTTGTTTACTGTTACTACTAATTTAATGTCTCCTCCACCTGAGGATTGGAGCCCACCACCCACCGCCCAGCCACAAGTGGAAGTCTCCTGGAATGAGCTGGTGAGCTGAGGCTATGAAGGGAATGTGGTCAAGACAGGAAAATAGCTGGCAGAAGTGGTTATAATTCCACCTTCTTATCTGTCCCATCTGTGTCCCTTTTCCTCTTACCCCTGAAGTCCAGCTCAAATTTCCCTTCCTTTGAACTTATTCCTTGTTCTATGTGGAGATGAGCATTCAGAGCCACAGAAATCATACAATTAAGAGACCTTTGGCCCATATAATCCAATGATCCATGGCAAGAATCTTCCTCAAGAAAGCCTTGATGGACAGACATCAAGCCTGTTAATGCCCCTCGATGTATTGCTCACTACCCTCTAATCAGGTGGCTTGACTTATACTGAGTCCAAACCTATCTACATGGAGAAACTTCTTGAAATGCCACTGACTTTTAGATACACATGGTTATTGCTAATCACTCTAACAGTCCTATAACAATGGGAACTGTTATCCCTGTATTACAAAGAAGTCTCAAAGTCAAGGACTTTATGTCACTTGTCAAGATCAGTCAATCAGTGACGGGACTTAGATGAACCATGTCAGGACATCATTATGACACTAAAGACACCATTCCGAGGGCTTCAGGGAATGGCAACAATAGTTAAGCCAAGGAAATTTCCACACCAAGTACTCCTGGGTCAGCTGCGCAGCAAGCCAATCCTCACCCATAAACATCAACCTTGACCACAGGGGCACGTGTCTGTAATGTACCTGACTAAGCAGACTTCCTCAAGGAGCCATGCTGGCATATAAGGCAGAGAAAGGCTTTTCTAGGTATGGCTGACCAATGACAGAGCCTCAGCAAGAAGAACAAAGACCATTCTTCCCTCTTCAGGCTGGGTATGTTCTGGGCAAGCAGTATAGACATGAAGTGTCTCCCATCTTTTAGGAGGAGGGTTCTCAGCCAATGTAGCAATCTCCAACTCACCCTTAAGACCCAATTCAAAGTCCCTCACCCAATGACAAGTTCAAGACATAGCCTGCTCTTAGAAAAAGACCATCAATTCCTCATTCTGTGCTGCTTGCATTCTTCATACAGCTAGCTAACCTTTACCACTCTGTAGTGGGACTCCTTGCTGAGATCCATTTTTACTTGGCTAGGAGAACTGCTGAGGGGCCAGACCATGTGTATTAATTTAGATATTCAAAGCATCTGGCCGAGTGCCCAAGATGCAGTCAAAGCAAGCTGAATTATAAATAAATGGAACTAATAAGCAATTGTAACTGTAGAGAACTTTACAATTCACACATCACATTATTTTAGATCTTGATCAACACAGCAATACTGACAGGCAGACAAAGGGGTTAGGGAAATCTGGCCAAGGTCACAAATTACAATCTACCATCTTCCCTTAGTATCAAGAATAGGTTGAGACCCACAGAAATAACAATTATAAAATGTAGTGAACTTTGGTACTGACTCTGTGCTCCAATAGCAAAGGACTGTCCAGCTGCCTTGAGCCTGTGGCTTTTCTGTGATACTGAGATCCACTGTTCTAAGTTCTTCCTCACATATCTTCCAGACACAAACCATGAGACACACACATACACACACACACACACACACACACACACACACACACACACACACACGCTGAGTCAGTCAAAAGAAAACCAAACCTCAGGATCTTATACTTCTATCTATATCACCAATGAGGATGACCCAGAGCTGGGCACAGTGCCTCGCTTACATTACAGCAGGAAGGCAATGAATGAATACTAATAGAAGGGAGAAAAGACAGTGTCTTTAAATGAAAAGGGTTAACAAAATGCTAAGAATTCCAGGGGCACCCAACATTTTGATACCAGATCCTGACGATGTGGTCTAAAATATGTTGGGCCATCCTCATAGTTAACCTGGCAGCTAGAGAAGAGCCCAGAGATGACATATATGAACTGTAATCACCCTAGTCCCAGTCAGAAAGCAGAGAATAAAGTACATAAACAGAAATACCTTGTAAAATAAACTATGGTAGACAAAGGTATTCAATGAAGGGAGTGGGGATCTTATAAGCTATCAAAAGAGTATATTAATGATTCCTAAAAAAATTCTAGATTATACATCAACAGCAACAGCTCTGGAGATGGAATTCAGATGCCTACTAGCATGTGTTGCCCTACCACTGAGCAGTATCTCCAGCCCTAGAATGAATGTTTTCAAAAAGGTTCTTAAGCATTTTGATGGTTGGGTGCCTATAGGTTCCCTGAAAACAAGGCAGTAATGTACAGGAGTAGGCAAGGGTCATTAGGAGAAGGAAGGAGAATAAATGCTGGGCAAATTTTTTATTTTAACAACAAATGGTGAAAAAAAATTCTCAATTTTGTGGACAAAATATTCAAATGGAAGATGGAAAAGAAGGAATTTTTTGATGACAGTTGTGGATGTTGCTAATACATCGAAACTGTCTTGTCATGTGCTGGAGGGCTCTGAATCAATGGCCTTATGATCGTCTGGTCTTTAAAGGGCACGATGATATGAAGTATGTCTGCCTGTAACAGTGCTAGTGCAGAAATGTGATCAGTATGTAATTCTGAATAACTACCCAATCTACAGAAAGCCTACTATTAATTGCAGGCCATACAAAGTGAGAAGAAATAGCTAATACATTATCTTTCTTTCATGGCAGGCTTTCCTAGTATTTTTATTGTCTGTCTACCTACCTATTTGTCTACCTGCAGTGAAGGCTGGTTGGCATGGCATTAAAAAGAACTCAGAGAGACTGGCCAAATTAATAAATGAATAAAGTCTCTTTATGTACCATGTATGGTTCCTTCAGTACTGAAGAGTCAAGTGGAGTAGTCACACCTAAGACCAAATGGCCCATTAAGTTGAAATTGTACACAATTTGGCTACTCCTAGAAAAAAAATTATTGACCACTACTGTACTGATCTAGAATGAATTTGAGCATCAACCTACAGAGCATTAGAACACAGGGCACCTGGCCATCAGCAAGCTGGACTAGATTCTGTGAAATGTGCTAAAATTCGAGAGCAAAAGAGAAGGCATTCAAAGAACCTCTACTCCCCCTTGGCCCCACCATCTGTTTCTTTGCTTTCTGGTGAGAGCACCAACCAGCGGACAGACCCAAGCACAAAGCTGTGCTTGACCGACAGGACAGCCCTTCAGTGGAGTCCATTCTAGGCAGCAAATAAAGGGCAGGCTTGGTGCTCCTAAACTTCACTTCTGTTTAAAGTATAAAGTGAACACTCTTACATCTCAGGGGAATTCAGAGATGTTAATTAAGTCATGGCTTATACATGGAACTGTCAGCTGGGAAGGAGAGAAGACATATGGGCAGGTGAAAGTTCAAAGAACCATAGAAGAAGCCAAGATTTAGGGAACATTCAGAAGAGCAACTGAGGGCAGGGTAATGTCACACTTGATATGGGCATAGTGCCCTGGTGCTCTTGGACACTCCCCTCATGCCACTGATCTAAGAAACTTTTTCCCTGGGCCACCAGAGCCTCCTCAGTCTCTCTTCACAACTCAGAGGGCTGAGCAAAGTGAGTTAGTTTCTCGTCTGCTAAATCTCCTCTGGGATACAAGTACTAACTTTTAAAGCAGTCAGCAGGGCTGTTGTCCTGCTATTACTAGTACCAACTCTAAAGCAGCCAAGCTGTCCTGTCACCAAATCTCAGAGGAACAGAATCTGCGTGGATGACAGTGAACAATGGGCAGGAGACAAGCACGTGTGCACAGGCAAAAGCCCAGTGTAAAACACACATCTGTCTGCAGCCAGTGGAACCTGTGCTCTTCTCAGTTTCATTTTTGAAGAACTACTCACCAGAGACAACGCCGACTGATTTAACCAGGTGCTCTCCAACAGACAGGTGCCACAACACCTCTTTTTAGTCTCAGCAACCACCACATGACAGCCCACAAGGTATTAATAACAAGTCCATTTTTACAGTTCAGAACATCAAGACACAAAGAAGGTCTGTTCCTCACCCTAGGTCACAGCACAGCAAAGAGCCAGTCCCAGAGATAAGACCACACACTGAAAAGCAATATTCACAGTTGTACTTAGATAACTCTAGGGCTAAGGGAATCATAACATTATGTTCTAGTACTGGAACAAGTAAGTCTGCAGGAAGTGAAAGGAGCAAGCCCACATTCCCTGCAGAATCCTCAACTATTTCACTGAAATCCATTTGATTGCTTGCTCCTCAGAGGCTCCCCTGTCTCAGGAGACACCAGGTGAAATGCGCCTGACCTCACTTAAGCCATGAGCCTAGGCTCTAATTTCTTTCCCCAAACACTTTCCAAGTGAAAAGAACTGTGAAAGGCATATATCCTAAGTCCTTTGGGAGACCTATGAGTGGCTGCTGACACTAAGCAATGCTTGGGGAAGCCACAGGTAGAGACACCCAGAGCAGTGGGGTAGCCCAAGCTTACCTTCCAAAGAATGGACTCCCTGTTCATTGGCAGTCTTGTAGACACTGCTGAAGTCATCCCCAAGGTTTGGGTCAGCTCCAGCAGCAAGCAGGACTTGCACCACACTGGAAGCAATTAGAAAAGCAGATCATAAGGTCTGGCTTTCACGGCTATAAGACAAACAATTCATTCAACAACTACTTATCAAATGCCCACTACACTCTAGTCACTGGTCCATGGGCTAGACTCCACGTGGCATGAAATTTATAGAATATTAAGAGGGAAACAAAGAAAAATAATATGAATAGACATGAAGTTGAGAGATTGGGGTTGGGGGTGAGAACAGGGGTGATAGGGATAAGGGAGGGGTGAAGGCTGAGAAGGTCAATACATTATGTATTTATATAAAATTATCTAAGAACAAATTTAATTACTAGAAACACACCTAGGAATTAAGCTTCTAAAGGAGGTGAAAAACATTACAGCAAAGTGTTAGGATGGAGAAGTACACCAGGAGGGCACAGGAGGAGTCAAGTAAGACAGAAGCAGGGCAACACAACAGGAGTCCAAGGCGGTCAGCTCTTCCTCTGATGTGTGAACGAGAGGAAGGACAGTAGGACAGAAGGAAAAGCAACTTGATCACATATGCTTTCTTCTACATACCCACCCACACGAATTCTGACAATATTAAATACTAAAAACAGAGGTCTCTCCTTAGATCCGCCTCCTTAATCCAAATTCTAAAAGTAATCATTATACAGAGCTAGGCTATTTTGTTCCAAAACTCTGCAATTAGGGAGATCATTCCAGAAGCTTTGTAAGAATGGACAGGAGGAGCATGACTGCTGTCAGAGACTCTATGGAACCCAGGCAATAAACAGGGCATAGGGCACAATGTTCATGCATCCCTAGTTACATGCTCAGGGTATGTTCACTTCCCTTCTTTCTTCTATTATGTGATAGCCCTACTAATCCTCAACCCCAAAAAGGGTTTCAGAAAGAAGATAGAACACAGGATATTTAGCTATTTGTTTTCAGTAAGCATGTATATAAGTTACAGTGACTGGGGCATATATAAACACACATTTCCTTTTTATGCAGTTGAGAAACGTCATTTTGTCACAGTTGTAGAGTATTCTATGGTAAGATTATTCTATATTTGTTTGTGTTTTTTTTTAGTCAGGGTCTCTCTGTTATCCTGGGTGTCCTGGAACTTGCCATAGAGAACAGGCTAGCCTCAAACTCACAGGGATTCTCCTGTATCTGCCTCTGTAGTCCTGGGATTAAAAGCATGCACCAACAGTCAGTGATTCTGTCTTTTAACCAATATTTTATTGTAAAACAGAATATAATATTTTGAAAACAGTCAGACAAACTACTAGGAGATAAAATTATAGGAGAAAGCATAATGAGTTCGTTCTTTTCCCCACTGAGACAAGGACTTGCTATATAGTCTTAGCTATTCTTAAACTTGTGACAATCCTCCTGCTTCAGCTTCCTGAGTTCTTGATTTACAAGCCTATGGCACCAAACATGGCTAGGATAAGCATTTCACAGGACTTTGGTGAGTATTATTACGCTGCCTTTCAGAGTTTGGACTGTATTTCCACTAGCCAAGTATGCGGCACACAGTAACTCGGTGCCTTCCCTCCTCAGAAGTATTTTTCTTCTTTCTGTTTTGGAGCAGAATATGGAGTCACAATGCTCTTTTGCTTCTCTGATTCCTAGCCAAGTAGAATTTCTAAGAAACGAGGTTTAATAGTCGATTGTTCCCTGTTTCATGAATTCCTTATCAATGTCCTTTGCCAGATTTTCTCTTAGTGAAAGGTAATTTTTCCGTTTTCTGAACTGATCTTCAAACACCTTGAAAGGCATAAGTGGCAGGTGTGTCAAACAACCCTGGGATTATCAGAACTGTTAAAAAGCCAGCCTTCAGTTCCGGTGTTCTCCTCTAGTTCTCCACTATTTGCAACCAGCAGCACAGCTTTTTATGGATCACATGGATTGAACACTGTTATCTCCCAATGGACACAACATGTGGGTCAATAAATTCTGGGACAATCTGGGCATGATTAAATGAGTAACAATAATGACTTATAACTTGTTATAATTACATAAATATCTTTCTTTAAAGGACGACTGCAGAAATGAGGCAAAGTTGGGAACTGGAAGGAGTTTTTATTATAGAATGAAGGTAACATCAGATAAGTTGTGCTTATAATATTTATATGTCTGTATAAGATTCATAACAACTCATCAAATAAACATAATTCTATGAGTCCACATTTAATCCCAGCACTTGGAGGATCCAGAGTACAAGGTCATCCTCAGCTCTATAGTGAATTCAAGGCTACCCTGGGAAACAAAATAAATGATGTAAGAGTAATGGCTCATGCCAGCAAACTCAATAATGAGGAGGCTGAGACAGGAGGACTGCAAGAAATTTTAGGCCAGTCTATAAGACACTATTTAAAAAAAAAAAAAAAAAGTAATCTTATTTTTGAGCAAGGGTCTCTCTGACTTGCTATATAGCTAAGACTGGTCTAGAACTGCTGAGACTACTGCCTCTACTTCCTGAATACTGAGATTACAAGTAAGTCAGCTCTAACTGGGTGAACTCCCACATAGGACGTTAACTATAGTTGTAGAAAGTTCCAAAATTAGAAATTTACCATTTAAAAATTCAAATTCCTTCATTTATTTGTGTTGGTGTGTACAGCTCTGTTTGTGACATAGCATGCACATGGAGGTCAGACAACTTTCAGGAGTCATTTCTCTACCATGTGGGACCCAAGGATGGAACACAAGTCATTGGGTTTAGTGTCAAGAGCCTTTACCTGCTGAGCTTTCTTACTAGCCCCAGGATGAAAAAAACATTCTATAACCTCAAGTTATCTTTGGAAACAACAGGGCTGTGTTAAATTCAGTCTTTAGGACAGTCCTGAATAACAAATGCAGCACCACTATGTACCTGACCCTGTGTCTGGGCTTCAGGAAGCCCAGACAAGTATGAGCTAAACATTTGAGTAGACAGTATGGCACTGTCTACCATGCACTGAGACCTGGAGCCCAAATGCAGTTCTGTCATTTACGAATGGTGTCTTTGGACAAGACACTTGACCTAGAGCCTCCTTTTCCTTAACAGAGTAACAAAAGAGCAACGCTTCCCAGCAGACTATGAGGGAAGTAAATGCCATAGTGTCTGCAGGTGTACAGACAGACATGATCCTACTCACTTGGCTGACACAATCATAATAATAACTTGAATCTGGGCCTGAACTGACCATTCCCAGCATGAATGACGGTATAGCCCTACATAAAGTAGGCAGCTCTTCTACAGTCTGCACAAGTTGACATGTTTTCAAGTCCAAATGAGAAGAGTCTGTCAATCTAAATTCAAAGGGACATAATTTGGTTAATCCTCAGCTGCTGTGTCCAATCACACCCCCTCTCATGGCAGGCTGTCCCTCTAGGCAGCTAGTGTCACTAACTGTGCTACCTGGGCCTTTCTAGGTTCATGAGTATTGATTCCATCTGTCTAATTTGCAGGCTGTAGGACGTGTCCAGGCAACCGTGTATGCTGCCCTTGGCCCTGGAGGGCAGTGGTCTGGCAGGACGGGGGGGGGGGGGGGGGAGGAGAGTGGCTAGGACCGGCCCTAGGGCTGCTAACCCAATCAAAGAAATGGGCAATTCACTTCGAAAACTTGGAGACTAAAGAGGGCAAGCAATCCAAGATAGTGACTCATCTGCAACCTTGAGAAAATTCCCTTCATTTCTGATAAAACTCAAAAGGCAGCCGCCCCACTGAGGGAAGAAGACAGGCCTAAAGAAATAGAGGGTGCTCTATGCCAACCATGGCTCTAAACATCTTGCCAGAAGGGCTACGAAGCTTTCTCTCCAGCAATGGTCAGATTTTACAGAGCACACACACAAAGCTCCAGATCTTTGGTCAGTGCCTTCTTGTAGAAGCCAGCCAAGCCTGGGTTAGAAAACCATTCTAGTCTGGATGACTAAAGATCCTCACTGCACTGTGGCCTACAGAACACAGACAGGCTAGAGAAAGCAACCACAAGGCTGTTGAGGACAAGCCTAGCTGTAAGCCAGGTACAAGGATTGCCAAGTTTACATCAGTCAAGGGATGCTGGGAATGAAGTGATTTCTGCTTCTTTTCTGCTACAGGGGAAAGAAACTCCCTGGTCCAAGGCACGAGTGAGAGGAAAGGTGAGCACAGGGAGCAGTGGATCAGCAAGTATGAACAGTTAAGGACAAAGGCTGGCAGCACGGTGGCAGGTGGGGTCTACCAAAGGTTAACTGAGACTGCTCCTCTGTTCTGGTGCTGGCATGCTGGCTGCCATGTTGCAGGAGGCTCCACTACCATTGCCTTAAATGTAAGTAGCTACTACCAAACAGGATGTGGCCTAATACCAGATCTTAATCACTTGATTGAATGAGGCAGAGGACACCATTCAATCCAGCAGGGTTTTCTCTAACCTTCAGTCTCTATTCAAAAGAACTATATTTACTGGCCTTGGAATAGCAGCAGTTCTCCTAGGCAGCTCAGGATCTGGCCCCTGGAGGTCTATAGAAAGATCTGCC
>JADRCH010000315.1:3608543-3644847 GCA_019843965.1 Rhynchomys soricoides | reverse complement strand
TTGGATCTGCATTTTTAGATACCCTGAGAAGAAGGCTGGACATACCTGTGCTGGACAGGCAGTCACAGCCAGAGAGAGAGAGAGAGAGAGAGAGAGATGTTCAATGCTTATGCTAGGGCATGTGTGCTGGATAGTTTTATGTCAACTTCACACAAATAGTTTTTACTCTACTTGACTAAAGTAATCTAAGAGAAGTGAACCTCAATTGAGAAAATGCCTCCATAAGTTACAGCTGCAGGACATTTTAATTAATGATTGACGGGGAGGGCCCAGCCCATTTTTGGATGCTGCCACTTACTGAGCTAGCCACAGAGGAAGCAAGCCAGTAGTAAGCACCTCTCCATGCCCTCTGCATCAGCTCCTGCCTCCAGGTTCCTACCGTTTGAGTTTCTGTCCTCATTTCCTTAAATGATGAACTAGATATAAAAGTGTAAGCCAAATAAACCCATAAACCTTTTCCTCCCTAAGTTGCTTTACTCATGGTTTTCCATCTCAGCAACAGAAACTATGACTAAGAGAGTCTTCCCTTAGCATACTCTGGTGGTAGATACTGCCAGCTCCTCCTCCTAGCCTGTTCTACCTCTGATCCAGGCAGTAGCGAAAGAGGCTGCCACAGAGGCTGCCAGAAGTCCAGCAAGGGCAGCACTGGCTTCCTAGTACCAAGACCACCTGTGGAGCCTCTAGGTGCACAAGGGAGAGGCTTATAGAATCTCCCCTGTAGGACAGCAATCTGGCTGGTACTGCTGGTACTGCTGGTCAGACAAGACTTAACGGTCCCCTTTCTGGGTGAGGTGGAAGGAAAAGAAGCAAATGCTAAAAATAAATGACTGTTCTGAAAAAGAATTAAATGGTCGTTAGCCAAGGATGGCAGCATCTGAAAATTAACAAAGCCCAGGTACCACATCCAGGAAGGCCTTGGCAAATGCGTGTTATCCACTCATTAGCTCAGTTCCTCAGGGACGCCAGCCAAGCAGGGCAGGCAGTGCCGGGAACCAGTCCTTCCGATGCTGATGAAGTGCACTTGGGGGTGGGGGTAGGCAAAGACAAGAGGAGGAGGGAAGTTCTCATGGGGAATTTCAAACAGTTCTGCTGGTGTCCTCTCACTGCCTATGATTCTCACCTTCTCTGAGGCAGGAGCTTGCAGGACAGGCCCAGGAAGATTCAAATCTGAATGTCTACACTACTGGTCTCTTTCGGGATCCTAGAAACAGCCTCACTATTTAGAGGTCTCATTGTCCAGCAAGCCTAGGGGTAAGAAGCCCAACAATGGTGGGGGAAAGACAACACGCCTGTCTAATAGCTCAGACTTTCCTCTCACTGGAATGAAGAGTCATATGCCTCGTGAACTTATAGCAAACCCAATGTGTGCTGTGGCAAAGGTGACTCTCTCATGGTTCATCAGTAGCAATGCTTCATGAAATCACTGATCCCCATTCTCTACTAACCATGAGAACACAGCACTCTATTGCTGGATATCACCAACAGAAAGAATTAAAAACACTCCAATCATATGAAAGAACTCTGACACCACAAACATGAATTCTAAGTACATCACTGGTCACAGCTAATAATGAATATTAGAGAGAGGTGACAGTTTTTTATTTACTTACTTATATATCTATCTAGCTATTTAACTTGTTTGTTTTCTGAGACAGGGCCTCAATATATAGCCCCAGACGGCCTCGAGCTTCCTGTATGATCTTGCCTCTGCCTGAGTGCTAGGACTACAGGTGTGCCCAGGCTATTTATCTTGTTTAAGGACAGGTTTTGTTCTAGGCCAGGCTGGCCTGAAACTTATTATACAGCCCAGACTGAATTCCAACTCGTGGGAATCCTCCTGTCTCAGCCTTTCAAATGCTGGGATTGTAGATGTGAACCACCACATCCAACTCTGGAATAACAGCTTTTAACATTGCTTTTCTACGTCAAGTTTCCTAAAGTATCATTTATCCTTTGATGTGTCATTTATTCTTACATGCACCCTTTTAAATACTTATAATTTTTTTTTTCTTGAGTCAGGGTCTTAATGGAGACATAACCAAATCAGTCTTGACCTCACTTTGTAGCTGAGGACAACTTTTCAAGATGTATAACTTAATGCAATTTGGTAACTGCATAGATAAGCACCACAATCATTAAGACATAGAATTTTTGTACCATCCTAAAAGGTCCTATGCCCCTTTGTACCCCCAAACCCAACAACTCAACTGGTTAGTGACCCTAGAACACTACCTTTTCCAGAATATGACATACATTTGCACTAGGTGGCTTTTGGTGGCTTTTGGTGTTGAGTCTGGAATAAGGCTTTTGAAGACAGCCTTTTCTGTTGCACATACTAAGCAGCTTCTCCTGTGTGTGTGTGCAGGCAGAGATGACAGGAGGACTTGGGTGTCAGCTGTCATCCTCTGTCGCACTCTGCTTTATTCCCTTGTGAGAAGGTCTCTTGTGGTACCTGAAGGTGGCATTTCAGTTAGGTTGGCTGGCTCCAGGAATCTGCCTGTCCCTACCCCTTCAATATTGAGTTTTATATGGACATGTACTCATACCCAGCTTTTTTAAAAAATGTGGGTACTTGGGATTAGAACTCAGGTCCTCGTGCTTGCACAATCAAGCACTTTTACTGACAGAACCATTTCCCTAACCCCCTTGTTCTCATTTAAAAAAAAAAAAAGGTTTAGATTTATTGCTAGGGGTGTGGTGATGCAAACTTTTAAA
This sequence comes from Rhynchomys soricoides, assembly GCA_019843965.1. NCBI lineage: Eukaryota > Metazoa > Chordata > Mammalia > Rodentia > Muridae > Rhynchomys > Rhynchomys soricoides. The sequence goes on along the minus strand of JADRCH010000315.1, from coordinate 3,642,132 downwards.
GGAAGCAAAGAAAACATCTCCGTGAGTTTGAAGCTGGATAGGACTATACGGTAAGACCCTATCTCAATAAGCAGAATTATTTTGAATTATGTTATGGGGGGAGGGGTAGATGTAGAAGCCCGTGGAGTCCAGAAGAGGGTGCTCAATCACCTGGAGCTGGTGTTACAGGTGTTTGTGAGCTGCCTGATGTTGCTGCTGGGAACTGAATGAACTCAGGTCCTCTGTAAAAGCAGTACGTGCTCTTAAAACACCAAAGCACCTTCCCTTGCTTTTGACCCCTAAACTATGGAGTACAGATTGTACGGATGTACCACAATTTGCCCATTTGCTACTTGATGGGCACGAGTGGCTTCCAGGTTTTAGTCATTCTACAAATAAAGCAGCTACGGTATTTGCATTGAAGGCATACACTCTTAAGACAAATACCTTACTTCTCTAGGAGCTGGTATTTCTGGGCTACATGGCAAACGTCTGCTTTCCTTTTGTAAGAAACCACTCAAGTGCTTTTGGATGTGGCTGTATCATTATACTGTCCTATAAGCAATGCCTGGCAACTTTGTTTGCTACTTTCCCAGGACTTAGCACATACCATCATAATCTTAACTTCCATTTCCCAATGACTAAGGTTGTGTCTTTCATGTGCACATTTTCCACCTATCCCTTATTTAAGTGAAACATCTCAAGTCTTTTGCCCACTTTAAAAAGAAATTAGGTTGCTTGTCTTTTAACTGATTTGTAAAAGTTCTTTATATATTCTAATACTACTCCTTTATTAGACATGTTTTCACAACTTGTTTTTTGAGGAACTAGAAACTAAAATGGTTTAAATTATGCCCCCCACACTACTTCTCTCTGCACATACACTCTGGTGAAGAGAATAAAAAGACTTAAACTTTCAATTTGCAAGTACCCTTGGCCTACTGGACCATTAAGAACAGTCTGTACTTGGTGTCTGCTAATAGACTATTTTTATTTCCACTGCATGCTCACAACCACCCCAGGGCTTTAAGGAAAGCTACATCTGGAGAAACGACTGTCCTAAAAACAGCTTTTGACATGCACACACCCCACACACCCGCCCACCCTGTACTTCCCAAAGCCCTGTTCTGGTTCACCAGGCTTCTGGAATGGTCAACAGTCGTCACACTTCATCGGTAGCCATTGTCCATTGGGAAAGGTAGGAGGCTCCCAATCCATCCTTCAGTGAAAGAGCAAATAGTGGAGCCTGTGGCTTCTTGGACATCAAAGTTGTGCAAACAAGGCCGGGCAGACCCTGCCTCTCCGCCTACATACCCTGCCACTGCCATCTGAAGGAGCTTCTTCAAGCGGTCACTTTCAGCTTGTCATCCCACACATCAAAGTTTCCGCCACACACGAACTGGGTGCATGGGTTCGAATCAAGTCGCTCAACAGTGGATACTCAGACATTGTGTCTAGCTTTAATCCTGTGTTTTCCCAAGTAATTAAGCCTTCTTGCTTATGAACTTGTGACTAAGTAAAGCATCACTGAGAGGTTGTAACATCAAAGTGCTGTCCACCGTCTGTCCATGTTTGGTAAAATTGGATTTCTTTTCCTTCTCAAAGAAAGACTAATTGAATTTCACTGAAAGCTCCATATATTTGGACTAGCTGGTGAAGGCTATTTGAAGCGGAGGTGATCATCCCAGGACTGTGTGACTTAGCCTTTAGTTTGGTTGGGTCAGAGTGCAACACAGAATGGAGCACCCAGACTTAGGCTAAACAAGTGCCTTGTGGTAGGAGGCTCATCAAGGGCTCAGAAACCAGTTACTGCTACTGTTAAAATTCTATCCAAACTGCTACTAGGGCTGAGCAAAGAATAATCCTAGTAGAGTGTTAACAAGTCTTTGACTTTTGAGGACAACAGCGATTATATTACTCAAGTCCTCGATATCAGCAGTCAAACTTCGTGTGTGAGTGTGTGTGTGTGTGTATGCGTGTGCGCACAAATGTATCATGTATTCATGGGCACATATGTATGGGAGCTAGAGGCTGATATTAGATGTCTTCTTCAATGCTCTCTACCTTATTTATGAGTTTATGAGTGAAACAGGATCACTCATTGAACTCATTGAGCTTGGTAGGGCAGGCCAGCCAAGGCCCTGGGACCTGCCCATTTTTGCCTTACCAGGGCTAGGATTAAAGGCAGGTGGGTACACTGTCCTGCCTAGCTTTTTATGTGGATCTTCTTATACAGCCAGACTTTACAGGCCAAACCATTTCCCCACTCCCTCAAGTAATGTTTTTTTAGGACAAAGTTTGTGATTATATACTCTCTGAATCTTCATGCATCTGACACACATCAGCATATCAGCATCTGACACACCACGGTTAAATTTTGCTTAGACATATAAATAATATAAAAAGAACTTCAGAACAAAGTTTTTCTCTCCAGAAAAACAAAACTCCGAATTATTATTTGGCTTCATTAGTTACCTAATTTACAATCGGTATACCATACTTCCATTTACATAAAATTAGAACCCACTTAAGTGCGACTCAAGGACTAATCTCGAGATAGAAGAAATTCGGGAGACTGCTACATTATCAGTATTGTTATACAAACAACCTACTTTTGGAAAAGGGAACCTCTGGTTCAATATCCATACACAATTATCTGTTCTTTAAAAATATTGCTTTAATCTCAATCCAGCTTTAAGTCTCTGATATATATATTTAGTTGAGTGAATATATATGATATGTATGTATTTAAGTTACTTGTAACCCTTTTTATAAATAAAGGAGTAAATCTTAAATTAAGCTTCTGTGCATACTCATAAAATTTACAGTGATAACACTGCATTTCCTATTCAAAGCTAAATAAAATAAATACATTCAGAAATTTCAACTGGTGAGGAGTTAAGCTCCTTAAAGATCTGAGGCTATTATGTTCTAGATCCCTATGGACTTAACACGTTAAGCTGATGCCCGAGGGTGAACTGTGTTATTGCTCCACAGGCTGCAAACATCTAAAGGAAGCAGAAGCCCTCTGCTGTCAGCCTTGAATGAAGGGGCAGGGCCTCTCTACTTTCCATTCATATCTTTCTTCCAAAGAGTTCTATATGGCCAGAGATCTGTCTATCATTGATGCTATTTCAAGTACCTAACAGAAAGTAGGGACCCCAAACTTTTGTAATAATAAATAAACCCAACCAGACAAATGTCCCATTTGGATAATGGAAGGAAAAGGAGGGCACAGAATGAAATGCATGCTTTAAAACCCAGTAGTTGTGGTCAGCTGGCTCAAGGGGTAAAGTACTAGCTGGGCAAACAGGAAGCCTGAGTGTGAATCTCAGCACCCATGTAACAGCTGGGTATAGCACTGTGTCTATAACTCCAGTGCTGGAAGTAAGCAGAGCCAGGTGGATCCGGGGGGCCTGTTAGCTAGTGTGTCAAAGCAGCAAGTTCAGTGAGGGACTGCATCTCAAAAGAATACAATGAAGAGAGATATAGAAAGATGCCCAACATTGACTTCTAGTCTTCATAAATACACAAATCAACGAGCACACCTTCACATATGTGACTATTAACCTTGTATATAACCTTCTCACCTACCACATTTAAAAATCAAAATGCTGGTAATTAGGCTGGACATAGTGGCACACACTTAAATCCCAGCACTCAGGAGGCTAAGGCAGAAGGATCAGTAGTTCAGAGTTAGCCTGAGCTACATGAGACCCTATCTCAACCCCTACTTCCAAAGAAGTCCAAGGTTCAATTTCCAGCATCAGTTAAAAACCAAAACAATAGAAAAGGAAAGCTCAGGGTTATGCCCAATGTGTAACAAACATAATATATATTTGTATGAAAAAATCTTTAAAAAGATAAAACATATAAAACAAAATAAAACAAAAACAAAAAACCAAAATCAACTAGTAATAGTCTTAGGAACCAAAGAAGCCAACACTCCCACAGGCATCACAGATTTGCTAATACCCCTGGGTAAGGACAGAGCAACCAGTTAAAGCAACATGGCACTGAGCTCAGACAGCATTGACCCCAAAAGCACATCTACAAGCTATCTGCTCATTAACAGAATGTTCTTAAGAAGGGTGCTATTTCCCATTTAGTCTCAACTTTGCAAATACCACCCCCACACAGCAGAAACACACTATTTGCTTCTTCACCACTTTCCCCACACGTAGAAAAACATACAAATTGGGGAAGCCAACGGGGAGAGGGGTGGAGAATCAGTGGTGGGAAAACATGGGTATGGGAACGCGTGCTTGTGTACACAGAGGTCTATCTTGGTGGCCAGAGAGAAACCACTCCCCATTTATAACCTGTAGCAGACACAGTTCTTACTTGACTCATAAGAAACAATGACACGCATTCTGTTTCCAGACCCTTCACTTCACCTCACACCCTGCACCCAATCACTGGCTGACCTATTCTCATTCTTTCTCTCTCCTCTCCTGTCCACCCCTTCTTCCTGAGTTTCTTGGAGATAACTCTTATTCCCTTTACTTGTTTACTTGCACTTCTTTCCCTCATTAAATTATGAGTTCTCCAAGGTCTGATTCTTCAAAGACTAGCACAAGGCCCAAGAATACATATTTACGGAATGTTTGGGAAAATAATTTCTCATGGAGAGAAACAGGTACCCATGGAGTCCTGAAATTCAATGAATGGTCAGAATCATAACTGGATTCTCTCAAAAACAAAGTTAACACAGTCTCTTCTTGTTCCTTTGTTTTATAATGCTACAGATTGAACCCAGGGCCTTGTGTATGCCAGGCAAGCACTCTACCACTGAAGCACATCCCCAGCATGTATGTACTACCTTTAAAAGATAAAGGCTTGGAGCTGAAGATGGCAAATAAGGAAGGAAACAGAGTGATTGGGACCAAGTTCATGATAAAAGCAAAGAGAGACCTATCTCAAGGAGAGCTAAAAGTTCAGGTAATCTGAAGCAGATTACTTCTTTAAAATCCCAGTTAGGTGGCTTTCCTCCACATTTCAGATTCTTCCAGAGTGGCCAGCACTAGCAGATAAGAGTTTTAAAGACCTGCTTGAGGGGAGAATTAAAATTGGTTCTTCAACTATCAATTTGAGTAGCTGCTACTAAAGGGTCCAATACTCCTCTGAAAGCATCCCTTTAAAACCTGGCATGTTAAAGCACTGGTAAAGTGCTTGCCTTGCATGCCTGAAGCCCCAGGTTCAATTCCCAGTAATGCATTAAAAATGTCTAAATACATTTTTTTTGTTGTTGTACAATTTCTATCATATAATTACAACTGGAGTGACTATATACTTTGTCCCATCAGATTTCTAGAGATCCTGGGGCAGAGACCAGAACAGCCTGGTCATACAGAACAGAATGCACACTGTGCATGCTGGGTTAACCTGCCTACCTGGCTTTAGGAAACCATTGTTTTCTCTCTGTGCTTCAGTTTTCTCAACTGAAAAATGAGAGTAACAACATAGATTTTGTGGAGTGGCTCTGAAAGTTACAAGTAGCTACCTATGTTCCTTCTGGTGTATGTTGTGTGTGCCTGTACATGTGCTCATCCCTGGGGGAGGGGGCAGCACTAGAGGCAAATGTTAGGTCCACTGATTTATTTATTTATTAAAGTTTTGAGACAGGGTCTCATTATATAGCCCTGGTTGGCCTAGAACTAGCTATGTAGATCAGGCTAACTGTAAACTCAAGAGATCTACCAGCCTCTCCCTCCTGACTGCTGGGATTAAAGACCTATACCACCATGCCCAGCCTAATTTACCTTTTTTTTTTTTTTTTTTTTATACACATGGCCCTCAGGGAACCTGGAACTCACTGACTGATCGGTTGGCTAAAGAGTCCCTGGGATTCACTTGTCTCTGTTCCCACAATCCTCTCAGAGCTGGGGTTACAGATGCACTTGGCTTGTACAAGGTGCTAGGGATCCAAACTCAGGTCCTCGTGTACTTTAGTGACTGAGCTACTTCTCCAGTCCCTACTTTTGATCTTTACACAATAGCTACAACCTTGAATGAAAGAAATAGTAGGTGGGAAAACATCACAGCTAGCAATACGCAGGAGGGATGAAGTGTCCAGACCCTTCAAATAAAAAGCCATTAGAACCCTCAATGGGGGCAGTACCCAAAGGCTTCTCAAGATGTTAAAACTCACACATGCACATGTAACCATTTATAATTTGCTCTTAAACAAGTGGCTACTATGATAACACCAATGACTTGACTAAGGTCACAAAGCTAGTCAACAGTACTGCTGGGATCTGAAACCACATGTGGCTCTCTACATCCACTATGCAGGCCCAGCACCTTGGATGGCTCTGGATAGAAGGAGATTCTTACCTCTCATTGTGGCTGATGGCTGCCACCATCAGTGCTGTCCAGCCAAGTTTGTGCCTTGCGTTGACATCTGCACCTTCTGATAACAGCCTGACAAGAGACAGAAGATATTTTCAGTGTGTGGCTTACAATGGACAGGAGTACACTGTAAAATGCACTACAAAATACAGGGCATATAGTAAGTGCAAGGCCAGGCTGGAAAACATAGTGAAGACCTACCTCATCAGATAAACATAACTACAGAGGCTGGAAACAGAGACCTTTGAGCAATAACCCCCAATCACAGCCTTCGATCACTCTCCTCACCTGAGGCCTCCCTTGTGTTTTTCCTCCCCAGATCCCTACTGTCATCCTCCCAAGCCATCTGAAAAGGATTTGCCTTCTATATCTTAATAGTGATACTATGACACTCCTCTTCCCTGGTCCAAGAACCTCTCAGTCTCTTTGTAGCCTAAAGTGCTCCCCTCAGGCCATGTGATACAAACCTGGTGCCCACACCCTCTCCCTTAAAAAACCTGACAGGCCTTGTCTTGTCTAGATAGCTTCTGGTTCACAAAAGGAACGTTGCTCAACTGTATTTAATTTATCATGGTTGTTTGGAAAATACAAATCCTTCAACCCAAAGAAAGTAGGAACAAACTTAAGAGATGCTAAGTTAGGTTCCCACTAGATCCCAGGTAGAACTATTGGGTCCTATAGGCCAGATGTTTAGTGAACAGGAGTTCAGAGACTATCATGCAAACCAACAAATCCAAGGATCACTGTAAATCCTGGGTCCTGGTCCATATAACACAAGATAAAGACAGGTTGAACAAAGCCAAGTCTCAGCACCTCGTAAGACATGGCCTGCTCTCTTGGAACTTCAAGTCCTGAGTTTATTTACTCTTTAGAAGCTTAAGGAGCAGATAGTAATCTCTTTTAATAGATGAGGAAACAGGCTTAACAAGGGAAAATGACTTGTGAAGGGGGTCACGCAGCAGGCTCATAATGATTCTACAGATGGACTCTCCCCACCTCATCTAATCAGCCTCCCTCCAGACATTTCCTCTCCTCATAGAACACAAAAGGAAAAGATGGAAACTGATGTCAGCCAGCCAATGGCATGGTCCTGTGCAAGAAGACATGGGGTCTGCTCTAAAGGAGGACTCACAACAGACAGCAGGATATCAAAGACCAACCAGAAATAGAAGACAACGTCAAGAATTCAACTCAGCCAGACATGGTGGCTCCATCCTATAATCCTCAGGACCAGGCAGGATGAGTCCCATGAGTTCAAGGTCAGCTGGACCACACAGTTAATCCATGACAGCCTGGAATGTAGCAAGACCTTGTCTAAACCTGCATGCCCTCAAAATATGGTCCTTCCACTAGGCAGATGTCTTTCTAAGGAAAGGGCAAGATTTTCTCCATCTTGTCTTGATCTTCTATCCTATCTGGACTGAAGCTTCCTTCAGAGTCACAGAAAAGACCAGAACTTCATCTACTATTCTACTTCAGATACATCTACTTCAGAGCCAAATACTTCTGTGATACCACATGGTTTGTGCAAAAGCAGACTTTTTTTCCCTACAGAAAATTTATATCTAGGGTTCTTACTTTCTTTAACATCCATGGCCATGAAAGGGAGACAGTGGGAACAGGAGACCAGAATAATTTATCATATTTCCCCCTACCCTCTTCCAGGGATACCCCGCTAGCCACCAAAAACAATGCTTAAAGGACATCCCTTCCATGTTTCCTGGGACCTATGAATCCATTTCCTTGGAATGGGACTTGTGTGGGTCACAGGGCATGCATATGTGTGGTGTGAAAAACAGGGTCAGTATCCTTAGGACAATCCTGCTCTATTGACCTTTATACCAGCAGGACAGGGGGCTCTGTGCATGCCTTATCTTAGAACACTTGGCAATATAAGGCTTTTTATTTTTGTTTTAAAACAAAGTTTACTATGTTGCCTATATCAGCCTTAAACTTACTAAGCAGCCCAAGCTGGCCTTGACTCATGAACCTCCTGTGTTAGCCCCCTGGATGTGGGATTACAGATCTAAGGAGTACAAAGGATATATTGCTGCTTTTAACTTGTGATAATGAACAATTTTGAACTATTTACATAAATGGGGTTGTCTTTTGTGCAATTTTTTTTTTTTTTTTTTTGTTTGTTTTTAAAAAAAAAAACTTTTGGCAAGGGGGGGGAGGGGGGGGAGAGCTCCTTTTGACTTGCTATCACTTTGGTAAAACAATGTAAGGCCAGTTCAGCATTGTACATACCTTTCATTGGGAGACTGAGGCACTAGAATTGCTGCAAGTTCAAGGCCAGCCTGAAATATGCAAATAAAACCTTGTCTCAAGCAATAACAACAGAAGTCAGAAGCCCTGTGTCTAGTCTATCCTAACACCTAAGCTGTCACAGCCCCTCACTGAGCTTCAGTGAGATCAATGAAGACTGTACTCTCTGACACTTATATATGGAATATATATCCCTGCATGTATATGTATGTCAGAGAAAGGCTCTGAAACCTGGGGTCAGCCACAGGCATAGGAGAACCGTGGTGTTCTTCAGGGAGATTAGCTCTCAAGCCCAGCTCTTCACTGAGCATCACTCTTTGCAGCTTCTTGGGGCCAGGGTGTAATGGAAGAGAGCAAGGATCCGGGCTCTACAGTCACTTGCTTTGAAGGAGAGGAAGCTAACCCCTCTCATGGAAGGTGGTTGTCAGCATTGAGAGACATACTTGAGGGGCTCTCTGTAAAGAGTGATGTATCTGGTAAACTGAGGAAGAACCAGAGCTAACGTCATCAACACCACAGCAAACCCAGCCACAATTTATCCACTTGTAGTGCTGAGTTGGGGATGGGGAGGGCACTGTGTCTCCTCTGCTTTCCCTCAGTGCAGAGCATCCCCCAAAGTTAGGACTTCACAAACCAGATCTCCCTATTTCATTTTGTTGCTTTTTGTCAAGTGAATGCCCAGCAGGCACTCATTTCAAAGTCCTGAGGCAGCTGGGTGTGGGGTGGGGCAGTGACTGCCTGCTGAGAGTGGTTGAAAGGGCCTCTGAGGCCAGAGAAAGCCACCCTTGCTCCCCCTGGTGATTTTCACCAATGGACAAAATGCGGCAAGTGAATTAATCTCTTTTAAAAAGAGCAATGCTTGTGACAGAGCACGGTGTCTCAGAAAAGGTTAGGATTCCATCATCCCTGAGATGATGAGTAGAATGCTTAATGCAGGCTGCCAGTCAGAGCAGAGCAGCCTGTGCTGCACCGGGAAGACCGGGTGGGCATAGCAGGCTTTCCTGGGCTTAGACTTGTGGCCAGCTCTCCCTAATGAACTAACTCTCCTGCTTGGCAGGGCACTGGTGGGTGATACTATCTGGGGATGGCTCAGGGTAGCAGACAGGAGAACACAGCATACAGCTAGAGTGGAATCCCAGCTCTTGCACAACTCCAGGGTAGACAAGGCAGGAAAGATCTCAGTTCAAACACATCCACTGCCAGCCACTTACTGAGGGATGGCCCATGGATAAATGTATGACTTGGGTTTTCTCAGTTCCCTCCCACAACAGCTCTGGCTCTCTGACTCTGTTAGTGCAGGGACAGGACCTGGGGGTGGTGCATGTTAGCACTCAGAAGGCTTGGGCAGGAAGATCACCATGAATCAAGGTCAACCAGAGCTAAGTAACAGAACCTTGTCTTCCAGAACCCAGCCTCCCCCAGCCTTACTGAGTATCTGCATATCACATAGGGATGTCAAGAGATAAGTCAAATAAGTCAAGCTGGCTAAGACACTTGGTACATACTAAAACACTGTGAAAGCAGTAATGCTTGTGCCATTAGCATCATTGGCCGTTTTACACTAGTGATGGGAGGAGAGGGCAGGGGAAATGGCTCAGTGGGTCCTTTGCCACCATACCTGATGTCCTGAGTAAATCGGGATGGTATAAAAAAATATAGCAATTACTCAAACATATCTGTGGATAGAAAATAAATTGCTACTGGGCAGTGTTGGCTCATGCCTTTAATCCCAGCACTTGAGAGGCAGAGGCAGGTGGATCTCCAAGTTCAAGGCCAGCCTGGTCTCAGAGCCAATTCTAGGACAGCCAGGGCTACACAGAGAAACCCAGTCTCAAAAGGCAATCAAATAAACAAACAAAAAGACAATAAACTGCCTAAAATCCCCAGGTGAGGGAGGACAGTTAGTAGCAGAGCCTAAGAGCAAAGAAGGAAAAACAAGTCTCCTCTAGTAACCAGGGATGTGAGAGGCCAGCAGGCCAAAAGCCAAGAGGAGACTCCCACCAGAAGAGTGGGAGGGCACTTCACTCTCTGCTCTGAGCATTTCCTTGCAGTTGCAAGTTCTATTGTTGTTTTCACAAAAGTGATCACAGCATTTCTCATTTTTTCTTAACCATTTCCAAGTTTCGTCCTCTAAGGTTTCCCTAAAATGGTGGGTTTCCTTCCCAGTCCCCTGTGCTAATCTGTATTAAAACAGTTAACATTTAGCTGTGCTGTCCAACTTCCTCAGTCACCAGTATCCTCCTGAAATGACCTGTTTTCATCTGCCTCACCTCCCACCCCATTCCTGCCCTGGCAGTTGGCACATGGGAGTTCTCAGGGTTGAGTGTCTACAGCACTGCAAACACCAATCTGCCACCAATACTTCTCTGTCTTGTGGTGGAAAACCTGCAGCAACAGTCTTTTTCAAAGTACTTAGGTTGATCAAGGCATCTCAGACTCAGGAGTGGGGACGTGACCTGGAGGGCTGATGGTCATGGGTTCAAATCATAGCTGTCAGGTACTTGATGTATTGCTCAGGATAAATCTACCTCTGTGGGCCTTATTTTTCTCTGCAGTCCCTATTACTTCTAAAACGTTATCATTTTAAATATGTGTAGTATCTGGAGCTAGAGATGGTTCAGCTGTTAAGAGCCATCATTGCAGAGGACCTGGGTTTGGTTCCCAGATCCTATGTAGTGACTCCCAACCACCTGATAACTCCAGTTCTAGGGCATTCAATATCTTCTGACCTCCAGAAGTAACACACACACACACACACACACACTACACACACTGGCAAAAGGATCACATAATAAAGATAAACAAACCTAAATCATAAAAAAAATACATATAGTACCAAAATGAAAACTGAGAAATAGATCCCTAGCAGACCTGACACAGTAAGATATCCAAAAAGACAGTTCCTTAGGCTTGGGTGCTTGCAGAAAGGAAGAAGTCCTAGGCAGGCAGATGCACATTTCAGTCATTCAGACTAACTAGCTCTTCTCAGGGAAATAAAGATGATACTACTTTACTTTTCTTCCTTTTTCTTTATGACCAATCAATACAAAGCAGCCAGTGAACTTCAATCACGCATTGTTCCAACTGATTTCCGGATCCTTTGCAGGAACTGGCCCTCAGCTGCAGCCAGGGAGGGGCTAAAGAGTGGGGAGCCCTGTCCCACCTGCATCAGAGGCCTGGAAGCACTGAGCCATGCAGACCCAATCATGATCACTATCTGGGCAACAGGACCCTGGTTGGAGCCGCCCAGAAGGCCCTGTTTACAGTAATAACAGCACCAGGCCCTCTGTCTGCAGCAGAGACAAGACGCCTAGGGCTAGAATCCCCAGGCAGCCTCCATCTGTGCCTTATCTCCCAGCTAGCCAGAGACAGGGGGTAGGGGATGGACAGCAAAGGCTGTTTGTTCTTGGACCCCAGTCTGGGCCTACAGATTTCAAGGTAAGGGCCTACATTATTTCTGACTGCAAAGGCACTGCCAATTTAAATTGAGCACTAGCCTCGGAGGCTCAGCTCAGGCCCCTTCCTCAAAGAAGCCCTCAGGTGCCTTTGTTTTCACTCTTATACCTGGCAGCCTCTGGAAAGCAAGTGAACAATGAGAGAACAGAGACTGGCATATGCATAGCACTCACAACTCAGATTCGTGAATCTGCACACTTCATCCCTGCGCCTTACAGTTAGTTTCAGTGTTTTGGAACATAATGACTGCCCTGCAGAACCAACAGTCCAATCTTTAAACACACAGATGAGCAGCTTCACCAAGTCTCTGAGAAAAGACTGAACCAGACAGGAGCCTGTCTCTGCCTCTGCCTCTGCCTGGCTGTGTACCCATGGGCAGGCCCAACTAACCTCTCAGAACCTCCTTCACCTCACCTCACCAGCCTGCCAGAACCTCCTAACAAGAGTGGTCACATGACCACAGGAGATGTGCAGGATGTTTTGCAATGGTAGCTGCTACTACAATCGCTCTCTTTTCAAATGTTCAACGGCAAACAGCGAAGGACTTGATCTGCGACCTAAATGACACTCGCTGGTCTAACTAAAGCCCAATGCTGAGTGGCCATTCTTTGTTCTATTCTTTACAGACACCTGTTATGTATTAATGTGCAGATTGCTATTTTTAAATTATTAAACTTAGAAACCAGTTACAAAAATAGCACCAAAAAAAACCCAAAAAACAAAACAACAAAAAAAAAACATGTACCTACTTTAAACTTTGATTAATTTGGTTCCTATTTCTAATAAATTTTACTTGCCCATGTGATAATTAATCTTAGATATTACGCCCCTTATCTCCAAATAGTTTGGCATGTATTTCCTAGTACAACAACAGACCTCTACAGAACCACCAGCCATAATGGCCAAAACCTCAATGTGGCAAAGATTCAACTAAGTGCAGATCAAAAATAGAAAATAAATTCAGAAACTAAAAATTCCCTGCATCTATATTGAACACATGCAGACATTATACCAACCCAGAGATGATATAAGTATACAAGAATATATATGTAGGCTTCATGGAAATACTAAGACATAATATATAAAAGGCTTGAGCATCTGCAGACCGGTGGCCCGTGGAGGACCCTGGAACCCACTGATACCACAGGATGAGCATTTCCCCCACATTCTGCCTATGTTCAAATGTCTCCGGCTATCCTAATAGTTTTCACAGCATTCGAGCACTGTGATCTAGACATCAGACACTGTGTGTCTTCACTCCATCTAGAATAGTTCTTCAACCTTTCTGTAACCTTCATGTTATTGGCATGTTTTGCACTCTAAGGCCAGTTTCTGTGTCTCCCTTTCAGCTTTGAGGTACCAGTTCGTCTACTCATCATCACCATGCGAGCTCTTCCTGAGGACTGATGATTACAGGGCTGAGAGGGTACTGATCCAGACCTCCAAGGCAGCCGCTGGACAAACACATATTTGGCAAACAGCTAAAATACAAGCAAGAACCCTGGAGGCCAGGGCCATGTGAGCAATGGCCAGGGCAAACAAGGCAACAGGAATGACTATGGATGAAGAGTTTTTCTGTTAGAAGGGATAGGCAGAAGCATGGATTCCTCTAATAATCTCCTGGGATCCCCTAAAACAAACACCTCGGCATCCCCAGGGTGCTGTGCCTGGCTGAGGACTGGATGAAACATGAACATACAACAAGTAGAGGAGAGGAGCAACCCGGGACACTGTCATGTGGGTACCTTGGCCCAGGGCTACAGCCTGTCACAGCTGCCTTCATGACTGCTTGGTCCAGGCAGCTGAGGTGTGGGAAAGGGCTATGAGCGCCACCTACTGGTCCCAAAGCAGGACTCTGGGCTGAAGCAAGGGCAGCTGGGTGCTTGTCAGGAAGCTTGTCACAATTAGCAGTAAGAGGCAGTAGTGGATCCAACCCCTCAAACTCACTGACAACCACACAACTACTGTCAAGCCACATGTAGGTCCATATGAGATTTGCAGTGAGGAGCAGACTGGGTAAAGCTAACCAGAATACATGGCACCCCACCTGCAGGGGACAAAATACAAAACACCTCAAAAGCCATCCATCCTCTGTACTGGAGACTGAGGAATGCAATGGACCAGTCACAGACCTTGTCCACAGAGTGTACTCAGTTTGAGTTTGGAGAACCATAATGGAACAGGTCCCTCCACCCCTAATAATGCATTATCATGGGTCCTCTGAGATGTTCATACAGGAAAGCAATAACAACATGTTGGCTCTTCATCTCTGGCAAACTCTTAAATGAAGGTTTGTTTTTTTTTCAGTACTGGAGATTGAACTCTGGGCCTCCTGCATGCCCAGTAAGCACTCTATCACTGAGCATTAGCATGGCTTACATTTTTTCTTTTCTTCTTCCATCTTTTTTTTTTTTTTTTTTTTTTTTGGTAAGTGTGTGTCTGAGTTTATGAGCATACAGGATGTACAGCTGCCTGATGTGGGTGCTGGGAGCTGGACAAAGTAGCAGCACCCAACTGTTGAGCCTCCCTACACCAGCCACCTCCCAACATCCTCCCCCCTCTTTTTTAAATTTTTGAGACAAGGTTTCTCTGTGTAGCCCTGGCTGTCCTGAAATTTGCTCTCCAGACCAGGGTGACCTCAAACTCGCAGAGATCCACCTGCCTGTGTCTCTGCCCCTGAATGCTGAATTAAAGGTGTATGCCACCGCCACCCAACCCCCCCCCCAACACTTTTTAACTTTCAAAAAGTTACCCAAGCTGCCTATGAACTCACCCTGTAGTTTAGGCAGGCCTTGAACTTGTGATCCTCCTGCCTCAGTGTCCTGGTAGCTAGGATTAAAAGCCCAAATAATGGACTCAAATAGGAGTTCAATGGCTCATCATCTCTCAGTAGCTGACTGCTATTGCTTAGCACTTGGCATTTATGATCTTATCTGAAGCACTTGGCATTTATGATCTTATCTGAGCCTAAGAATTAGACAAGAAAGCCCATTTCGTACAGTGACTTCAGATTTCACGGCAGTAGGTGGCTGCCTAAACTGTAGCCCTACTTGCTCCATGCACACAGCCTGTTCTTTCTGCACTCAGCATTGGGCAGCATACCCTAGCTCTCTGATAGGACTATAGCTGACAGAAAATGACAAAGAAAAAGCCTCCAAGGAGCAGATGATCTACAGGTTTGTTCTGTTAGAGGCTTCTCCCCTAGAAAATGAGAGAGAGAGAGAGAGAGAGAGAGACTCTTCTAGTCTCAGCATAAGAACACCGCAGACCACCTTATCTCCATAGCAGTCTCTCCACAACATACCTATAAGCAGTGTCTTCAGTGGCTGTTTCTTTGCTCCAAACCAAGCTAAGCAAACAGATGCAGTCAAATGTTTAAAGTGCAAGCAGTCCTGCTCCTCAGCTCGATCAAAGCTTAACAGGCTGTAGGAATCCAATGACACAGAGGCAAGAAAGCTAATGTAGGCTCTGGCCACATTAACAGAAGCACAACATCTCTACCAAGGGCATGACTGCCTTGCCCCCATGACAGCAATGCCACACTGGAACTCAGAACAACACAAAGTTCATGGCCTTTTCATCAAAAAAATGGCCAGGACATGGCAACTTGAGACCATAGCTTAGGGAGCCAGACTTGGGTAGAGGGACATGGACTTCTATATTTATTTCCTAGTAGCACTATCTCATCATTTAAAGATCTGAGCAAGGAAAGGGAGCCCAGTGGGACAGAGCTGGGACCACAATGAAGGACTAGCAGGTTGTGGCAACCTGCCATGTCAAGTGTTATGGGAACTCCACCCATTCCTTCAGGGAAATAGTTACTTTGGGAAAGATTATCCAAAGAACAAGAGATTAATGCAGCTGGAAAAAAATTTAAAGGGCAAGTTGGCCCTGTTCATAATAATATAACTGTTAATCATTTTCACACTGTGAAGACATGTCTATCAACTGATGGATGGATTAATCAAAATGTGTTTCACTGTACATGGAATGTTATTCGGCTTTTAAAAGGCATAAAGTATTGACAATGTGCTACAACACATGTGAATTTTGGAAAGTTAAGCTAAGCTGAAGAAGCCAGATACAAAAATCAGATTGTGAGATCTCATTCACATGAAGTGTCCAGAATGGGTAAATCCACAGACAGTAAATAGGCTAGTGGTTGCCAGAGGCTTGGGGTGGAAGAATGGAAATGACTCCTAATGAGACAGGGTGGGTGTGGGGCAGGGTAATGAAATGTTCTAGAGTTAGACATTAATTGCACTATCCTATAAATGTATTACATGTTAAAAGGGTAAATTTTCTGGTACAGTTATATTTTAAAAAGAGAGGGTGAAAGACTAGGTATTTGAGTCAATGCTTGTTTAATCAAAATCTACTTATGCTTCAGCAGCAGAGAGCACCTGAGACTTAGGGGTAGAGTAAACGCCTAAAACCCTGCCTAATAAGCCAAGGATTGTGACTGAGCACTCACCAGCCTCAGCTCAGTGGAGATCGTGCCCCGCCTGTTGTATTCCAAGCCCAGTCCATGGGAATTCCAGGGGCCTTCCAATTGTTGTACTTTAAGACCGGCTCCTGCTCACTGCCCTTCTGTGAAGGCCAGTCAAACACACAGCCTTCTCTGGAGGCCAGTGTGCTAACCCCAAACAAAAGGCCATTGAGATGGAAGTTTCAGCCCAGCCTCAGAAGGGATTCTTATGCAGGCTGGCAGGGTCTCTCATCCACATGAATGGAGACTCCTGGAGACCAGTTAGCTGGCCCAGCTGCTGCCCAGGACTGGGCTCTCCTACTGGGTAGTCTTTGGAGAATAAACAGTATTTTAATCAACTAATCAATCAACAGGCCAGACTCTATCTCTGCTCCTTTGGAGTACTTGGATGGCTGCACGTGTCTTGCTAAGGTGGAGGTGGAGAAGCAGGTACCATCCAGCAAGCTCAGATAGGGTTCACAGTCAGGTGAGAGAAACAAACAAAGCAACTGGAGAAAAAAAGGATGTGAGTCATTCAGCCTTTAAGATCCAATATCACTTGGAAAGAAAGAGATGAACACTCAGTATGAGCTGCTGAGGAAAAAAAGCACAGGCTGTAGATGGGTAAGCACAAGTATACACTGGCTGTGAGGCCACCAGAAGGAACCAAGTCTGTCTAAACACTGAGTTTTCTTATCTGGAAATGTACATAACAGTCTATCTGTAACACAGTGGTAAGAAATACACTGTTTGCCTGCCACAGCATTCACAGGCAATGAACAACACCTACTGTTATCAGCCAGGGTGAGCATTTTGGAGGAAGAGCTTGAGGTGGGCAATGGAGGCAGGGATAGGATCTAGACAGGTAAAACTAGAGAGAATGTTGCAAGGCCTGGGGTCGCTTTATTCTTAGGAACCTGTGGATTCCCAGCAAACCTGGCCGAAATGGTTGTCCCTTTGGCCAGCTTCTTAAGATGAAATGGGAAGCCAGGCCAGCCTCTCTTTAGCTTCCAGCCTCACTGGTAGATATGAAGGAGGGTTTCTTTCCAGATGGGCAGCTTTGATCGATTCACTTAAGCAGCCTGAACTTCTGTCATTATTTGTGAAGTGGGCTGTTGTTACTGGAAAGGTTGTGAGATCTTAATGTCACACAGCTGGTTAGTATGACAAAAGCATAGCCGGGGCCTTCTAATTCTGGAACACTTAACATTCTTTCTGTAACATTATGTTGCCTTTCAAAGTCCCAGCATTCAGGACACCTGTGAAGGTGACATTCAAAAACCTGGACGCCTCAGGAAGCACAAACTACCAAATTACAGAAAGTGAGGCTTTGACCTCCGCTGGTCTGAGATAAAGATTATGTTTCAATCCACTGCAAGCCACAAAGACATTTACATATTTACCGATTAAGAGCTGGATGTTTTGGTTGCTCTGGTGCCATCATTAATATCTTCCCATCCAGCCAAAATGATACAATGATCGATAAACAGCCAGTCTCTCTGAGGCCCAGAGACAGCCAAATGCGTTTACCAGGCAGGCCTTCTGTTAATTAGATAAAATCCCCAGATCAATCCGTACAACATTCACCTATGCTGTAGCTAAACACATTTGGGACACCTCGATCCCGGCACACAGACAGCAAGTGCCTCAAGCTGGGGCATCAGGGGACAAGAGCCAAACCAAACCGTCAGTGCAAAGTTGGAATAAATGTGTTTACCCCTCAACAAAGCCCAACCTGTTTTTCTTTCCTGAACTGTACAATTTTTTCCCAAAGCCATCTAATAGACCAGTTTAATCCTTTATTTTTTAAAACCATCAAACTAGAAACCAAAACAGTATGTCAAAAGAATTTCCAGATAACTGATAATCTAGTGTGCTTATTGATTAATTAGAGACAAGGTCTCACTGTATATACAGCTTTGACTGGCCTGGAGTGCTATATAAATCAGGCTGGCATTGAACTCAGAGATCTGCCTGCCTCTTCTCCCAAGTGTAGGGAATTATAGGCATGTGTACATCTGGCTAAATGTAGCAAGTATGTCTAAAACAGACCTCCAGGGTGGGAAAGATGAATTAAGATCTATTTGCTGCTCTTGAGTTCAGTTCCCAGAACCACATTAGGTGGTTCACAATTGTCTGTACTCCAGCTCCAGGGGATCCAACACTCTGGCTTCCACCATTCATACACACACTTACCCATAATTAAAATTCATAAACATAAACCTTTAAGGGCATGCCTTTAATTCCAGCACTTTGGGAGGCAGAGGCAGGTGGATCTCTGAGTTGGAGGCCAGCCTGGTCTACAGAGTGAGCTCCAGGACAGCCAGGGATACATAGTAAGACCCTGTCTCAAACAATTCCTCTAAACCCTCATTTCATTGCATGGCAACAGCATCTGTACAGGAGCTCCAGCCACAAAACAGAAATTCAACATTTCCTTTCTGAAACAAAACACAGGCAGCCCTATTAATTCGCTCGGCATTTACCTGTTGAACATTTACTATGTATCAGACTCTGGATCAGGCATGAGCACTAGTCCAGCTAACTGCCCTCTCATCTGTGCTATTAATCTCTTAGCCCAACCCCCTCCCACCATCTGTTTGGATTCTTCCAGTTGCTTTCTTCTCTTTTCTTCTAGAAAGCAGGGATTGAACCCAGCTTTACCAAAACTAGACAAGTGTTCTACCAGTGACCATATACAAGTTACAGCTATGTTTCAGCCTGTCTTCCTATACAGTTGACTGACATGTTTTCCACTAAGCAGCTAATTTTTTTTTTTTTTAAAAATTATCTCCAAATCTACCTGTCAGCATTTCTGCCTTTCATACACACACTGGCTTTAAACAGCTTCAGACCCAGTGGATGGTCCTTCCCTACAGCTACCTGGCATCGTTTCATAGCACCCATCCTTGCTCTCCCTCCCAATACAGGGTCATACCCACAGCCCAGGTTGGCCTCAAATTCACCAACCTCTCTCCCTCCTTTAGAGTTCTGGGATTACAACTGGATAACAGCCATATCCAGCTTCACATCTTCTCCATCAAAGGAAAGGGTCATGACTGCTCAGGTGTCCCCTGTGCCAAGCGAAGAACCCAGCAAATGACAAATACTCTGTAAATGTTTGTCAAATGGACACATGATCTGTGCAAAGAAATGGCACCCAGTCATTAGAGGTTCAACGTTTTTGCCAACAGGCTCTCTTCATCTGAGCCTGTTTGGACTGAGGAAGGACCAAGTTGGGTAGCTGTAACAGAGGCCCAGTTCTCAGTGCAGTGAAGGGAAAGAGTGGGCAGGATGTTGTCTGTCAGCATCGTGATCTTAAGGAAATGTGATCTACAGTGGAGGGCCAGAGGTCTCCCAGTCTTGTCCTGAGTCCCCAGCCTGACAGGCCCCACATGGCTCTCCCTGAGCCCAGACATATTGCAGTCTGTCCAGTACCCTTGGTCTTGGATGAGTGGCTCAGTGCAGAAGCCAGGCTGGGCTGAGATGGGAGTCACCTGCTCTCACAGCTGCCAAGCAGGGTAAGGGCCAGCCTTGAAACTCAAGGGTGAGCTTGCAAAGTGTAAGCCCTTCAAGGCAAAAGAAGGAAATGGTTGCAGCACAGGGAAGAGGAAGGAAAGGGGGAAGAACCCAGCATTCCTACGCAGCAGTGGGACACTGGAACGGGCTCTGGACAGCCTGCTTCTGTTGTATTCAAGTCACATTGTATTTGGAAACAGTAAGAGAGGGACTGCAGACCTGTCTGCCCTTGTCCTCAGGGAGGCATACAATCCAATGACTCACAGACTTCTTTTGTTGTCTTGGTGTTCTATGTGTTTATTTTTGTTTTGTTTGAAGATAGTCTTGCTGACCTCTAACTCATTGGGAAGCATAGGCTGGCCTTGAACTGGAGACCTTCCTGATTCATCCTGATTGCTAGGATTACAGGTTTGAGCTAGTATGACCAGGCCAAACTCTTTAATAGAACGAATACCATGGAATCAGTGAGCTGGCTCAGCAGGTAAAAGTGCCTACCACCAAGTTTCAGGACCTGAATTCAACCCCCAGGACCCACACACTGAAGGGAAGAACTAATTTCCATTGGTGAGCCTCTAGCCTCCACATATATGCTACAGCACCCAAACACATGGACACAAAATTAATAAAATGTAGAAAGAATAACGTGTGGCAAATGGTAGATCCTGGCTTGTCTTTTTGTCCAAGCAGCCACCCCACATACAACTAGCCAGATCCTCATAAAGCAATCAACAGCCCTCATTACTAGGACCACAGTCCAGGGCTGCAGACTGTCTGTCTGACTGGGAGACACACAAGGGGTCACTAGTTTTCCTGAGCTACTGACTGCATTCTTGACATTTAACCCTGTTTCTCCAAACTGACCTCCAATTTCTCTTTCAGAAGATCCTCAGACTCCCACACCACAGGAAAGGATACAGTAGGAGGGGACAGAAGAGACATGGCAGCTAGGAGTCAACTAAAGGCTCAAAGGAGGCAGCATTTCCATTGAGTCTCGAAGACTGGCCCAAGGTAAGCAGTTGGCAGTGAGTGGGCAGTGAGTGCAGCAGGGGTGAGGCAGAGGGTCTGCAACCTGTCCCAGGGAGCACAGATTCTGGGGTGAAGCTCCCTCCTTTGCAGAAGAGCCCCCCAAGCATCAGTCCTTCCCTACCCTGAGTCTCCTGAGATCTGGACGGAAGACAGGAGCTAAGAGAGGGCAAGGCACAGGAATGACAGAACCCCAAGATGGCAAGGTGTAGTAACACACTCACCAGTATTTGGAGCTTTATTCACTAACTATGCCAATCATACACATGGCAAAATAACTGTAAACTGAGGGGGGAAATTGAGATTAGAATTCTGTCTTGGTACAGGCAGGCAGGCCTTGGTAAAAGCTAGCATACATACAGGATCATGTAAAGAGCAGTGTGAGGCATCAGTGGAGTCAAAGGTTTACACAGAAAAATGGAACAAAACTCAAGACCATTTCCAGGAGGATGTAGGCTCTCTACTCCTGTTTCAGGCCAGCCTATCAGCAGGAGATCGGCAAGTGGGGGATTACATGTCTGTTTCCTTGAGGCCAGAGGCCAAGTCATCTCTCTTCAGGTCTTTACCATCTGCAGTGCTCAGATGAGGCCATTCCTTTACTTTTTGTTATTTTTTCTGTCGTTGCTGTTTTTTGAAACAAAGTTTCACTATGTGTAGCTTTGGCAAGCCTGGAACTTTCTACGATGACGTGGCTAGCCTGGAAAGAGTCTACCTAACTCTGTTGGGATTAAAAGTGCACTACCAAGCTTAGCCACTTGTTCTTTCCTAAGAGCTGCTTTCAGTGAGGAGGGAAGGGTATTCTGACCAATGAAAGCCTTCCTCAGCCTGGTCTCTTCCTGAGAGAACCTCTCAAAAGACTACCTTCAGCTTTTCCCCATTTATTCCAGCCTCTATCTACTGAAACAGCCTTACCTGGCTCAGTCCCCTGCTCAAAAGCTCCTAAACCCTATCTATCTACTGCTCACAGAAGAGCACCCTAAACTCAGGCAGGCCAGGTGAATTCCCACATCTCAAGTCACCTTCACTCTTTCCTCGTATCCTGCGTAAGTCCTGGGTCTGGCAGTCAGTCCGCATTACCTGCCTCCTGCCTTGCCTGGCTTGTCCCACCCAGCTCTGTGGGATGGCATGAGAAGGGGGCTGAGGAGAGTCTCTGTCTCACTCAACTGCTTCCTTACAGGGTGTGGTGGTTTGAATAGGTATGGCCCCATAGACTCGTATGTTTGAATGCTTGACCCACAGGGAGTGGGACTCCTAGGTGTGGCCTTGTTGGACAAAATGTGTCACTGTGGGGGTGGGCTTTGAAGTCTCAATCTCAAGATATTCTCTGCCTGTTGCCTGAGGATCAAGATATAGAACTGTTAGCTCCTTCACCAGCATAATGTCTCCTGCCATGACTATAATGGATTAAACCTCTCAACTATGAATTATCCCTAATTAAATGTTCTTTCTAAGAGTTGCCGTGGTCATGGTGTCTCTTCATAGCAATAAAGCCCTAAGACATAGGGTAAGGGAGATGCCAATAGAAGGGGATAAGGAGGGGCAGAAAGGCTGGCTAAGGACCGGGAGCCCACTTGAAAAGTTCCCACAGATATTACCCATTGCATGAGATAGTCCCAACAATTCTGAGTCACATAGTAGGAATCCAATCACTTTCTGTAACCCTCTGGCAGGTATTTAGTTGCCATTACAAAATAGGGACTGGAGAGATGGCTTAACAGTTAAAGGCACTGGCTGTTCTTCCAGAGGACCCAAGTTCAATTCCTAGCACCCATATGGCAGCTCACAACTATCTGTAACCCCAGTTCCAGGGGAGTCTGGCATTCTCACATAGATATACATTCAGGCAAAACACCAATGCACATAAAAAATGTAAGTATTTTTAAAGAATATGTATTTAGGGTTAGAGAGATGACTCAGTAGTTAAAAGCACACACTGTTCTTCAGGTCCTTCATATCTACCTGTAACTCCAGCACCAGAAAACCTGATACCGTCTTCTGGCTTCTGTGGGCACCTGCACATACAGGAGTATATCCTTCTGCCCCTTGACACAGACATTCTTTTTAAAAATCTTAAAACAAAACAAAACAAAACAAAAACAGGTGGTGGTGGTGAATTCCTTTGATCCCAGCACTTGGGAGGCAGAGGCCACGTGGATCTCTGTGAGTTTGAGGCCAGCTTGGTCTTCAGAGTGAGTTCCAGGACAGCCAGGGCTACACAGAGACAAACTTTGCTTTAATCAATCAAACAAACAAACATTTAACAGGATGTGTATGCATATAATCCCAGTACTGAGGAAGCAGAGGCAGCAGAAGGGGAACGAAAGGAGTGAGTGCATTTGTGAGGTATGGTAGCACCTGCCGATGATCACAGCACTTAGGAGGCCAAGACAGAATAATCATGAGGTTTTAGACCTATATCTGGACTAAATAGCAAGAACTACCTCAAAAACAAAACCAACACTCCCCCCCACCCCAACAAGACAACAAAACTGCCCAAAGATCAAGGCTCAACTGGTAGGGTGCCTTTCCAGTATGCACAAACTCCTAGGTTCAATCTTCAGCATCCCATAAAATCGATCATGGTGGTGCACACTTGCAATCACATCATTCAGAAGGGAGAGGCAGAAGGATCAGAGTAAAAGTCATCCTTGACTACGCAGTACATCTGAGGCCAACCTGGGTTACATGAAACCTTGCCTCAAAAAACAAAAACTAAGAAACCTTATAAATTTCAGAACTAAAGTCATCAACCTTAGGAGGGGAACTTGAGGAAACAAGCTTCAGCTCAGCAAACCTGCTGCCTACTTTGGGGGAGGGGAGGGGGGAGGGGAAGGGGGGAGAGGGGAGGGGGAGGGGGTGGACATCGAGTAGCTGCAGACTGGCAGCTTTTGGCAGTTACCAACAGGTGATTCCAAGGTCAGTAAGAGCCAGTTTCTACTCCTCACTTCCCTGTAATGAGGCTCTAGAAAGCAAGGCCTGTGTCTGGGGCAGGAAGATTCTGCACGCAGCTGCCGTTATGAATGGCTCTTATAACAACGAGATGACATCTGTGCTTGGTTTTTAAGATGCATCGTCACATGTTTATTAAACTGTTGCTCCATCATATTTATTTGGCTACAAAACAACTCCCAGCCCATACTTCCAAAAGTGGTTTATTAAAAACTAAGCCTTGAACATTAATACTCAAAAGCACCCTTGAGAATCAATAATAATGCTGCAGATAAAATGAAGGAGAATCAAAGCAGTAAGTCTTGGTGGAGCCGCAGCTGCCTTTCTACCCTTTCTTACATGTTCCAGCATCTGGAGTCGGGAAGGGCACCCCAGGCCCATAGTAATAATCCAAAACACTGACTTCCTATCTAAAATGTGAACATGATACCAGACATGGTTGTCCACACCTGTAATCCCAGCACTCTGGAGGCTGAGGCAAGAGAATTAAAACTTCAAAGCTAACCTAGGTTACATAACAAAATCTATTCTCAAAAAAACCAAAACCAAACAAAGAAAGCCTCGTGGGGTTGGAGAGATGCTCCAAGCGAGGTCATGAGGTTACAAGTACTAGCTGCTCTTATGAAGGACCTGGGTTCAACTTCCAGAACCTACATGTCACCTCAATCTGTAACTCCAGATCCAATGTCCTCTTCTTACTTCTAAGAGCACTGCAGGCACAAAAAATACAGGTAGGCTGAGTGCCCATACACATAAAATGAAATAAAATTGGCTGGTCATGGTGGCACATGCCTTTAATCCCAATACTGAGGCAGAGGCAGGAGAATCTCTGTAAGTGCAAGACCAGCCACACTGAGTTCCAGGACAGTCAGGACTACATAGAAACTCTGTCTCAATCAACCAACCAATCTATCTAGCTTTTTAAAAAAACCTAAAAAACAAACAAACAAAAACAACAATAAAACAAAACCAAGGATGAGAGCAACTGCCAAGTACAATGTGTGAGACCTGTTCAGATCCAATATGGCAAAAAACAAAAACAAATAAGCAGCAAGGGAAGAAAAGGAAGGGTCCCATGGACACTTAGATATATTTGAGGGCAGAAAGGCCAAGGTGAGGCCCAAGAGGAATGAATACTGCTTCTGAACAACAGCCCCTAACTGATGCTCTGGCCAGGCCCCAGTCTCAGCATCCATCCTAGATGCACACTCTACCCTGTCCATAGTACAAGCTCAATGCTTCCCTGCTCAAGAGGAGTCAGCCTCTGTGTAAAAATAAGCTCCACTCCACCCAGAAGCCCAAGAGCACAAGGTGAGCCACTGAAGCTGAAGAACTACAGGCTGCCTCAGCCAAGGCCCAGCATGCCTCAGCCCTGTAAGCAGGCCTTCTTAGTCACATAGGATCTTTTGGCACAAAGAACATTTAGGAGCTTCCCAAGGATGCCCATCCACACCAGGTCCAGGCAGCAAACATTAATACATGGTCACTTCCACAGAGTATCTAGAACAAACTGGAATATTCACAGGTTCCACAGATTCCAAGCCACTACAACTGAACACTCTGGGGTGTTTGGGAACCTGCCTCCAAACCTAAAATACATAAAGTCTGACCTGAACCAGGGGAACCTGTGTCTGTGGCTACAGGGAACTCTCAGGAAACAAGTCCAGGACAGGAAGAGTTCCTCTGGGGCAGGGTGGCCACACTGCTCAGCCCTCCTGTATAAGATAGCAAGGCCCAGACACTTACCTTCTGACTTCCTGCACATTATTGGCCCGGGCAGCTTCCATCAGAGCTGCATCTGAAAAGAGAGGGGTACTGGTCAGACTCCAGCCCAGGACCTACCCCTCAAAGCCAAGAGGAGGCCTAGAAAGTCAGTTGAAGTTCCTCCAGAGAGCAAAAGACTGACAGAAGTCTAAGCAAATCCCCTCCCTGGCTGGAATCCACCCCACCCTTGCTCTTACTGTAGCCCTTCCTTCTCAACCCACTTCCTGTGATATTCGACAGACAATCCTTGCCAGCCTCACAAGGATGCTGAGGAGATAAATACTAGCTGAAAAGTCTCCAAAATCCTTAGTGCAAGCTCAGAAAAGGGAGACCACTGTTCCATTGGATCCCTGAGAACTCAGCCTAGCTGGTTGTTGGCACCACCTTGTGGCCACTTGGAAAAACAAATCAATAGCAGATCACAACTGGCACTCTGTGCCCAGCCTGATTCTGAGCGGTACTGTTGGCCACTAGGCTGACTTTTCTACCTAGATCTGCATTTGGTAGCCATGAGTCCCCCCTAGGTAAACACAAGAGATGTCACTAGCATCAGTGGCAAGCTGAGCACCGATCTAGTCCCGGCACTAAGGCTTACTTGCTCTGCCACCTGGCCAATTCATCTAAACTCCTGAGCCTCAGTTTTTATGAAGATGGGTAAGATACCAGGCCTCATCATGTGCACACATCAGGTCTGTTCAGACGGCAGTGCCTCCACTCACCTATTAGCCCTCTGACTAGGAGCCAGGTCTGCCCTACTTAGCTTATGGACTTTGTTTTTATTTTTCTAGTGGTTGTTTGTGTGTGTACTTGTTTTTGTTTTTTTGAGATAAGATCTCATTTTGTATCCTTGGCTGTCTTGGAACTCAGAGATCCACTGGCCTCAGGCTCCAGGGATTAAAGGTCACACCTAGCTCTTTTGGATTGTTCTCATTCATATATTTAATTAGGTCCAGATAATCTCCAGCTGAAAAGGGAAACCTTATAGACACCTCTTATCTCTTTACTCTCCTTCATTCTCTGAAGTCACAGAGGAGGGAAGAAGGAGCTGAGATTTAACCTGAGGCACTCTGGGCTCACAAACTTTCCATGGTTTTCCACTACAAGAATTCCCCTTGGCTCCTAAAGAGACTCATTTCTTAGAACATTGCACTGAGGGACTCTGCTCAAAACGTGTTTAGGCAAGTTGGCAGGACTGGAACCAGCCATAATTTTAAATCATCACCTCTTCTACTAAGTAGACATCACTGAAACTTACATGCCATGAAGTCCAGTCTAGGGCTCCCAGTAACTTCTCAGGCCAGACTTCACTCACATTTATCCTGTTCTTCCAAACACACTGGCTGCTGGACAGTCTCTTCTCATGACCCTTCTATGACTCCTCCTTGCCTACAGAATTCCAAACACTCCTGCCTGGCATGCAGGGCCAATTCATCTTCTCTCACCTTACTCCAAAGACCTTGTCTTCCACCCTCACTGGCCACACTGCTAGCCCCTCCACATCAGGCTAGCTGAAGTCTGGGCATGGAATCCAATCCAATCCAATCCAAAGCACATTTGTAAATATCTCCCTTCTATGATGCACATACTGGTGGACAGATGCTTGGTGTCAGGAAAATACTAATAAAATAAAGATAAGACGGAGGCCTTGCCCTCATGGGTTACACAAGGCTACCCCCCCTATGCTTCCTAGTTTTCCTTCAGAAATCAAGCTCAAGCCCCCATCTTGCCAGGACTTCCAGTCCTCCAGGAAAGCTACCCTGACTCCACTATCTCTGATCCTCCGTAATACTCACTAGCCCTGCATGATCAGCTGCCTGCACCTCCCCTTAACTGGCTAGGTTTTAAGCTGGGACTTTCTGAACACCTAGCTCCAAGCTAAACATACATAGTGCCACCTTCATGTACACACAAATGGAAATCATACAATTCCTGCATGCTCAAACTAGAAAGGCCCTAGGTCAATGACCTCTTTAATAGAAAGGAAATGGAGGACAGCAAAGAAGAGTAAGAGTCCAGATTCGCAAAGAGAGTACAAACCAAGATCCTCGGTGTTCCTGTTCCTCATCCAAAAGCCCTTTCTTTCCAAGTGGCCACATCTTACTAAACAAACAAGTGAAAGTTAAGGCAGTCTCCAATCTTGTTCAACAATCTCAGAGTCTGGGGTGCATGGAAGGCACCAGCACTGACAACTGAGACCTGAGAGGTGGGACTCAGCCAGGCCACCCTCCAGTTCCTGCTCAACTCTAAGCAATTGAGGTAAGATGCCAATCTGGGGTTAGCTACCTCCAAACTCCTACCCTCCCCCTGACCCCCACTGTTGTAAGTCTCCAGAGAGCAACCCTCAGCCAACCCCCTGTCCCCCAAGGCTTTACCCCCCCCCCCCCCCCAGTATCTAGATCACCTTAAACATGACACTAAGCATAGTAAAACTCTAGGCAACTAAACAGACTCTGAACTCCAGGAAAGGTCAAAATATCAGAATACTGAGTGAGAACTTGCCTTCACTAGACAGTGGGGAAACTAAGACTATAGAGGGGAATGGGGTCAAGCTAGCACCAGAACCAAGTGTTCTCCTTCCTTGGACCTATGTACGCAGGAAAACATGTAGAAGCTGTCCCTAAAGCTGTTGGGGCTTCCTGGAGACCTCTTGAAAAACCAATGGTCAAGATATAATAACTAGTACATAAAAGGACCAGGCTGTACTTAGTCCAATGTCCCTAATTATACAGGTATACAAACTGATCCCAAAGAAGGTGCTAGACCTATGATGGGAAATTATGTAACTTCAAGCAGTGAGTTTTCCAGGGCAGCAAATGGTAACTGGGTTTCTTCAAGGTAAGGTTATGCGGGTCTAAATTTATAAATACCTTCAACCTTCCAAAGGAGTCATGACCCACCCACATGCCCTCACACCTCTCCCTTGAACCCAGTATGGCCCCATAATCACCCTTGTTAGATGGATTCTTGTTGTAGCACTGAACCACCAGCGCCACGGCCAAGGCCCACATGCCCAGACCCGTCTTGTTGGGAACCCCATTCCAGCTGTCTTGTCCGGGGAGTGTTTCTTCCGGGCTAGGACCGCGTCCGGACGAGGCGGCAGTCAGGTATGGGATCTCGGTGCGTTCTCCACGGCGCCCCCCGGTGGCTGCCCCCCGTCCGGGGAACAAGATAGTCGAAGCTCCAGGGCGCACCCAGGCGGCAGCTCTCAGCCGCTGCGGTTCTCCGCGATCTCCAGTGATTACGCTACGGCCGAAAGCACCTCCCCGGCTTTGGAGAGATGGAGATTTGATTAACCCTAGGAAGAGCCGAGGCGCTGGCGCGGTTCTCCTCAACACCGCTGACAACATTATGACACCTGCTTCTAAAACCCACTGGTGCCGGCCCCTGTGCTAGCCACGATCAACATGGCTGCCGCGGCGCGTTCGAAGACGCCGCTTATGGGGTGGGACTGCGCACTACCTCACGGGAGTGGTAGTCCACGGCCCCAGATCTTTCTCTAGCTGGAGAATGAACAAACTACATTTCCCTGAGGGCTGTGGGATGACATCAGAATGAACGCTGACAGCGGAGCTGGAAGAATGTCGGGAAATGCAGTTCGGGCAGAGGGGCGTGGCAAAAAGGAACTCTGGTGGGGCGTGGCAATTAGGATTCAAGATTCCAGAGCCCAGTATTTGTATTAACACAGAACTTTTTTAATCCCTACCTTTGGAAGGTGGGAACCTGAGAGAACGGGAATTCAAGGTCTAGGTCAAAATCACGTATCAAAATCAAAATATTGAAAATCAAGCCAGGCAATGGTGGCGCACGCCCTTAATCCCAGCACTTAGGAGGCAGAG
Organism: Rhynchomys soricoides; assembly: GCA_019843965.1. Lineage (NCBI taxonomy): Eukaryota > Metazoa > Chordata > Mammalia > Rodentia > Muridae > Rhynchomys > Rhynchomys soricoides. The sequence continues at coordinate 3,612,519 of JADRCH010000315.1, read as the reverse complement.
GCAGGTGGATTTCTGAGTTCGAGGCCAGCCTGGTCTACAGAGTGAGTTCCAGGACGGCCAGGGCTACACAGAGAAACCCTGTCTTGAAAAATCGAAAAACCAAAAGAAAGAAAGAAAGAAAAGAAAAGAAAAATACAGGAATCCTAGAACAATTTCCCTAGTGTTTAAATAAAATTGTATTTTCGATGAAGACCTGTTAAGTAACTTGTACCCCTCCCCACTTTTATTTCGAATTGCTATTGCTTTTCAAAAAGATGCCTAGGGCTGGGAATGGTGGTGCATGCCTTTACAGAGGCAAGCAGATCTCTGTGAATTTGAGAAAGTCTGGTTTACATAGTGAGGTTCATGACAGCCAGGACTATGAGCCAGAGAGACCCTGTCTCAAAAGACTTTAAGACTGTGTGTGTGTGTGTGTGTACACACATAAATACCTGTATGTATATATGCATATGTGTGTATATGTGTCTCTTTTTAAAGAAAAAGAGATCCTTAGGCTTGGCAGCAAGTGTCTTTACTAGTTGAGCCATCTTGTTTGTTACATAATAGTGAATCTATGAATTGTGCTTCAATTGATTCCTTCTGTAGTTAGCAGACAATTAGCAATTCACATATCTGTGTCTGGCCTCTTAAGTCTCACAGAATTACAAAACTGGCTTTGGGGTTGTCTGGGGTGCTGTTTTACCCTGGTTCAAAGCTGTACCTCCCTCCGAGTTGTTCCTGATCCAGAGGCTACAGAGAAAGCCTTGTAGGTAGAATGCTTCCTGCTCTTGCACTAGAGCCTCTTGAGCTAGACTGAGGGAACGTTTGACTTTGTCTGGGTTGCCAGGGCTTCTGACAGGCCCAGGCACTTTGCTGGTTGATATCCAGTGGTGCCTAGCTGGCTTATTCAAATCTTTAAAGCATGTTTTGAGGCTTTCCATCAACCTGATGGCTGAGAATAGGTATTAAGCCTTGGTTTGCATCTGTCCTACCCAAGGATCATGCCTGTGTTTACCAGTACTTGAAGCACACTAGCTAACATTCACTTCCCGAGAAAGGCTAGTACATGACACTTGCCCTACTCTTTGCCTTTTTCCTTCTCCACTTCTGGAACTCTTCATAGGAAGTGGATTAGTCTGCGTTAAAACTTGCAGGTGGTGGAGCTGGAGAGATGGCTCAGAGTTTAAGAGCACTGGCTGTTCTTCCAGAGGTCCTAAGTTCAACTCCCAGAAACCACATGGTGGCTGTGTGTGTGTGTGTGTGTGTGTGTGTGTGTGTACATACATACATTTCAGGTGTTTCTTTCCAATTTGCCACTTTGACATTACCTCTACTTATATGAGATCTTCGGCAGTATTTAGGAAGGGTTTCCTATGCCCAGATCATGAAGCAATCACACACTCATGCATGACTTTATATCATATTTTTTCTGGTTATTGATCTCTTTTGAGTTTACCCAATGGTGCACTAAGAACCCTCAGCAAAGCCTGTATTGCTCTGAATGGAAATGCTGTATTATTTAAACTCCTTTCATGGTGTGGGTGTGTAGATGACCTTCTAGCCTCTTCCACCTTTGGTTTCCTTTTGTAATAGTGTGACGCTGTTAGGTATTGATGGGCATTTGTACAAAAGAGGAGGGGTGTGTGTGTGTGTGTGTGTGTGTGTTTTACATGGCTATATGTGTTCTGTGTGTATGGGGGAGCCCAAAGAGGTCAAAACAGGCTCTGGGATCTCCTGTAGCTAGAGTTTCAGGAGGTTGTAAGCTATCATTTGAGTGCTAGGAACCAATCATGTCTGGTCGTCTGTAAGAACAGAAAGTGCTCTGGTTTTTGTTTTTGTTTTGTTTTGTCTTTTTTTTTTCAAGACAGGGTTTCTCTGTGTAGCCCTGGCTGTCCTGGAACTCACTCTGTTAGACCAGGCTGGCCTCGAACTCAGAAATCGCCTGTCTCTGCCTCCCAAGTGCTGGGATTAAAGGCGTGCACCACCACTGCCCAGCTGTTTGTTTGTTGAGACAGGGTTTCTCTGTGTACCCTGGCTGTCCTGGAATTCAATTTCTAGGCCAGGCTGCCTGCTTCTTCGTACAGAGTGCTGGGATTAAAGGCGTGTGCCATCATGTGTGCTTTCCAGCCCCTTTTAGAGTTATATAGTAATTTTGTTTGTTTGTTCATTCATTTTTGTTTGTGGTGCTGGAGATTAAACTCAGGACCTTGTGCATGCTGGGGAAGCACTCTACCACTGAGCTACATGCCATCCCCCTTTAGAGTATTTTTAACCCTACACCTTCGCCATTCTTTATGGTTTCCAGGGCTCTCCTGACTCTTCCCATTTATGTTTTCATTTTTCATATGGACTTAGAATAAATGTACCTGTGTCCTAGAGGAGGGGAGAGCCCTCCGCTCTGGAGATTTCACTACCTTTCACTGTTGTCTGACTCTTGTCTCCTTAAGAAGTATTGACCTCTCCAACTTAGTTTTATGCTCTGTTCCCTGACAAATGAATTCTTGCCTTGGTCTGTTGCATTGGGCTCACCAGAGCTGTGGTCTTCAGTGGAGACAGCCTATTTCTTTCTGGTTAATGTGAATGTAGCCTCCTTGGTGGACCTCCCACAGGATCTTAGGGGATGTGTGGTCACCTAGTCTCATTCCTATGTTTTGAATGCCAAACTGTGCTCACTGTAGCACTGGCTCTTTCTGTTTGTCCCTACAGGTGAGGAGATCCTTCTGTGTGGGGGTTTGGTGGTGGGATTTTCCCCCTTGTAAACTTTTGAAGTGTGCCCATGTGTAGCCTGGGGTTCAGGGAACAGTTACACTTTCCTACTGAATGAATCTGAAGTGATTTCTTGTATTTACTGGAATTTTCTAAGTCATGGATACCAATCTTTTCACTTAGGGTTCTGAATGCTTGAGACTGAACAACGGCAGTCACTCTCATATTCTCTGTGTGCTCAGGAAGAGAAAAGCCATAGTGTCTGTCCTCAGAGCTGGTCTTGCTGTGGGGCTTCAGGACCATTGCAGGTGGCCCTGTGCTCCTGCCTGGGCTCCTCCTGAATCTGCCATTGGCTGGTTGGAGGACTCAGCACCTCCTGACCTCAGGGGCTTGGCTGCCCTGCCCTTCATTGCATCAACTACACCTCTGAGGCTCCATCCTGTGAAGAGTGTATACAGTTGGCTATTCTTGACTCACTTAAGTCTGTATTGTGCAAGAGAAGATCACGATCCTTAATTTTTTTAAAAAACTAACTCAATAAAAGGAGCCCATTGAGGTCTACCATTACAGGAGCCCATTCATGTATGGCTATGTTTAGATAAGCCGAGGCCCTTTGGTGATACCTGTCACAATCAGTAAGTATTTGCATGACCCTGGAAGAAATCTATCCCCTTCCCAACTATCCTCCCACATGCCAGCTAGCCAGGACTTCTGATGCTCTAGGTGAGTCCAGCCTGCTCAGCCTGCTCAGAGAGCTGAATCTTAGAAGAGGCATATAGTGTGCATTCATCAGCCTGGATTCTGCCACCTGGCAGAGCAGGGTCCCCAGGTCCAGCAGATGTCACAGGTGGCAGGATCCTGCTCCTTTTGTTGCCAAGCAGAAGTTGTCCCTTGAGTCTTGTTTTGTCTGCTGTAAACTCTTTTGAGCAGGTCTTGGTTTAGAACGATAGTCTCTTTCTTTTGGAAAAGGGATATGAGAAAAAAAAGGCAAAACAAAACTACGGGATTGAAGCAGCATGGAAAGTTTCTGTTTAACACTTGAAGAAGCCATTGGTGCTGGGTATGGAGTCCATACCTTTAATCTCAGCATTCAGGAGGTGGTGGCAGGCAGATCTTTGTGAGTTCAAAGCCAGCCTGTCACAAAAATAAAATGAAGAAGGATGAAGAGGAGGGGAAAGAGGAAAAAGAAGAGGAGGAGGAAGAAGAGGAGGAGGAAGAGGAGGGGGAGAAGAAGAAGAAGAAGAAGAAGGAGAAGGAGAAGGAGAAGGAGAAGGAGAAGGAGAAGGAGAAG